>MCJB01044904.1:365536-445235 GCA_002018475.1 Nicotiana obtusifolia | reverse complement strand
CCCCCCCCCCCCCCCGGGGGGGAGTGAATGGCAGTGCCCATCATATATTAAGGCGTCAAAAGGTGCACATCTAGTTAGTTTAGGCATAGTAGTTTAAGCTGGCTTTCTTCTTAGCCTGAACCTGAATGATACCTTCATTGAAATCTTCATGGGTAACCTGCAAAACAGTAAAATTAAAACAAACGCTTATAGCTTAGAAAAATTGGGGAATGTGTTTCTCTACTATTGATTAGTTTCAGTCTTAATTCCTGGTTCATAGGACCAACAACTATCAAACCAAATTAGTTGAAACCCTCTTGACAAGGATAAGCGGATGCATATCACCATCATAAGCCGCCTTTAGACTGCTAAAAGCAAAGACATTAAGGGCCTGTTTTATTTGGACCGGTGTAATGATATAATCTGAACTTTTAATTACCAGTTGAAGGTCCCAACTAGTGTATCATAAACTAAAGTTTACAAGTGTGCTACATAATTATACAGCGGGTGGGAATAAGAATTTGTCAAACATCAATCTGAAATACAATATAACTCTTTTAGCCAAAAACACTCCTTTGCATCTTTGTGACTTTTCACATAGCTTTTACATGTAATATTAGAATGAACAGATCACATTTCACAAACAAATTTGTAATATTCTTCTCAGTACTTAAGCTTTTGCCATGTTCAAGTTATTTGGATGTTAAGCTTCTAACATATTCAGTTAATTCAAACATCTTAAACTTTTTAGGCCAACTAACATGATAAGACGCAAGAGATATTGTGGCTATCTTCTGCTTTTTTCCGATTTTAGGCCAGCTAAAATGATCAGATGCAAGAAACATTGTGGCTATCCTCTGTTTCTTGTTCTTTTTTGACGGATCCAATTTTTTCCTGAGTTAAATTACAGAAACTAAGCCAAACAGATAAAGATCATAGCCAGAATATCAGCACAACAGAGCATGTCATCATGCACAAGTGGAAGCAGCCACAAATAGTAGAGAAAGCAGGGAGCAAGAGAGAGACCTCAGTGGCGTCACGGCGGAGTGCTAACATCCCTGCCTCAACACATACAGCTTTTAATTGAGCCCCGTTAAAATCATCTGTGGATCGAGCCAATTCCTCAAAATTGACATCGAGGTGAACATTCATCTTTCTAGAGTGAATCTGCAATTCCAATAGAGAATCAAAAGAAACCAAAAACATTGAAGAACTTATTTCTTAGATTAGGGATAGGGCGCATCAGATATACACCAATTTTAGAGGAAGACCTACCTGCAAGATTCGAGCCCTAGCTTCCTCTGTGGGATGGGGGAACTCAATTTTACGATCCAATCGACCAGATCGCATCAAAGCAGGATCCAAAATATCAGCTCGGTTTGTTGCTGCTATAACCTGAAGTAAAGGAAAGAGACCAATACAATTCACTCAAATATAGAGAACCAGAATAGTAAAAATACCATGAATAGTGGAAATACCATGTCTAACTTTTTGCACTGATGTGCAGCTAAATTTTACGACCCCAACAACAAATACTAGAAAATTGGGAAGGGAATGTTTTTTTCAATGTCCAAACTAGTTTAAGATGGGTAAAAGTAGAAAGAACAGGCAAGAGGATAACCTTTATCCTATCGTCACTGCTGAAACCATCGAGCTGATTAAGTAACTCCAACATAGTTCGTTGGACCTCTCGATCCCCACTAACTTCACTGCAATCAAACAACATAAACTAGTAAGTTAAGGTCCAGCAGTATCGCATCTATAAGGAAGTTTGGAGTGACATTTTATGAAATACAAAGTGATCATATTTTCAGTCATAACATATATCAACAGTCTACATACACACACACACACACACATGTGCGTGCGCATATCCGTGTGTGCATGCGTGTGTGTGTGTGTGTGCGCGTCTCTGTAAGATTCAAACATTTGTAAGTGAAAAGAACATCAGCAAGACTCTTGCATATTATATAAGGAGATTTAGAGTGAAATTTCTTTCATTATGCACAAATATCAAGAATCTGCATACTTACTGTGTGTGTGTGTGTGTAAGATTCAAACATTTCTAAGTGAAAAGAACATCAGCCACATAGTTACCTATCAAAACGCTTTGTGCCTATAGCATCAATCTCATCAATAAAAATGATGCAAGGTGATTTCTCCTTTGCCAGCTGGAAAGCATCACGGACAAGTTTTGCTCCATCTCCAATGAACATCTGCATTTAGTACAAGATTCCATTGACAAGCAGTATAAATGAGATGCAGTTGTTTTATGCACTACTTGGGTAGTCAGAACGCCAAAAAGTAAAAACATAATCTTCTACATGCAAATTATCTGTCATGATATCAAGTTTTCTTTCAGAAACAATTAACTCTAGTCAATCAATTTATGGAAATTAGCTGACACATTCAATATCAATAGCAATGCCTATTTCATGTTTGCGAAAGTCTGTCGCGTATAAGGTCCGCATAGCATTACTTTAAAGTTAATAGCAAGAAGATAAGAGTATTTTCACGCACTGGACATATGGATAACAGGGAGATGGTTGCTTGACATCCAAATCATACTGTAAACAAATAACTTAGAGAGAGATATGAAAGTTTGAGAATGAATGCGAGAGTGGCATCCTGCCCTTGCGTATGTATAGATATTTACTTTAGTTCCACCCCCAAAGTAGCTGTCTTATAATAATTGACATGTCGCCTAATGACCCAGACATATTCCAAGGTGGCATTTGTTTTCGAGCGTGCAAACTACATTTTTTTTTGGAAAGTGTTTGTTTTGAGTTTTTTTTTTTAACAAAAGTAGTAACCTATTCTCTTTGAAGAATTCCAAAGTCAAATTTTCAAATCTTTCAAAAAATCCAAAAACTAGAGATATCAAACACATAGGCTTTAACTAAAAAGGGCAGCCCAGTGCAATATGCTCCCGCTATACGCGAGGTCCGGGAAAGGGCCAGACCACAGGGTTTATTGTACGCAACCTTACCCTGCATTTCTGCAAGAGGCTGTTCCCACGACTTGAACCCATAACCTTCTGGTCACATAGCAGCAACTTTACCAGTTGCGCCAAGGCTGCCCTTCAAACACATAGACTTTAGCTGAGATTTACAAATGTGTATTAAATGTAGGTAAATCGGACGAACAAGCTTTTGACAAGATCATCAGTAAGTTCGATACGAGAACCACCTAGCATCTTACTTAATGTAATTGCAACAAATGCATTTTAGAGCAACCTAAAATGCTCTAAGTTGTGGTACTCTGGGTGGAGTGGGTATTTTGCTGGACAGCAGGGGAGTTCAAAACCGAAACGAAACCGAGACCGAAAACCGAACCGCAAAAGTGGCTTAATGGCTTATTAGTATCGAGTTATCGGATTTACGGGTGGAGAACGGATTGAAATTTTATTATTAACAGCTTATCGGTTTGGGGATGGATTATTCAATTTTCTTATCGGATAAACCGCTAACCCGTTAAGAATTTTATATTTATATATTTTTATACATATGTATGACATGAACATTCAAGCAACCATGGAAAAGAAAGATGATGAATCATGGGATTGCAATGTGCCCATTTTGTATCAACATATGAGGATACCACAGGTTCTGCACATAGAGATGCCACTGTTTGATGCAGCAATCTCCATGTTTACACAAGCTATGCATTAGTTTGGAGATGATATACTTTGAATGGATAATAGACTTGATGTTACACAAGTGTACTCAAGTCAAGGCTACAAAGGATGGTTGGATGATAGACATGGAGTTAGGCGTACATTGGAACTGGATATTACATATGATATTGCATACTTTTGATATACTCAAACTGTCTGAAGCTATTTAACTAGCTGAAGCACTGTTAACTTGCTGCCTTATATCAGTATGTTTGTAGAATGTGCAGACCGTATCACTGTATGACTGTATGTTTGTATCAATATGTTGCCAAAATAGGCCTCTGTAATACAGATTCAAATAGGCCGATGAACCGCGCGATAATAGCTACATTAATACCAATCCGCCTGATATCTTATCGGGTGATCAGCGGATTAATATATTTAAAAGCCGATAACCGATAAGCCGAACCGTTAAGCGTAAATAACCGCCCGATTCGCCCAATAAGCAGCCTTAGTGGACAGGGATCTTCGAGAGTCTATGGAAGAAGGTCAGGCGGGTGAGTGATAGATTAATGACTATTAAGCTAGTGATTGGGGAGTGCACTCTAAATGTAGTTGGCGCTTACGTGCCGAAGGCGAGCTTAGATGAGGAGGTTAAAAGGCGCTTCTGGGAAGGGTCGGATGAGAATGTGCATAGTATCCCGCCTACTGAGAGATTATTTATAGGAGGGGATTTCAATGGTCATATTGGGTCGATTGCTGATGACTATGGCGAGGTGCATGGCAGCTTCGACTTTGGGGTTAAGAACGGGGGAGGTACTTCGCTGTTGGATTTTGTTGAGGCATTTGAGTTGGTGATTACAAACTCTAGTTTTCCGAAGAGGGAGGAACATTTGGGAGCCTGGAGAAGTAGTCGGGACACGAGCGCTGTGTGGATGGCGACGGAGAACTGTATAAAGGAGGCGGAGAAAAAGGTGTTAGGGGTCTCGCAAGGTTACCCTGACAGGCGCAAAGGCGACTGGTGGTGGAATGAAGTGGTCCAAGGTAAAGTGGAAGAGAACGCGACGTACCTGAGGTTAGTAGGGAGCACAGACGAGGAGGAGAGGAGAGCGAACAGAGAAAGATATAAGGTAGCTAGCAGGGAGGCGAAGTTGGCAGTCACAGAAGCTAAGACTGTTGCGGTTGGTCATATGTACGAGGAACTGGGGGACAAAGGCGGGGATAAGAAGTTATTCCGGCTGGCCAAGGCTAGAGAGAAGAAGACTCGAGATCTGGACCAAGTGAGGTGCATCAGAGATGAGGATGGTAGAGTGCTAGTGGGAGAGGCACAGATTAAGAGGAGATAAAAGACTTACTTTCATAAACTTCTGAATAAAGATGGTGACAGCGATATTGTGCTAGGTCAATTGCGGCATTCCGAGAGTCACCGAGACTTTGGGTACTGTAGACGCATTAGGGTTGAGGAGGTAGTGGGGGCTATGCGTAAGATCAGTAGGATTAGAGCGACCGGACCAGATGAAATTCCGATAGAATTTTAGAGGAGTGTGGGTAGAGCAGGCTTGGAGTGGCTGACTGGGCTGTTCAATATTATTTTCAGGACGAAGAGGATGTCGGATGAGTGGAAGTAGAGTAAGGTGGTACCGTTGTACAAGAACAAAAGCGATATCCAGTGTTGTAACAACTATAGAAGCATCAAGTTACTAAGTCATACCATGAAAGTGTGGAAGAGGGTAGTGGAAGCGAGGGTAAGAAGGACTGTGTCTATATCCAACAACCAGTTCAGGTTCATGTCGAATCGTTACACTACGAAAGCTATCCACCTTATTAGGAGGTTGGTGGAACAGTACATGAATAGGAAGAAGGATCTGCACATGGTGTTTATTGACCTGGAGAAAGCGTATGACAAGGTATCTAGGGAGGTTCTTTGGAACATCTGGAGGCGAAAGATGTGTCGGTTGCTTACACTAGGGCTATTAAGGACATGTATGATAGAGCTAAGACTCGGCTTAGGATAGTGGGAGGAGACTCGGAGCTTTTTCCGGTTGTTATGGGGTTGCATCAAGGATCTACGCCAGCCCATTTTTATTTGCCCTGTTAATGGACACATTGACACACCATATTCAAAGGAAGATGCCATGGTGTATGTTATTCGTTGATGACATAGTTCTGATTGATGAGACGCGAGGCGGCATTAAAGAGAGGCTGGAGGTTTGGAGACAGGCCCTTGAGTCTAAGGGTTTCAAGTTGAGCAGGACTAAGACAGAATACCTGGAGTGCAAGTTCAGCGCCGAGTCGAGGGAAGCAAGCATAGACGTGGGGCTTGAATCATAGAACATCCCCAAGAGAAGTAGTTTCAAGTACCTTGGATCGGTTATCCAGGGGATGGGGAAATCGACGAGGATGTCGCGCACCGTATAGGGGTGGGGTGGATGCAATGGAGGTTAGCATCTGAAATCCTATGTGACAAGAAAGTGCCACTGATGCTCAAAGGTAAGTTCTATAGAGCAGTGGTTAGACCAGCCATGTTATATGGGGCAGAGTGTTGGTCGGTTAAGAACTCACATATCCAAAAGATGAAAGTAGCAGAAATGATAATATTGGGGTAGGTGTGCGGGCACACTAGGATGGATAAGATTAGGAATGAAGATATTTGGGAGAAGGTGGGCGTGGCTCCGATAGATGACAAGATGCGGGAAGCAAGACTCAGATGGTTCGGACACGTGGGGAGGAAAAGCCGGAATGCCCCAGTTAGGAGATGTGAGCGGTTGGCTTTGGCGAGTACGAGAAGAGGTAGAGGGCGGCCCAAGAAGTATTGAGGAGAGATGATAAGGCAGGACATGGCGAGGCTTCAGATTTCCGAGGACATGGCCCTTAATAAGAAGGTGTGAAGGTCGAGCATTAGGGTTGTAGGTTAGGAAGTAGTGGAGCACTTTTTCTACTTCGTTCTGGGTGAGAGTAGTCGGATAGGGTTGTGTCCTAGACTGCTAGTGGTCATTGTTGTGTCCACACTATTCTTCCACTTTCCATAGTACCGAGCCTTACTTACGTATTATTATTATTGCTTTTCATCTATATTTCTGGTACTTATGATGTTGTTATTATTTCTATGGTTTATATTGATGGTACTGATATATTATCTTTTTCGTCTCCTTGAGACGAGGGTCTATCGGAAACAACCTCTCTACCCCTTAGGGTAGGGGTAAGGTCTGTGTACATTCTACCCTCCCCAAACCCCACTTATAGGATTTTATTGGGTTGTTATTGTTGTTGTTGCATTTTAGAGCAACCATTTTTCCCAATTGAGAGGAAAGAAGCAAACAGGGGATACATTACTTATAAAAAAATTTAAAAGAAATAAGAAAACAAGAATAGTGGATACAAGATACTAGAGCAACTTGCACATATAGAGTATCTCGTATGAATTCAAGCAATTGAACACAACAATCACTGGAAGTAGAATAAAATACACCTGCACAAGCTGTGGCCCTGCTAGCTTAAGAAAAGTGGCATTTGTCTGTGCAGCACAGGCTCGGGCCATGAGAGTTTTCCCAGTCCCTGGAGGCCCATACAAAAGGACTCCTTTTGGAGGGCGGACGCCTAATTTCTGGAACCGTTCTTTGTGTGTCATAGGCAAAACAATTGCCTCTACGAGTTCTTGAATCTGTTTCTCCAGACCTCCAATATCATTGTAGTCTTCAGTTGGTTTTTCATCAACTTCCATTGCCTTTACCCGTGAATCATATTCAGATGGCAATGTGTCTAATATCAAATAACTGTCTTTGTTTACTCCGACAAGATCACCAGGCTTTAACTTATCCGGATCAACAAGGCCAACAACAGGCAGAAAAATTGTCTACAATTGCCATGAAGAAGGACTGAATTAGTAAAAGAACTTTGCTAAATCCAAATGGCTTTCAAATGGAGAACAAGGATCTAGTTGTGAAGTTCAACCATAAAAAGGATATAAATGCCAAAAACCTGTGGTAGTATACATTAAACGAACACTAATTAGAAGAAGAGAATTTAGGCAGTTTCTGTGAAATTGCATCCCAAAAAAGATAGTCATACAATTTTATGAGTCTAACGACTCACCTGGCGCGTGGACGTTTTCAGTACAACACATTTGCCCTTCCTTTGTGAGTCAAGATCAATATTTGCACCATCCTCCTCATCCTCTTCCTCTGGATTCATTTCCAAAATCTGAAAAGATAAGGATCAAATGAGTGCCTCAAAGATAAACTGCTCTACCCTCCATCTCCGCATAACACCCTTTATAAGCAAAACAAAATATTAAGAAAAAGAGAAAGGAAAACATTATAGTAGGTGCAAGAATATTGTCTTCCCCAAGGTTCTTATAGGCAATTCAATTTCTTAAAATCACATGAGAGAAATGCCGAAATATGCCTTCTTATACACACATATAACCTCAACAAATTGGGAAAAATATCACTTCCAAACAAGCAACAGTAGACATTGCAAGAAAACCTCTTAAGAATTGCAGAACATAAAAATCAATCACCAGCCCTCTCCTCTCTCCCCTGGCACCAACCAGTGTTTTTGCAAGCAAATTTTGTCTTCCCAAAATACATTTATCCCTCTCTATCGTCTTGACCAAATGCATTTGTCATTCCCAGATTAGCACTTCAATTAGGTTTCTTAGGTGAACTCTCCATCTACTTAAACTAATGCGATAATGAAACCCATATACTATACATGCGTACATATTAAATTCTCAAAAATATAAGGATCATATCAGTAATGCAAAATTCTACATAAACAAATATTTTCCGTATTTGGAGACCCTCATTTCAAGTCCAGAAAAACAATCACTAAAGTCTCAACCATCCTTTACAATATAGGCCTGAATGGCTGTTCAATTCAGAGGTCACAATATGTCCTAAAGATTGTTAAGTATCTCAATTAATTTGCCACAGAACAGGATATCTACGGAGCCAAGTCACTAAGAGGAAGCATGAAGATAACTATTACAATACAATCCCACAAAAAGTACAACAACAAATCCAGTGAAATCCCACAAGCGGCATCTGGAGAAAGTAGTGTGTACGCAGACCTTACCCTACCTGGTGCAGGTAGTGAGGCCGTTCCCGAAAGACCCCCGGCTCAGGCCAACATAGTCACAGCAATTTCTACAAAAGTGCAAGTTTCATAAATTGGAGAAGATATCATGCAGAGTTGGTCCTTTGACTACTTCAGATCTCCCTCTCTTTTTAACTCCTTAAGCGACAGCAACTAGAGCCCTACCCTTCCCCACGGGAACTGGCTCGAAAGGAGAATAAGTACTGCAGTGAAAGTTTGAGATTGAAGTTTGCTTCTTCAAAGCTAGGATTGAAAAGATTTAGCGGCTACCCCACTAGCTCCACCCTCGGATTTTTAGCACGGTAGATGGCTGTTCTTCACATTAATGAAATGGTCATAAATAATTTGCCAATACTTCTCTTTCTACACTTCTGGCGCAATCAGAAGTCAAAGGCAAATAATATTCCCTGGCTGTGCACCCATTCTACCCCTCTAATAAGTAATAACATTATTGATACTGTTCATTACCCCTCCAAACGATCAGGTCCAGTCCCATTGCTCGGGGACAAATCATGCTTCATCTAACTGAGGTTAATAAAATATATTGTAGAATAAGACGTGCAAGCTATCCTGTCATCCAATATATCAAATTGGAAATTAACCTAATCAAGTAACATGGAGTATCCTATTTGGTGATGATATTGTACTAATTAACGAAACTAACGAGGGTATCAACTAAAAGCTAAACTATGAAGAAGCACTATAGAGAGTACGGATTTTAGGATAAGCAGAAATAAGACTAAGTAGACGAGATTGAGGTGCCTAAATAGAAGCAATTCAAATATTTAGACTTGTTGTTCCAGGAGAATAGAATGACATATGAAACAGATACACATTGAATCAAAACCGGACAGCTGAAACCGGGGTATTTTTTAACAGTAAAAGACTATCAGGGTGTTAAAGTAATAGAAGGATGTCTACCAAAGTGAAAAGGTAAGTATTATGGAACAGTTATAAGATTCATCAACACATCCACGAGATGAGTATCGCAAAGATGGGGATGCTAAGATACACATATAGCAATACAACAAGCTCTACAAGATTAAAAGATTTACCACATCCACCAGAAAGTGTAAGTAGCACACATTTGAGGATCAAATGAGAAATCGTTTGAATGTTTTATCATCTCCTGCATTAACCTCCAGATGCACCAAGGCGGACGAGATAGATCTAAATGAACATGGAAGGAAATTGTCTTGAATGACCTACCATCTTTCGGAACCCATGCAGACTCACGGAAAGATAAGGCACATGAAAGAAAATTATTTATATAGGTGAAACCGATTAATAGGAAATGCTTCAGTCATGTTAATAAGTAGCTGAAATGAGGATGTTGACATGGATGTGCGGACATACCAGGAAAGACAAGATTAGGAATGTAGTTATTAGAGACAAGGTGGGAGAGGCCTCTGAAAAAGGACAAGTTGCGGGAATCGAGGCTGCGATGGTTCGGGCATGTGAAGAGGAGAGACATAGATGCTCTGGTCACGAGGTGTGCGACGCTGACCATGGCAGGCTTGAGTAAGGGCGGGGATAGACCAAAGAAGTATTGGGAGAGGTGATTAGGCAGGACATGTTATTGCGTCACGACCCCCTGTAAGGGATCAAGCTTAGTTTGTTGTTGTTGTTGTATCAGTCATGTTAGTACGTTTATTTTAGGTCCTATACTTTTAGGAGTCTGTTTACCCTTAAAATTGGATAACAATTAAATTTATTCGTAGTACTAAGGATCCGTAAACCAAATTGATACTGAATAATAATGCGATAAAAGTAATTGTAATGTAAGAAAAAAGTGATGAAACCGTAGATTATGATGAGCAGTATGAGAGAATATAAATCCTTTGTAGCAGTGACAATAATTGTATTAAGTAGCTGAAGAGGAAGAGTTTTTCTTGATAAAAATCAGATGATCACCAATCTGAACGAAATATGCTTCTTATAGGCTAAAATCAGAATCCTAAACAAGGTAAATAACTGATTACAAGGTAAATCCCCTAAAATCCGGGGTAGGATCTCCCCAAATCGCGCTGTAACGGCTATGACGGTTGAGATAATTACTCCTGGCGAAATATCCGGTAACTGGCGAGATGTGCGGTTCGAAGCCGGTCTTCGATCCTTTAGTATCGGTCGGTCACGTCGATTCTTACCGTCCCGGTCGCTCCGGCTATCGAGCTTGACCTCTTGTTTTCGGACCGAATTAACTCGGCCTTGTACTGCCTCCGTTACGACTTCCTTTAGTTGGGTCTGGCCCGTTTGCACTTGATTATAACCGACCCGAATTCATGTAAAAGCATTTTACCTAATACAGATAGTCCCCTCGTTTATTAGAGAGTAAGGATAATAAACGATATGAATCCAATTTCTCAGATTCCTCGAAGCCTGCGACCGATATAATCATTGGTTAAGGCATGTGGACAACACCATATTGCAACTTGTTTTTGAAGGCAACTAGGGCGTGACGATACCCTCATGACGTCCGCATAATGCCAAAATAAGCAATCATCACAAGTCCCATCCTAGGTTATTGTGCACGCTGCAGGCAATTAATGCGTGCATTTAATGCTTGGTCGCCTCGTGCTTGGTGCCGCCGTCTTTGGTGGAGTATAAATAACCTTTTTACCTGCGGATTAACCTTTTCACCTTCACTTTCATTAAAGGAATCACTTCTTCTACTTTCTCTTTAATTTCATCCTTCAGATAATTCACCAACCTTTGAATCCTTTGTTAGTGCTTGCCTCCATTACTTCAATGGCAAAAACCTCAAAATCAGTACCTCCAAAGCAAAACTCACCCGCTGAGGCGGCCCATGCTGATCAGCCTTCTTCGGAACCCCCGTTGAAGGCTTTTATCCCTATAGGGTGTCCCACCAGCTCCGATTTTATGGTCGAAAAGGCCTCGTCGGTGCCTGGTCGGGGCGAACCCGTGTGTGATTATATCAGCTCCATCACCCTCAAACACCTTGGTAGGGTGAAGGCGGAATGCCACTGGGAGGATAAGGAAGTGATGGTTCCTTCTCCTAGCGAAGCCATTACCACGCATGTCGAGGGATACCTCAGCGTGTACACCTACCCTTTCACGATAGGGCCTATAGATCCGATAATAGTAGAATTCTGTAGGAGGTTCGAAGTTACCTTAGGTCAAATCCACCCGTCAATGTGGCGGATTGTATATCTTTTCCGATTTTTTGTAGATAAGGTCGAGGGTGATCATCCTTTTACCCTCGACCATATACTTCACTTGTATAGCCTTCGAATTTTTCGAGGGGGATTGATTAAACTGGCTCGTCGAGCCAGTAAAGCTCCCTTTTCGAGCATTGACGAGGATAGAGATCGGGGGTGGATGAGCAGGTTCGTCCGAATTAGGACCTCGATCTGATTCCGGCCGATTGCATGCCCTTTCCCGAGAAATGGAATATGGATCGTAAGTACCTTTTCACATATTTCCCTTTTGCTATTGATTCTTGCTGTATAACTAAAAAAACTTCATCGTGCAGCCGTCCCTCAAACTCCGGCTACTATAGAGGATTTGATGGGATGGGTCGGAAAGATAGCGGCCCAACGAACCTACTCCGAACGGGCTTGGAGGGAAATTTCAAAAGGATTGTGGGAGGCCAAAAATCATGGTAAGTCCTCTCGACTGATCCCTTTAAAGTAAAGTCGAAAACCATATTTAACCCGGGCAACATGATTTGCAGGTCTATCCAAGGACGCCGAGCTCAGACCGGCAGCTACTGGAGCGGTCCTTTGCCCTCTCCCGACACCGGCCTCGGAAACAAAGGACAAAAGAGAGCCTCCTCCGGCGTCGGCCTTGGAAGCAAAGGACAAAAGAGAGCCTCCTCCGGCGTCGGCCTTGGAAGCAAAGGACAAAAGAAAGGGGGGTCCCAACCGGGCCGAGCCCACAAAGAAAAGGGGAAGGACAAAAATGTTGGCTCGCAAAGCCCCCTTCACCGTTGTCTCCACGAGGGAAAGTTCGGAGGAGGAGGATTCCAAACTTAAGCGCCGCAAACCTACTCGGAAAGTCCCCGAGTCGGTAGCGGATGATGCTGATGCATCCCAAGGTGATGCGGGGGCAAGGGTCAGAGATACAGCTGAATCCCCGGCCCCAATGCAGGAGCCTTCTGTTCTTCCCGGACTGGCTCATTCACCCTCCTTCTCTGAAACTTCGCTAAAGGAAACCGGACGTGCTTGGGCACAGGCGCCGGGTGGAATACCGGCCATGGAAGGGACCTTCGAGACATATTTTGACGGGGTGCCATCGTCCGATACTTTCGGCCTTGACATCCCCAGGAAGAGTCCCCAGGCCGAATCGAGCAGGATGTCGGTTAGTGATAAACTAGTTGATAAATTTCCTGTTCCGAGCCTGAACCCTGAACGAAAAAGGGTAATAACTTTCTCCGTCCCTGAGGACGCCTGGGTGTTGGGGCCCCCGGTAGGCATAGCAAGTTATCTCCACCACCTGGCGACGGAGGAAGACCGGGCTGCCATGGATGCTGTGGACTGGGCATGCCTTTACAACGAAGCCCAACAAGCACTGATCAAGGTACGCATTCTTTCTTGCATCAATTTCTATTCTGGCTCTGAATCTTACTAACATTCCCTGGTTTCTTTGAATGTAGTCTTCGGTGCTTTATCACGGAATGTTCCTTCGTGTCAAGGATGGAGTGGACCTGGAATCGGATAGACGTCGAAAGCTTGAGGATAAGATGTCGGAAACCCGGGCTGAGCTGAACTCTTTGAAGAAAAAGTACGCCTCCTGTGTCGACCGATTAGAAGCTATGAGCAGACAGTCGGAACGGCTACAGGCCGAATATAATGAGTCCAAGGCCGAATTGCGTCAATGGAAATTACAAGCGGAGCAGCTAAGTGCAGAGAAGTCGGCTCTCCAGGAGCGGATCGAGGCTTTGCAAAAAGATAACGAACTTCAATGCCTCGAGATCCAAACGCTCGGCCTTGACCGGGAGACCCTTTCTACTCGGCTTCAGGAGGCAGAGGCTAAGATTGCTATAACCAAATCCACGGCTGATGATCTGATAGCCCAATACAGGGCCGATGCTGATGCGACCAACCAGCAATCAAGGACACTAGTAGAATATGCTAAGTGTCAAGCTCGCCTCGCCGTCCTCCTGGAATTTCAAAATCGCGGCCTCGACTTATCTTCCGACGTAGCCGAGGCAACCAAGGCAGAGGATGAGTCGAGGAGGAAAACATTTCCGGAGGAGTTCGAGGACGGCTCCGATTGATAATTCCGGAGTTAGCCTCCGAACTGCTCTCATTTGGTTGTGTTGAGGCCGGTTCATCTTGCTCGGGCGCAGCCTGTGGAGGGACATTGTCTGTTCCTACCTGGTCCTGAGCTCGGTTTTGTAACTGCGCTATCGCCGCCTATTGGGCTTGTAGGATGTCGAATATCATTTTTAGGCTAATTGCTTCTTCTCCATTTTCCTGAATTCCTGAACGATTTTCGCCCCGAACGCTGTGTGAAGAGCCTGGTGCCTGGTTGGCGTCAAATGCCATTTGGGAATTGACATCTACTGGACCTTCGTGCTCGGGTATGACATTATCTCCAACTCGATTGTTGAGTTCATTGTTGGTTGGAAGTGAGTGTGCCATGCTTTACCTGGTGACCTGAAAAACAGAAATTTCTGCAAAGAGCAAGTGTAAAGTTGTGTTTGAAAAAAGATGTATCAAAAGTTTACTAATATCCTTAGCCCCACGGTGGGCGCCAAACTGTTTACCCTTAAAATTGGATAACAATTAAATTTGTTCGTAGTACTAAGGATCTGTAAACCAAATTGATACTGAATAATAATGCGATAAAAGTAATTGTAATGTAAGAAAAAAGTGATGAAACCGTAGATTATGATGAGCAGTATGAGAGAATATAAATCCTTTGTAGCTATGACAATAATTGTATTAAGTAGCTGAAGAGGAAGAGTTTTTCTTGATAAAAATCAGATGCCTGTAAGTATGGACGAAAAATGCTTCTTATAGGCTAAAATCAGAATCGTAAACAAGGTAAATAACTGATTACAAGGTAAATCCCCTAAAATCCGGTGTGGGATCTCCCCAAATCGCGCTGTAACGGCTATGACGGTTGAGATAATTACTCCTGGCGAAATATCCGGTAACTGGCGAGATGTGCGGTTCGAAACCGGTCTTCGATCCCTTAGTATTCCCCGGTCGGTCACGTCGATTCTTACCATCCCGGTCACTCCAGCTATCGAGCTTGACCTCTTGTTTTCGGACCGAATTAACTTGGCCTTGTACTGCCTCCGTTACGACTTCCTTTAGTTGGGCCTAGCCCGCTTGCACTTGATTATAACCGACCCGAATTCATGTAAAAACATTTTACCCAATACACTAGCACCTAATTAATTACAGTCCTGACTAAAATATAAAATGCCAGTTCAAAAATCAAGTTTCTACATGTGTGAACAGATTTTAATCAAACAAAGGACCAAAAATTAGTCCTATTAATTACCGAAAATTAGTCTATTAATACTCATCTCTACCAAAACGTTTGATCAGATTATACAACCCATTTAATTACTTTCAACACGCATTCCTCTTCTAACATTAATGTCACAACCAAAAAGCATACATGTATATACGAATCCTCCAAAGGAAAGTAGCACGTATTTTAACTTTTCAGTTCTTATTTTCGTATTAGTAATAAAAATATAATTAGATTAATGAAATGTTATAAGTATTTTATGGATCTGTAAACTTAAAGTTATTTCCATAATAAATGTGTTTGTTTCAATATCCTAATAATATATTTATATACTTATATGTTATTGTTTGTACATAATATACATCAAATATAAATCTAAAATATATCACTTATACAGAGTATTTATTTCAAATGTCAAATATACTCAACTATATATTAATCTCATCAAGTATATATAATTATACATTAAATATACATAATACATATATTGAATATGTATATTTGTTTATAAAATTATACGTTGCATATACATAAAATGAGTTCGGAATAGGCAAATATATATAATATCTTTATAACATATGTATATATTTAAAATTACATTGCAAAAAATTATATCACATATGTATATATACACCTTCGAACATGGAATAAAAATATGAATTTGCTTAGACTGTGTTTGATATAACAATGAAAAAAGGGATTCTAAGAGCAGAAACTTTCATAAAAATGGTAAGCATAAATATTATAATGATGGGAGAGAAATATGGATAAATTAATATAGTTCAAAATTAATTCTTTAAATTGTAGACTATGTTTAAATATTTGAAGAGTATTAAACGTACATGATTTTGAAAAAATGTTGTTATTGTAAATGAATATGCTTTTTTGAAATAAAACAAAAGTAATGATCTTTATTTAAATATTATTTAATAAGTAACTGAAAATGTAAAAAGCTAGTTCTTTTTTATGTCCTTATAACTCCCTTCCCCTCCTACTTCTTTTTTCTCCCGACACAAATCTCCGACCCCTCCCAATTTTCCTTCTTCTTTTTCTTACACCAATATCGAAAATATCAAGGTGGTGGATAAATAGAGTAAAAAATAGGTGGGACCAACTCCAACCCCACCTTCACCGTTCATCTGCCTTTGATATTAAAACCACCCAGTTGACAATATTAGAACTTGTCAAGATCCTATTTATGACTCTGTTCTACTAAAGAGTATTAGGCTGGGTTTGTTGTCTAGTTGTTAGGCCTGAAAGAATCTTCATTATTTACTGATTCTTATTTTCATCCAAGTCCATTGCTCCATTAATGAGTAGTCTTGCTTTCCGTAACGGCTTCAGCCGAGAATTAAGGACAGGTGTCCATAGTTATTACAAATTATTACAGAGGACAACTATCGTATTTGGTTGGTCCTATTAGTATTTATCCGTAGGTTTGAGAACAATCAATGAAAATCTAAAAACTTATTTATTTTATTTTCTTGTTTTACTCCTTTAATCCAAAAATCAATAGCTTGAACGCTACATTTGGTATCAAAGCATTGATCTCGAATTAATGGTGGAAACCAGACGTGATACTAGTGAAGGAGGTGCTACTTCATCCATAAAGTACAACTTCAAGCTTTCATCGAAACTACTAACCAGCATATTGTAACGACTCGGCCGGTCATTTTGAGAGTTGTAGTCCCGTTCCCCCATTTACTGTTCACTTTATATCTTATAGCTATTATGTGACTTGCCGGGATAGTCGGTCCGGGCCAGGTGAGATTTCAGAATGAAATGAGACACTTAGTCTCAAGGTTGAAAGTTTAAGTTGAAATGATTGACCATTGACCGGATATTGATCTTTAAGTAAATGACCCGGAACAGAATTTTGATGGTTCCGTTAGCTCCGTTAGATGATTTTAGACTTAGGAGCGTGTCTGGATTGTGATTTGGAGGTCCTTAGTAGAATTAGGCTTGAAATGGCGAAAGTTGAAATTTTTGAAAAGTTTGACCAGGAGTGGACTTTTTTGATATCGGGGTCAGATTCCGATTTCGGAGGTTGGAGTATGTCCGTAGTGTCAAATGTGACTTGTGTGCAAAATTTAGGGTCAATCGGACGTGTTTTGATAGGTTTCGACATTATTTGTAGAAATTAGGAGTTTAAAGTTCCATAGGCTTGAACTGAGGATACGATTCGTAGTTTTGAAGTTGTTTGATGTGATTTAAGGGCTTGACTAAGTTCGTAACGTGTTTTAGGACTTGTTGGTATGTTTCGTCGAGGTCCCAGGGGCCTCGGGTTGATTTAGGGTGGTTAACGGATCAAGTTTGAAACTTAGAGAACTGCTGAAGTTGGAAGCTGCTTCTGTAATCGCACATGCGGAAGTCTCATCGCAGGTGCGAGCTCTCCATCGCAGGTGTGGTCCACCTGCCGCTTTTGCGATCACATCCCCTACCACGCCTGGCCGCACCTGCAGGCGTTTGATCGTTGAAGCGCAAGGGCGCTTGGTGAGGCAGCTTCGCAGAAGCAGACAGCCCCTCGCAGAAGCGGACTAGACTCCGCAGAAGCGTGAGTGGTCGCAGATGTGACTAAGTGAACCGCAGAAGCGGTTTAGCTGGGTAGAGTTAAAAATACAAGGGTTCGTGATTTTTCTCCATTTCAAACATTTTGAGTATAAGGCGATTTTGGAGAGGGTTTTCGAGGGGATTCTTGAGGTAAGTCCCTTGTGCTCGTTTTTTATCAACAATCTTGTTTCCCCATTGATTTTTTCCCTAGTTGGTGATTTAAGGTGTAAATTGGGGGTTTGAGGCTAGGGAT
Source organism: Nicotiana obtusifolia (assembly GCA_002018475.1). Classification (NCBI taxonomy): domain Eukaryota; kingdom Viridiplantae; phylum Streptophyta; class Magnoliopsida; order Solanales; family Solanaceae; genus Nicotiana; species Nicotiana obtusifolia. The sequence goes on along the minus strand of MCJB01044904.1, from coordinate 427,290 downwards.
TTAGAGGGTTGATTTGGGGATTTGGGTGACGATTTGGTGTCAGATTTTGATAAATTGGGTATGGTTAGACTCGTTGTTTGGATGGGCTTTCAGGTTTTGTGACTTTTGTCGGATTTCGAGATGTGAGCCCGGGGGGCCGGCTTTGAGCCGATTTCAGATTTTGATGAATAACTTCATATTTTGTAGTGAAATTGATTCCTTTAGCCTGTGTTGATTGTATCGCATTATTTATGGTTAGATTCGAGGCGTTCGGAGGTCTTTTCGCGAGGCAAGGGTGTATTGGAGTATACATTTGCTAGGATTTAGGTAAGTAACAGTTCTAAATTTAATTATGAGGGTACGAAACCTCGTATTACGTGTCATGTGTTTGGTTTTGAGGTGACGCACATGCTAGGTGACGGGCGTATGGGCGTGCACTGTAGGAATTGCAACTTGGTCAAATTCTGTAGAATCGTGTAGTTGTATAATCTGTTGTTATCTGTACATTCACCATGTATTAGAGAAATTGAACCACAAATCATGTTTAGACTACGTGTTGGCATTGTAGGGACCCATAGATGTTGTATATAAGTTGAATTATCTGCTAAATTACTGTTTGTACTCAGTCACAATTTATATGTATATTACATCTCAGTCTCTATTGTTCATTTTTGATGCATCATACCATTGTTGTCTGGCTGCTTATTATGATTTCTGAGAGCTCGAGAGACTGGAGAGGTTGATGACTGAGTAAGGCCGAGGGCCTGATTGTGAGGTATTATACTATAGCACGTGAGTTGTCCGTGCGAATCCAGATATTATATTATGGCACGTGAGTATTTGTTGGGATAGTTGATGAAGCTTGATATATTTTATCATACTATCTCAGTTTTTATTTATTCTTGGCTTGCAATTTTTTATTTACATTTCATACTGTGCTGAAATGATGGTTTTTAATTACTCTATTATCACGTCTATATATTTTATCTCTAAGTTATTCATATATTAATTTTGTAATTCTTGCGGAGCAAAATTAATATATAATAACTGATGAATAAAATAGTAGAGTGAAAGTAATTTCTCAGTAAACTATTATTCAAGTCAGTAATCTTGATTGCCTCAGTTTTAATGCTCACGGAGGAATTGCTGTAGGCAAGATTATTGATCCTTAGTAAAAATATTCTCACGAAGTTTTTACTTTCTTTTAGCACAATTCACGCAAGAAAATATTTCGGTTTAAATGTCACTAGTCTTAAGTTGATTAATTAACATAATTCTCATGGAATGTTATTAATTGGTTATTTCTTAGTGAGCAAAATATAATTGTATTAGAAATAAATAATTATTCTTTAAAGAAATAAATGTAGAAATTGAGATTTTATTATAGTAATATTATCAAGTGAATTCAATGATTCCCAGCTCTTTTTTAAAATTATAAATCTTTCAAAAGTTATTTCTTTTGTTTAAGTAATTAAAAAGTTTTAAACCTCACTCGCTTTTCATTAATTTGATTCTCTCAAAAAGTAGTTAGAATATTACAAGTCTGTAGCATAGATTATCCAGTCTCTGTGGGACGATATCTTAAACTATATTAGAATTTGACAGAGTACTAGCAGAAAATTCCAAATACACATTGGCCTCGTCAAATTTTTGGTGCCGTTGCCGGGGATTGGCATACATCTACTTCAGATTAAATATCTTGTTACTAATTTGAGAATTTATTATTATTATTTTTATTGCTGTCAATATTTTCACTACCTACTATTAAGTATTTCTTCTTATTACTTCTATCATTACCTTTACTGTAGTATATTTAATATAATATTAATTTTACTTTTTACCTACAATACTAACCTACCTTATTTCTAATTACTATTATTTACTAGTGCTACCTTTACTTATACTTAATATATTACCGTACCTTTTTTTCTAACTATTTTTTTTATTTTTGAAATTTTTTTTAGTTATTTTATTAACTACTAGTACTGCTTTATAACCTAGTGTTAATTTTTTTTTCTCTCTTTAAAATTTTAGGTAGTTTATGACCCCCTCTTCTATGAAAAAGTTGGCTAGTTACGATCCAAAAATTGAAAATCTCTTCAATTATGCAGGAAAAGACAAATATCATCTTCTCAAAGCACGCTCGTGAAGGAATGGAGAATTATTGAGTAGAAGACATTCAACCACTAGCCCATGTAGAGGATCAGTTTAATGAAGTAGCACCAAGACCAGCAAACAGAATCCTTAGGGATGGATCGAGTGGCATGCCGCCACGGGTACGTTATTTGGATTGGGTTGCACGCGGCAACGGTTTCATGTTAGGATTGGGTTGCACACTGCAACGGTATCATGTGTGGATCGGGTTGCACGCCGCAACAGTGAGATGTTGAGTACGGTTCCCTATATTTGTTCTTGTGTATTTTGTTTCTCATTTTCTGAGAAAGGTTCATAACATCTTTTCGACCGTTTATTTCGTTGCGCGGGCTGGGTAATTCTTTCCTAGAGTTCATTCCTCCTTATGTGTCATATTTGAGTTGTAGTTTGTCGGTGCATTAATGGCTTCATATGAGATCTGAGTCAGTGTTTGAGGTGGCTTATTGCTTGAGCAGCTTGTACTAGGTATGCTAGACCTGACCGCTTCAACTGTGAATCTAGTGTCAGAAAATCCCTGTGGAAGCCAACAACTTTGAATTCAGGACTGGCCTGATTCAAACGACTCAGCAGTCTTGCATCTTCACTGGAGACGCAAGTGAAGATCCACACAATCATTTAATTGACTTTTTGGAACATGTTGAAACAACTAAGTACAATGGAGTATCTCCAGAAGCTGTCAAGTTATGGTTATTTCCTTTTTTTTTTTAAAAGGAGATGCCAAAACTTAGTTGCGAAGAGTGCCACAAGGTTCTATTACCACATGGGACCAGATAGTTCAGAAATTTTTAAATAACTATTTTTTCCTGCTAAAACCACAAAGTTAAGACAGGAAATATCTAATTTCTTGCAGATTGACACTGAATCAGTTTATCAAGCTTGGGAAAGATTAAAAGCAATATTAAAAAAATGTCCACACTATGAGAATCCTGAACACATGCAACTGTATATTTTCTTTATCATGGGCTAAAACCCTCTGCTAGAAATGTAATTGATGCAGCTGCATGAGGTTCTGTAGTGGAAAAAACATCGGAGGAAGCATTGTAATTGTTGAAAGAGATTTATGAGAATGCCATCCAATGGCCATCTGAGCGTATAATCATCAAGAAGGCTGCTACGGTAAATCGGGTTGATGCTTCAAATACACTAACACAACAAATATTTCTTTGGCACAAAAGTTTAAATCTTTTCAGGTGAATACACAACAATCAAGCCAGACTGAGGCTTGTGACATGTGTGGAGGAAACCATCTGAACCATGAATGTCAAGAAAAAAATCATAATGATGAACATGTCCATTTTGTCGGTTATAAACCATACCCTTTTGGGAGTCCAATGACACAAAAGCATCTAGGATTTCAATGGAGCAATCCAAATGGTGCAGAGAACTCTCAAAACTTCTAGAAGTAATAAGCACAAGGTCCGTCGGGATACTAGAATCAGAACCGTGGGCAACCAAACCACAGACCTTATCAACAAGCAGGGCCATATCAGCAAAGGCCTCAACAAGCTCATTCAAGTCTTGATGACCTTTTGTATAAGTACATTAAGGTCACTGAGGAAAAGATGAAAAGCCAGGATTCATCCCTCGAAAATCTGAAAATTCAATTAAGCCAACTGGCAACTCTTGTGTCAGCAAAGATTCAAGGTCCCCTGCCAAGCAATATAGAAAAAAATCCAAAGGAGCACCTTAAGGCCATCGCCTTACGATTAGGTAAGGAGCTTGATGAACCATATGCAGACCAGTCAGAACAACAGGTAAACAACGGTAAGAATGTTGAAATACCCTCTGAACCATCTGAAGAGAAAGAAGTCAAGAAAAAAGAAGAAAAAAATATTGAAAAATTGATTCCTTTCCCTGTGACGATTCCTTTTCCACAAAAACTGAAAAGAGAAAATCTTAATAATCAATTTTCAAAGTTATGGAGATTTTAAAACAAATTCACATCAATATTCCTTTCACCGATGCTTTGTTGCAAATGCCTTCTTATGCCAAATTTCTAAAAGAAATTTTGTCAAATAAAAGAAAATTGAAAGAAGTTTCAGTGGTAATGCTTAATGAAAAATGCAGTGCTATACTTCAAAATAATCTACCACAAAAATTTGGTGATCCAGGTAGTTTTACAATTCCATGCACTTTGGGAGGAGTATATTTTGAAAAAGCACTTTGTGATTCTGGAGCTTCAATTAACTTGATGCAATTTTTTATCTTTAGAAAATTAAACCTTGGTGAAATGAAATACACAGGCGTTTCTCTTCAGATTGCAGATCAAGGTACTAAGAAACCTAAGGGAATAATTGAAATGTGCTCGTAAGTGTAGATAAGTTTGTTTTCCCTATAGATTTTATAGTACTTGAAATGAAGGAATGTCCCGATGAACCAATTATTTTAGGTAGACCATTTCTAGCCACAGGTAGAGCAATCATAGATGTCCATCAAGGAAAACTAATTTTGAGAGTTGATGAAGAAAGAGTCATTTTTGATATGCAAAAGATATTAAATTTTCAGGAGATGAGACATCATCTTCGTGTTTTTCGATTGACATGCTTAATTGTCTTATAGATGAATTTAAAAATGATCAATTAATCCAGACTCAATGGATGTTTGGCCAAATCTGACACCATACAAGACGATGATCCTATCATCAGAAGAGAAACCGAAATACTAGAAAAAGATTCTAAAGATGTGGAGATGCAACTAGAACAAGTTCAACCAAAAATTGAACTCAAAGTTCTCTCATCTCATTTAAAATATGTTTATCTGAGGAAGAATTATTTTCAGTTATTATTTCATCTTCTCTTACTGCAGGACAAGAAGAAAAACTGATTGAAGTATTGAAAGCACATAAAGGATCCTTGAGGTGGACTATAGAAGATATCAAAGGGATTTATCCAGCTATTTGTACGCACAGAATCCTCATGGAGGATAGCTACATGCCAATAGTCCATCCCCAAAGGAGATTGAATCCAACAATGCAGGAAGTAGTAAAAAAGAAGATCGTAAAGCTTTTGGCGGCAGGTATTATTTGTCTCATTTCAGATAGCCCTTGGGTAAGCCCTATTCAGGTAGTACCAAAGAAAGGAGGTATGACAGTTATAAAAAATAAAAGTAATAAAATCATACCTACAGGATTGTCACAGGGGGAGAGTCTGTATTGATTACAGACGTCTCAATGATGCCACTAGAAAAGATCATTTTTCCTTTACATTAATTGATTAAATGTTAGAAAGAATTGCAAGATATGGTTTTTACTGTTTTCTTGATGTCTATTCAGGGTATAACCAAATACCAGTTTCACTTGAAGATCAGGACAAGACAACTTTCACATGTCCTCATGGAACATATGCCTATAGGAGAATGCCATTTGGTCTATACAATGCCCCTGCTATATTTCAGCGTTGCATGTCAGCAATTTTTTCTAACATGACTGAAAAATTTCTTGAAATTTTTACGGATGATTTTACACTCTTTAGCAAAACATTTGAGGATTGTCTTCACCACTTGACCTTAGTTCTTAAGAGATGTGAAGAGACAAACTAGATTTTTAGTTGGAAAAAATATCATTTTATGGTTACTGAGGGAATTGTTTTAGGACATAAAATCACTGCTAAAGGGATAGAAGTTGATAAGGCTAAAATTGATCTTATAGCAGGATTACCCCCTCCCACAACTTTTAAAGGCATTAGAAGCTTTCTAGGTCATGCAGGTTTTTACAGACGATTCATAAAAGACTTTTCAAAAAGATTTAAAAACTGTTGACTAACCTCTTGATGAAAGATATTAAGTTTTATTTTTCAGGTGATTGTTTGAAAGCATTTGAGACCCTTAAGGAAAAGTTATCAACCGCCTCTATAGTTGTGTCCCTAGACTGGAATTAACCTTTTGAGGTCATGTGTGATGCTAGTGATACAACAGTTGGAGCTGTTTTAGGCTAGAGAAAGGATAAGATCTTTCATCCCATTTACTATACTAATAGAATAATGAATGAGGCTCAACTAAATTATAGCCACAACAGAAAAAGAGTTACTAACAGTAGTATTTGCTTTTGATAAGATTCGATCTTATTTGATTGGAACCAAGGTCACTATTTTTACCGATCATGCAGCTTTAAAATACCTCTTAGCAAAGAAAGATGCTCGACCTAGATTTTTAAGATGGATTTTACTTCTACAGGAATTTGACCTTGAGATAAAGGACAAAAAAGGAATAGAGAAACAAGTGGCTGATCATTTGTTTAGTAAGAAAATTCCCCCCTTGAGTTTAGTGAGATAAAAGAAGAATTTCCTGATGAACACATTTTCTCAATTAACTCAATTGTGACTCAACCACCTTGTTTGCAGATATTGCAAACTACTTGGTTGGAAAGTGGACACCCCAAGATCTCTCTTACCAGAAAGAAAAAAGCTTATATCTGATGCAAAGTATTATCTGTGGAATGACCCTTACTTGTTTAAAAATTATGCGGATAATATCATTAGAAGATGTGTGCCTGAAGAAGATATGAACAAAATTTTATATCACTGTCAGGATGGAGCAATTGGAGGTCATCATGCAGCACATCAAACAACCTTTAAAGTTTTGGAAGCTGCATTTTTCTGGCCGACTCTCTTTAAAGATGCCCGGGCATATGTTGCACAATGTGACAGGTGTTAGAGAACATGTAACATCACTGAGAGAGTTGAGATGTCATTGCAATCGGGTACAGGTTTATGAAATATTTAATGTTTTGGAAATAGATATCATGGGTCCTTTTCCTTCTTCTCATTCTTTTGAATATATCCTTGTGGCTGTGGATTATGTGTCAAGATGGGTTGAAGCCATCTCCATAAGGAAAAATGATGCTCGAACTGTGTGCAATTTTCTCAAAAAACATATTTTTGCCAGATTTGGCACACCACGAGTCATCATTAGTGACCAAGGGACTCATTTTATGAATAGACAATTTTCTGCTTTGCTGACAAAATATGGTGTGACTCATAAAATAGGAACACCATATCATGCTCAAACTCAGGGGCAAGTTGAAGTTTCCAACCGTGAGTTAAAAAGAATTCTTGAAAAAACGGTTGGAATCTCAAGAAAAGATTGGGCTTTAGAACTAGATGAAGCTTTATGGGCATACCGAATGACATTCAAAACGCTAATTGGAACATCCCCATATAGATTAGTGTTTGGGAAAGCTTGTCATTTGCTAGATGAATTAAAACACAAAGCTTTTTGAGCACTTAAAGCATTAAACTTTGAAATAGCCTCTGCTGGTAAAAATAGATTTTTTCAGGTTACTAAGTTAGAAGAAATGAGGTTGGAAGCCTATGAAAATGCAAAACTTTTTAAAGAAAAACAAAAAAATGGCATGTCAATTTGATTCAACAAATTTTTTTTTAAAATTGGAGATCAAGTGCTGCTTTACAATAGCCAACTCAGGCTATTCCCAGGAAAATTAAAATCAAGGTGGACAGGTCCTTATAATGTAACAAATGTTACTCCATATGGAGCAATTGAAATCCAACAGAACAATGGAGGTGACAAGTTTAAGGTAAAATGGTCAAAGACTAAAATTGTACTTTGGATGACATTTTGAGCAACATTCATCGGTCACTTTGATAGACTGATGAATTCCACAGGAAACAAGTCGAGCTGACGACGTTAAACTCAAAACTATAGTGACATACACGTAGCCATTAAGGATGAAGCAATGGAGCCTTATAAGTCCAACATAGATTTGGTAATTAAATGCTTAATCAATTAATTTGGTCAGTATCCAAATTATTGTACAACCAGAGCATCTCATGAAGGCCTCTACAAAAATATAGTCACCTACACAGGAGCAACTCCAAGGTGATTGGTATCCTTAAGTAACTGGTTGGTTAACCATTTAATGATTCAAGTCGAATGTTGGCTCAGGTAATTTTTGGTTTATATTTAAACCAGGACCAACTGACTGATAAGGTCTTAAATTAGCCAGTCTATTACACATAAAATATGTGTGGTCGTAGTTTCTTTCAAGCTTTCTTCTGTGATTGTAAATTTGAAAGCCAAAAAGATGTTTTTTATATACATTAGTATTAAGTTTTTCTTTTCCTTAAATTAATACTTATAGATGTATATCTCTCATCACGCGTTATATCGAGGAGGATGAATGGTTCACGTGCGGAAGGGGTAAATTCTGATGCATTTCTAATATATGCTATATATGTATCTAATTAATGGATACATATGTTTATATAAAGTTCTATTTTCTTTATATTTTTGTATATAATTATTTTTCTCTCCTCTATCCTATTTGTAGGTCTTAAATTAATAAAATAAATTCTTTATTATATGTTCAATAATTAATTCTCTTCATCTTCACCATATAAATTCTATATCTATGATTTTGATTTGTGAAGGCAGGAGCAAGTGTCTTTATCTTAGGAAATCATTGGAACTGAGAATAATTATGATAGCAAAACAGGTAGAATCAATAAACTTGGCTAGAACTTGCTCTAAATGTTTCTCAAGGAGAAATAATTTATCATGATCCAAAATCCAACTAGTCGTGATGGCACCAAACCCAACCCGCTAGGTAAGCCAATTAACAACTGTCCAATTTAATGAGATTTATTGAGACAAATAAAAGATAAAATAACTGAACCTTAATACATTTCCCAAGGACTGGTATCATGAGCTTCTAAGATTAGAATTTACAAAGATAGTGTAAAATAAAAATACGTCATCTGTTTGAAATATACATGAACCGATTTAAAATTCTAAAGCTACCATGATCGAGAGGCAGCTATGACCAGAACGCAGATACATCTTCAAATCTAGCTCCCGCCATGCACAGCAACATCAACATCCAACATCTACACGCAAGGTGCAGATGTAGCATGAGTACAACCGACCCCATGTACTGTCACAACCCAATTTCACTTATAGGTTGCGATGGCACCCAACATAACCGCTAGGCAAACCAACTAGTGAATTAGACATATTAGTCCTCTTTTAATAAGTTTCCGAGCAATTAAGCTTACCTTGTTTGCAAGATTCAAGAAAATAAAAGGTTTAAATAAATAACACTAAAGTAATAATTGAATACCACAATTCTACTAGTGTGTGTGCCAAGACTTGGTGTCACAAGTGTATGAGCATCTAGTAGATTATACAAAATTCCATCTGCTGCCTGAAATCGAAATAGATAGGATACAAATACAAAGAGAGTCACTAAGTGCTGCGGAACGGCTCAGGAAAAAGTAGCTCACCACTAGGCCTTGGGGTAACGGGGGTGCACGCTGGAAGGACCGCCTAATGTGTCTGGCTCAGATCCTGCACAAAAAGTGCAGCAAGTGTAGCATGAGCACGTAAACAACGTGTACCCAGTAAGTATCAAGTCTAATCTTGAAGAAGTAGTGACGAGAGGTCGACCTTGACACTTACTATGGGTCAATAATATTAAGATAAAATATTTAAATAAATACTGGATATATAAATAAATTCAAATCTTCTCAACGAGCAGGAGCAAATAATTCTTTCATAATTATATAATTCCCCAAATAAGTCATTCCTTTTAAAAGCTGTAACCTTACCAGCCACAACAAACTATCAATGACACCAAGTATTATTATTAAGCACGATTTATGTCGGAAACGTACGGTCCGATTCAAACTGACATGTACACTGCCGAGGGACGTGCAGCACGATCCATTGATGCATCTATCTACTACCGAGGCATTCGGCCCGCTCCACAAGAAGAGAAGAATACTTTATAAGCATTTGACTTAATGTGATTAAGGATTTATATACAAAGTAGTACAAATTTCATTAACTACCTTTCACAATTTCTCTAACAAGTTCTAATACAATTTAGGCATTTTAATTTAACAAGTATGGTGCAAAACTTCCAAATATTCATGCATTGGGTCCTAAAACTACGGACATAAGCAATTACAAGTAGCTACGCACTAACTCTCGTCACCTCGTACGTACGTAGCCCCCCATAATTTGAAACAATTATTTATTTGCAACACCTATGGGGTAAATTCCCTCTTATAAGGTTAGGCAAGAGACTTATCTCGTCCCAAAGCTCACTTCCCGGTAACAATTTCGCTTTAAAGCCTCAATTTGGTGCCGAAAAATCCGAAACTAGCCAAATGTTATATAATTTAATCAACACATGCCCACAATTTCATAATTTATCTATTAGAGTAATTACCCAACCTAATTTGGAAAAATTCCCAAAATTCGCCCCGGCCTCACGTGCCCGGATTCCAAAAATTTTCGGAGGAAATCGTTACCCATAACTTTAAGAACTCAAGTATACAATTTTTCATCCCATTCCATCAACATTTTCGTGGTAAAAATCTCATTTTTATCAAAACGTATGTTTTTCATCTAACCCATGATTTTTCATAATTTTTATGTTAAAATCTACCCATAATCTATGTATTTATATCAAAATAGGTAGAATTTACTTACCTCCAAGTTGCTAGGTGAATACCCCTCTCAAGAAGCTCCAAAATCGCCCAAGAATGAAGAAAATGGGCTCAAAAAATGGCTGAGCCCCATTTTTAAAACGTTCTGCCCAACACTTCTGACCCCTTCTTCGCGAACGCGGAAGAGGCCTCGCGTTCGCGAAGGCAAAATTCCACAGGCCCTTGTAACCCTTCGTGAACGCTATAGGGGTCTTGCGAACGCGAAGGCTTACTTGGCCTACCCTTTGCGAATGCGTGAACTCCCTCGCGAAAGGGTAAAGTGTACCGACCCCCCTCCCAGGCCTCGTCCTTCTATGCAGCCTTCGCGAACGCGTAGGCCTGGGATCCCAAAGCTACGTGAAGGCGACTCCCTACCCACGAACGTGAAGAACAATTGCCCAGCTCCTCCAAATCCTTCATCGCGAACGTGAGAGTCCTTCCACGTTCGCGAAGAAGGAAAACCGAACTGGACTATCTGGTTTTTCCAAATTAGCTCCGGGTGGTTCAAAACTCACCCGAGCCACTCGGGACCCTGTCCAAATGCACCAACAAGTCTATGAACATAATACGGACCTGCTCGAACTCTCGAAATGTGTAAATCAACAATGAAACTAAGAATCGCACCCCAAAACCGAATTGAATCAAAATATGATCTTCAAGTTTTCAAAACGCTTCGAACGCGCCGAATCATACTTGGACTACTCGGAATGGCTCCAAATTTTGCGTGCAAGTCCTAATCACCATACGGAACTATTCCCAGGCTCGAACTTCCAAACGGACCTTGATTACTCCAAAATCTACTCTAAACCAAATTTGAAGAACTTTAAACCTTTAAATAGCCAACTTTCACTATTAAGCACTGAAACGCTCCCGGGTCGTCCAAAACCTGATTTGAACATACGCCCAAGTCCAAAATCATCATACGAACCTATTGAAACCTTGAAATCCCGATTCTGAGGTCGTTTACTCAAAACGTTGACCGAAGTCAAACTTAGCCTTTTAAAGCCAAACCAAGGAACCAAGTGTTCCGATTTCAACCCGAACCCTTCTAAATCCCGAACTAAACCATCCCCTCAAGTCATAAAACAGTTAAAGCACATAAGGGGAGTCTTATTTTGGGGAACGAGATTCTAAAAACAAAACGACCAGTCGAATCTTACACACGAATACAATATTGATATACCAAATAGCCCTAAAATATTAAACAGAAGAACTCATATGGAAATGACATTAACTGTAATAACTTATTTTTTTGCACTACAATAACTTCTATGTTAATTTTTTTAATATTTAAGATTTTAAAATTAATACACTTGTCTATTGAATTCTTATTAAAAATTTGTATGAAGGTTTAATAAAATAAATTTTATAAGAATCCTCCATATTGGTAATACATTACCACTCTATAATATTCAATATCAAGAAAAAATAAAAGTAATATTAAATGAATTGCATAAAGCATTGAAATTAGGACAAAAGTTCCACGATAATATATTATTATATTATATTTGAATTGCTTTCCTACTCAAATAATATTTTTTATTATTACTTTTTCGTGTAATATAGAAAAATAAACCCAAGTATTAAAGAACAACTTTTTTTTTAAGAATATAAATGTGTGAGGAAGAGAAAGAAAAAGGTTGGTAAGAGTCAATACCACTAATAATTTTGCAAACATAAAGATCTAAAAGTGAAATGTCAGATCGATCTTTTTACTCTTTGAAAATAAAATTTATGGTCGATAAAATTATAATTACGGTTAAATATTCAAACATGAGATGAACTAATATTAAGAATCTGAATCAACAGAAAATAAAATATTTTTTATGTTAAAAGCCAAATAATCAAATCTTTCAATTAATTATTTAGCAAGTGAATCCAATTAAATTACTTTTCAATTCATCATACGAGTAAAATTAGTTTTCAAGTTAAATCTTAGGGGTACATAACATTATTCCATAAAAAGAGTGTTAGAGATTAAAAAAAATAGATCACAAAGTAAAAAAGATTAGTATAATATTAAGAAGTCCATACAAGTGTTTGAGGAAGCACAATCAAAGCTAAATCCTGAAGAAGAATAAGCTTTCAAGACTATATTATAAAAAAAGTTGACTCTGGTATAGCAGGATTGCCCTTTAATTTGTAGATACCTCTAGCGGAATAGAAATAATATTCTTATGTCAAGCATTACTTGCAATGTCAGATCAAGATACATGATATTATTAGCAATAAGAACAAGTGGTGTACCAGGAATGATTTTATTATGAGGTCGTACAACTCATTTTAGATTTGATATACCTCTTCAAATAACTAAACTAATCACCACAAATATATCAAAGCAGAACAATAGTGCTAAATTTATAAGGAAAGAAAAGTGATAATATGGGATGAAGCATTTTTGGCTAAGCGTCAAACGATCGAAACAATCGCCCAGAGTGTTAGAGACATATTGGATATCAATGAATCATTTGGTGGGAAAGTAACAGTTTGGGAGGTGATTTCTATCAAGTATGATCAGTAGTACCAAAATTGACAAAAGCATAAACTGTAAAAGCTAGCTTGCCAAAATTATGCTTATGGCCTCAAATGAAAAATATTCAAATGACAAGAAATATAAAAGTAAGAACAGATCTAACATTCAGTGACTTCTTGCTTCGTGTCGGAAATGAAGAAGAGCATCCAATAAAAAATGATTTGGTTCTTCTAGAACACTAGGTTATCAACCCCGATGGTAATAGTAGTATATTTAATAAGGAAAATATTTCATCATTAGATTAAAACACAATTCGAGCAAATTACATGATATAAATTAAAGACGAACCTTAGCTAACAGAAATAAATATGTTGATCAACTAAATAAAAGGTTGATTGCTAAATTTTATGGTAAAAACTAAATATTTTTCAGTTTTGACTCAACAGACGATAATACCACCAATATTACCACCAAGAAGAATACTTAATACCTTTATATCAAATTGCCTTCTACCGTACATGTTTGTTGTCAAGTTCATTAGTTCTTCCATATGTTAGTGTCACCATATATATAATAGACTAAGTTAAAATTGATCTTACATTATGTATAAGTTGATTTTGAAGAAAAATATGCCGTCATGTTACTGAAAATTTAGATCCGCTGAATAGGTTATGTAATAGTACACATATGGTATATAAAAGTTTTGATAATAACGTCATACATGCAGAATTTATGATACTGGTCAATGTGTTTCTAAGTATGTGTTTATCCCCGAATTCAACTTTCGTCTTCCGAAACTAAAGAATATCCTTTTAAATTTGTGTGAAAATAATTTTCAGTATGTTTATGTTTTGTAGTTACAATAAATAAAGCACAAAGACAAACATCCTAATAATTGGACTATATTTACAATAATATATTTTCTTAAACGAATAACTATATGTTGCACTTTCAATAGAGATATCAATATCAAAAACAAGAGTTCTGGTTATGTCAGAGTAACCAAAGCATTATAAGGAAACATATACAAAAGAAACATCGTCTATAAAGAAGTTTCGGTAAGATACCACCACATTAGATATCTTTAAACTACAATACATAATTATCTACTTAACATGACTAAAATTGATCATTTGTGTAAGTTTTGATGATGTCCTTTCATTTTAAAGTCATAATTATCTACTTAAAAAATAAAAGAAATTCTAAACGGACTGCATAAAGCGTTGAAATTGAGAAAAAAATCTTCACGATAATATATTATTATAGTATATTTGAACTGCTTTCCTACTCAAATAGTATCTTTTATTATTAATATTTCGTGTAATATAGAAAGATATACCCAATTACTAAAGAACAACTACAAATATTTTTAGGAATATAAATGTAACGACCTGACCGGTTGTTTTGAGCTCTAACATGTCGTTCGGCGGTTTGAGGCCTTGAGTAGCTTCACTTTAGATATTATGACTTGTACGTGTGGTGGAATTGAATTTTGGGAAGTTCGGGATTGATTTGTAAAGACAATTCTAATTTCGGAAGCTTTAAGTTGGAATAATTGGCTAAGATTGACGTTTGAGTAAACAACCTCAGAATCGAAATTTGAAGGTTCCAGTAGACTTGTATGATGATTTTGGACTTGGGCGTATGTTCGGATTGAGTATCGGATCACCCAGGAGCATTTCAGCACTTATTATGGAAGGTTGGTATTTTAAAGGTTTAAGAATTTCAGAAGTTTGGTTTGAAGTGGATTTTGATGTTATCGATGTCCGTTTAGGGTTCTGAGCCTTAGAATAGCTTTGTTAGGTCATTTTTGACTCGTGTGCGAAATTTGAAGTCATTCTGGATTGATTTGATGCGCTTCGGCACAAGATGTAGAATTTGGAAAGTTGTAAAATTTATAAGTTCGATTCGAGGCGTGATTCATGATTTTGATGTTGTTTGACGTGATTTGAGGTTTTGACTAAGTCCGTATCATGTGGTGGGATGTGTTGGTATGTTAGGACGGGGTCCCAGGGGCCTCGGGTGCGAATCAGGGTGGAAACAGATCGAGTTTGGACTTGGGAGAGGTGCTGAGGCAGCTGAGATCTGGTGCAATCGCACCTGCGTGGAAAGGGCCGCAAGTGCTAGACCGCAGAAACGGCTGGTGTCATAGAAGCGGTTGGGCTTAAGGTTGGTTGGAGTCGCAGGTGCAAGGAGTTTACCGCACCCTCGGCGCGCAGATGGGGGAGAAGGAGCGCAGAAGCGAAGGTGGCCTGGGGTTGGAAGATCGCAGGTACGGGCGTGGGCGCGCAGGTGCGGAAGGTTGTTCGAGCTAGGATGACCGCAGATGCGGGTGATTTCCGCAGAAGCGGATGTGCATCTGCGATTGAGGGCCCGCAGAAGCGGAAAGCTGGCACCTTGGGGAAAGCCGCATCTGCGAAGGAGTTGCCGCAGAAGCGGCTATTATTCCGCAGATGCGAGAGGTCGTTTGGGCAGAGGTTTTTTTTTAAAAGCGGGATTTGGTCCATTTTCTTTCATTTTTCAGTTGGGGCGATTTCAAGGAGAGATTTTCATCAAGCAACACAAGGTAAGTGATTCCCACATACTACAAGTTAAATACATAATTTGTATAAGGATTTGGTATTTTGGATTTTGACCACGAAATTGTACATGGAATTGAGAATAAATTATATATTTGAGTTCGTAATGTTATGGGTAATGTTTATCTTCGAAAATTTTTCGGAATCCGGGCACGTGGGCGCGAGGGTTGATTTTATAGACTCTTCGAGCGGAGTTGGGAATTATTATGAATTGAATTATTTTTTGAGCATTGGAGTATATTTTGATTGTTTTGCACCTTGTTTGACTAGTTTTAGATCGACGTGCATCGGTTTGAGGTGTTAGAGAGGCTTTGGAGCCGGTTATGGAACTTCGGAGCGAGGTAAGTCTCCTGTCTAACTCTGTGAGGGGGAAACTACCTCTAGGTGATGTATTTGTTGTGTGCTAGTTGTTACGGGGGCTACATACGCACAAGGTGACGAGAGTCCGTGCGTAACTAGATTCATGTTATGTCCGGGTAGACTTAGGCTCCTGCCATGCTATAACTGTACTATTTGAGTTGTCTCTTGCTGATTAAATTCCTTTATTTTACGTTGCGACGTAAGACTAGACTTGTGTAGAGTGATAGGCTTGCTATCGACGAGCTTCATGATTAGCCGCGAAATAATTGTACTCCTATTACGAATTTTTCCCGCGTTATGCGTTCTCATCGAAAGGTTTCCCTTAAAATTTTATAACTCCCATGTTTATTCTTGAGTGGGGTCAAGGACCCGTCAAAGCTTCTTATTCTAATGGGATTGGGCCGTTCGCCTCAGTAGGATAGATACATCTATGGTTCGTACCGTTCGACCCTCGGCAGTACGCATTATTTAAAAATGCGTAAAAATGGCTAACACCCGATTCTATGTATTTTGTCTAGCATTCTTTCATCTGCGGACATTATTTTCGCATCTGCGAGCTCGCATTTGCTAGAAAAATCTCGCATTTGCAAAGTGAGGCTGTCAGGTAAAATTCCGCATCTGCGGACTTCAATGTTGCACCTGCGACATCGCAGGAGCGACCAAACGACTGCAGAAGCGGTCTCTTCCGCAGAAGCGCTTGGGCCTTCGCAGAAGCGGTCGCGCATCTGCGCCTCATTTCTCCGCAGAAGAGAAGGAGTTGGCCAGTGCCCAGGTCACAGAAGCGACCAGCTTCTCGCATAAGCGGCTGTGCATTTGCAGCTCTTTCTTCGCAGATGCGTCGCATCAGTAGTCAGCCCTCTTTAGCAGCATAACAGAGTTCCAAAAATAATCTGCGGCTCATCCGAAACCCACCCGAGCTTCTCGGGACCTCGTCTAAATATTCCAACAAGTCTCGTAGCATAATACGGACTTACTCGGGGTCTCAAATCACGTCAAATAACGTCGAAATTACAATTCACACCTCGATTCAGACTTATGAGTTTCAAACTTTTTACTTTACAAAAACTCGTGCCGAACGTATTAAATGAATCCGGAATGATTTTAAATTTGGCGCACAAGTTATGTATGACATAACAGAGCTATTCCAACTCTCAGAATCTCAATCCGAGTATGATATCGATAAAGTCAAATTCACGGTCAAACTTGGAAATCTTTAAGCTTTCAAACTTCTAATTATCAATAAATGGCGATAACTAGAGCTAGGGACCTCCAAATTAAATTTCGGGTATACGCCCAAGTCCCAAATTATAATACGGACCTACCGGAACGTCAAAACACTGATCCGGGTCTGTTTGCTAAAAATGTTGACTGAAGTCAACTTAAGTGAGTTTTAAATCACAAATCACACTTTTGTGTATTTTTCACATAAAAGCTTCCCGAAAAATTATAGGATCTGCGCACGCAAGTCGAGGAAAGCTCAATGGTGCTATTTGAGGTCTCAGAACACAGAAGTGAATATTAAATTTAAAGATGACCTATCGGGTAATCACACTCTCCACCTCTAAAACAAACGTTCGTTCTCGAATGGAATTAGAAAAATACCTGAGCTGGTGAAAAGGTGTGGATATCTACTCCGCATGTCCGACTCGGACTCCCAGGTAGATCTTCTACCGGCTGACCTCTCCATTGTACTCGAATTGATGGATAACTCTTAGACCTGCCGGGCTAGAGTAGCTACTGGCTCCTCCTCATAAGTCAAATACTTGTCCAATTAGACTGAGCCGAAATCTAAGACACGAAATCTAACACATGAATTGTTGATAAACTAGGTGGTAGTGGAAGCCTGTAGGCTACTTCACCCACCCTTTAAAGAATTTCAAAGGGTCCGATATACCTATGGCTCAACTTGCCCTTCTTTCCAAATCTCATTACACCTTTCATAGGTGAAACCTGGAGCAATACTCTTTCTCCTACCATGAATGCAACGTCACGAACTTTACGGTCAGCATAACTCTTTTGCCTCGACTTAGCTATGCGAAGTCGATCCTGAATAATCTTGACCTTATCCAAGGCATCCTGTACCAAATCGGTACCCAACAACCGAGCCTCTCTCGGTTCAAACCAGCCAACTGGCGAATGATAGTGCCTCCCGTATAATGCTTCATACGGAGCCATCTGAATGCTCGACTGATAGCTGTTATTTTAAGCAAACTCCGCAAGTGGCAAGAACTAATCCCAAGAACCCCCAAAGGCGCCCGTCTATTTGTGGATGAAATGTTGTACTCAACTCAACCCGTGTGCCTAACTCACGTTGTACAGCCCTCCAGAAGTGCAAGGTGAACTACGTACCTCAATCTGAAATAATAGACACGGGCGCACCGTGAAGGCGGACAATCTCGAGGATGTAAATGTCTGCTAACCTCTTTGAAGAATAGGTAACTGCCACTGGAATGAAATGTGCTGATTTGGTCAACATCTCTACAATGACCCATACTGCGTCAAACTTTCTGTGAGTTCGTGGAAGCCCAACAACAAAATGCATAGTGATACGCTCCCACTTCCACTCCAGAATTTCTAACTTTTGAAGCAGGCCACCAGGTCTCTGATGCTCGTACTTGACTTGCTGACAATTTAAACACCGACCTACATATGCAACTATATCCTTCTTCATTATTCTCCACCAATAATGTTGCTGCAAATCTTGATACATTTTGGCAGCACCTGGATGAATAGAATACCTGAAATTGTGGGCCTCCTCAAGAATTAATTCACGAAGCCCATCCACACTAGGCATACAAATACGACCCTGCATCCGCAGAACTCCATCTTCCCCTACAGCAACTTGTTTGTCACCACCGTGCCGCACCATGTCTGTAAGGACAAGCAAATGAGGATCATCATATTGTTGTTCTTTGATACGCTCTTACAAGGAAGACCGAGCGACTGTGCAAGCTAGAAAGCAACTGGACTCTGAAACATCTAACATCACGAACTAATTGGCCAAAGTCTGAACATATGCAGCTAGCAGCCTCTCACCAACTGGAATATACGCAAGGCTGCCCATACTTACACCCTTTCTACTCAAGGCATCGGCCACCACATTGGCCTTTCCGGGGTGATAAAAAATGGTGATATCGTAGTCTTTCAAAAGCTCCAACCATCTTCTCTGCCTCAAATTGAGATCCTTTTGTTTGAACAGGTACTGTAGACTACGATGATCAGTGAATACCTCACACAAAGCACCGTAAAGGTAATGCCTCCAAATCTTCAGCGCATGAATAATGGCTGCTAATTCTAAGTCAATAACAGGGTAATTCTTCTCATGAATCTTCAACTGCCGCGACGCATATGCAATCACTCTCCCATCTTGCATTAATATTGCGCCAAGCCCAATGCGAGATGCATCATAATACACCGTATAAGATCCTAAACCTGTGGGCAATACCAACACTAATGCCGTAGTCAAAGCAGTCTTGAGCTTCTGAAAGCTCAACTCACACTCATCTGACCATCTGTATAGGGCACCCTTTTGGGTCAATTTGGTCAGTGGGGATGCTATGGATGAAAACCCCTCAACAAATCGGCGATAATAACCTGCCAAACCCAGGAAACTCCGGATCTCTGTAGCTGAAGTAGGTCTAGGCCAATTCTGAACTCAATCTTCTTAGGATCCACCTTTATGCCTTCTGCCAATACAACATGCCCAAAAAAGGCAACTGAGTCTAACCAAAATTCACATTTCAAAAATTTGGCATATAACTGATTATTCTTCAAAGTATGAAGCATAATCTGAAGATGCTGCTCATGTTCCTCTCGACTGCTGGAGTAAATCAAGATATCATCAATGAATACCACCACAAACGAATCCAAATAGGGCTTGAATACCCGATTCATCAAATCCATAAATGTCGTTGGGGCATTTGTCAACCCAAATGACATCACTAGGAATTCATAATGCCCATACCGAGTCTAAAAAGCTGTCTTAGGGTCATCAGATGTCCTAATCTTCAACTGATGGTAACCAGACCTCAAGTCAATCTTTAAAAGCACCTTGGCACCCTAAAGATGATCGAATAAGTCATCAATTCTTGGCAACGGATACTTGTTCTTGATAGTAATCTTGTTCAACTGCCGATAATCTATACACATCCGCATTGAACCATCTTTCTTCTTTAAAAATAACACTGGTGCACCCCCAAGGCGAGACGCTAGGTCTAATAAATCCATGGTCAAGCAAGTCTTGTAACTATTCCTTCAATTCCTTTAGCTCCAACGGGGCCATACGGTATGGTGAAATTGAAATGGGTTGGGTGCCCGGAGCCAAATCAATACAGAAACCAATATCTCTGTCGGGTGGCATCCCCGGCAAATCTGCAGGAAATACATCTGGAAACTCACAGACAACTGGGACTAAATCCATAGAAGGAACATCCACACTAGGATCGCGAATATAAGCCAAATAAGCTAGACAACCCTTCTCGACCATATGCCAAGCCTTCATATAAGAGATAAACCTGCTAGTAGAATGGCCAGGAATCTCTTTCCACTCTAATTGAGGTAACCTCGGTATGGCTAAGGTCACCATTTTGGCGTGACAATCCAATATAGCATGATAAAGTGACAGCCAATCCATTCCCAATAAAACATCAAAATCTACCATATTAAGAAGTAGGAGATCCACGCTGGTCTCAAGATTCCCAATAGTAACCACACATGAACAATAGAAATGATCTACCACAATAGAATCTCCCACCGGTGTGGATACACACACAGAAGCACTCAGAGAATCACAAGGCACAACCAAATATGAGGCGAAGTAGGAGGACACATATGAATAAGTAGATCCTGGATCAAATAGAACTTAAGCATCTCTATGGCAAACTGGAACAATACCTGTGATCACGGCATCGAATGACTAAGCCTCAGGCCTAGCTGGAAAAGCATAAAATCGAGGTTGGGCCCCACCACTCTGAACCGCGCACCTGGGAAGGCCTCTAACTGGCTAGCCTCCACCTCTAACGACATGACCTCCACCTCTAGTTGTCTGACCCCTGCCCCTAGCTGGCTGGGCAGGTGGGGGAGCAATCGGTGCTGATATGATGGCACGAGAACCCTGCTGAGATCTGTTGTTCGACAACCTGGGGCAATATCTCCTGATGTCACCAATGTTCCCACACTCATAACACCCATCTTGCTGCTATGGCTGCTGAAGCTGAACCGAACGGGCTGGATAACTGCTGTAGTGACTCTGGAGCGGTGGTGCATTGATAGGAGCTGCATGTGCACTAAATGCTGGCTGCCCAGAGTAAGGCATAATAGGACCATGACTCCCTGAAGCACCGTGAGATTCCTGAAGTGTTGAATAAAATGGCCTGGGAGGATGAGCCCTACCATAAGTACCCCTGCCTCCAGATGAGGCGCATTTGAAGTTACCAGAATGACGAGGCCTCTTATATGACACTGGCCCTCTCTCCTGAGCACGAACTAACTCGATCCGCCTAGCAATATTCACAGCGGTCTGGAAGGAAATATCACTCCCTATCTCCTTGGCCATCTAAAGCCTGATAGTATAAGTGAGTCCATCAATGAATCTCCTCACTCTCTCCTTTTCAGTAGGAAGCAAGACGATGGCATGACGGGCTAATTCCACAAATCGGGTCTCATACTAGGTAACGGTCATACTACCCTGCTGGAGACACTCAAAGTACCTGCGGTATTCCTCTCTCAGTGTAATACGAACAAACTTCTCCAAAAATAGTCGAAAGAACTGATCCCAAGTAAGTGCAGGCAACCTAGCTGGTCTGGTCAACATATAATCTCTCCACCACCTCTTGGCGGAACCAATCATCTGAAACACAGCAAAATCGACCCCCTTGCTTTCAACTATTCCCATGTTCCGCAGCACTTCATGGCAGCGGTCAAGATAATCCTGTGGGTCCTCAGTAGGTGTACCACTAAAGTGAACTGGAAAGAGCTTAGTAAACTTTTCCAATCTTAATAGGGCCTCAAAAGACATGGCGGGCCTATCACCGGCCTGTGCCGCAATAATTGGCTTAACTACCCCAACTGGCCGGACTGTTGGAGCCTGATACTGGGGAGCTATTTGCTCCGGAGTGGGAGTAGTGGGAGTTTGTGCTCCTCCCCTAGCCTGTGAGATGGCTGGTGCCACTGGAAATGTACCATTCTGGGCCACACCCTCCATTAGACTCACCAAACGGACTAGAGTGTCCTGAAGTACTGGAGTAGCTATGAATCCTTCCGGGACCTGGACTGGTCCAACAGGTACTGTCTGAGCTGGAACCTCCGCTTCCAAACCCACCTGAGGTTCTACAACAGGTGTTGCTGCTCGAGCTCTAGAATGAGCTTTACATCTGCCTCTACCTCGGCCTCTAGCACGACCTCGGACTCGGCTTCTACCCCTAGTCACAGTTGCCACCGGGGGCTCTGGCCCCTGTCCTTCAGTAGATGTATTATGCGTTCTCACCATCTGCGAGAGAATAAGAATAGAATGGTTCAATCATTGATGATAGAATAAAATTGCACGACAGAATAATAAATAAGTGATATTGTTCCTAACTTCATAGCCTCTGGAAGATAAGTACAGACATCTCCATACCGATCTTTCAGACTCTACTAGGCTTGCTCGTGACTCGTGAGACCTAAGTAACCTAGTGCTCTGATACCAACTTGTCCATCCCGAAATTCCCACCTTCGGGACCGTGTTGGCACCTAATATTTTACTATGCTAGGCAAGCCAACGTTAGAATAATTTTAACATTTTTAACAATTTATCTTTAGTAAATAGTAAAGAAACCAACAACCGGAGTAATATCTAAAATTAAATGAACAAGCCAAAATAATAACGATGTCTAAATACCATCCAAGAACTGGAGTCACAAGTGCACGAGCTTCTAAAATAATACAAACAAGGGTTTGAATAAAAATAAAGCTATCTGAAAGTAAGCACACAACTAAAATAAAGTGGAAGGGGACTTCAGAGCTGCGAACGTCGTGCAGCTATACCTCAAGTCTCCTCTAATAGCTGAATTCGAGCAAAATGTACAGTACGCTGCTGGAACCAACTCTTGTATCTGCACAAGAAGTGCATAGTGTAGTATGAGTACAACCGACCCCACATACTCTATAAGTGCCGAGCCTAACCTCGACGAAGTAGTGACGAGGCTAAGGCAGGTCACTTACATTAACTTGTACGCAATATTAATAACAACAACAGGAATAGAGGTAAAGCAGTTAAATCATATCAATAACTGAAGTCAATTAAACAGTAGTAGCCAATAATTTCTTTTGCCATTCCGTTGAGGCATGTAACACGCTCCAACAATAAAATCCTTTAATTAATTTCCGTTCCGGCGTGCAACCCTCTCTAACAATATAAACTTAGAGTAACATCCGTTGTGGCGTGCAACCCGATCCAACAATATAACCTTTCAATTAAACTCCATTGCAGTGTGCAACCCGCTCCAACAATATAAACTTAAAATAACTCCGTTGCGGCGTGCAACCTGCTCCAGCAATATAATTTAACAACACTTGAATGTAAAATACTCTAATTAACACATTTAATAAAAAACTACTAGGCAACAAAACACACAATAATTATGATTTATTTAAGAAACAAGCAATGACAAGTAGCAATTAATTGTGGAAATCAGGGAGAGAATAGGCAATTTAATATTTATGCTGAATGCCAAGTAGCAATTAAGACACATAAGTCAAATAAGCATGTAACAATTATAGCATGAATTCAAGACATAATATTGGACAAGGAATATGAGAGAAATAATTAATTCATGATTTAAAATAATTTATGATTTTTAGATAAATATGCAAACAATCAATTTGACGATGTATAGGCACTCGTCACCTCGCCTATACGTCGTTACACATGAAATTCACATAACAAATAATTCAAGGGTTCTAGTCCCTCAAGTCAAGGTTAACCACAACACTTAACTTGTTTTGTAATTTCAAGTGATCACTCGACCACGGCTTTTTCCTTTCAAATTATTCTCCAAACCAATCAAACCTAGCAAATTATTTACCGACAATTCAATTTGAGCTTTAGAAATTATTCACAATTAAAAAGAGACTTAATTTAAGTCACTTTCGAAAAAGTCAATGTGGGGCCCACTTTTCGAAAATCACGAAATCGAGACACCCCTTCCAATACGAGTTCAACCATACTAAAATTATCGAATTTCGACATCGGATTGTCTTTCAAATCCTAAATTTTTGTTTTTTGGAAAGTTTTACAAAAACTCCAGTTTCTTCCATCTAAATCCGAAATAAACGATGAATATAAACATGGATTTATGAAATATAATCACTTTCGGATATAGAACACTTACCAAAATCGAAGTCGTGAAAGACCCCTTTGGAATCGCCCAAATCCGAGACTCAAAACTCAAAAATGAGTAAAAATGGCTAACACCCGATTTTATGTATTCTGTCCAGCATTTTCGCATCTGAGGACATTATTTTCGCATCTGCGGATATTATTTTCGCATCTGCGAGCTCACATGTCCGAGAAAAATCTCGCATTTGCGAAGTGAGGCTGTCAGGCAATATTTCGCATCTGCGGACTTCAATGTCGCACTTGCGACATCGCATAAGCGACCAAACGACCACAGAAGCACTTGGGACTTCACAGAAGCGGTCGCGCATTTGCGCCTCATTTCTACGCAGAAGCGAAGGAACTAGCAAATGCACAGGTCGCAGAAGTGACCAGCTTCTCGCAGAAGCGGCTGCCCATCTCCGGCTCTTTCTTCGCAGATGTGATCGCATCAGTAGTCAGCCCCCTTCAGCAGCATACAAAATTCCAAAAATGATTCGCAGCTCGTCCGAAACCCACCCAAGCCTCTCGGGACCTCGTCTGAATATTTCAACAAGTCCCGTAACATAATACGGACTTACTCGGGGTCTCAAATCACGTCAAATAACGTCGAAATTACAATTCACACCTCGATTCGGGCTTATGAGTTTCAAACTTCCACTTTACAAAACTCGTGCCAAAACGTATTAAATGAATCCGGAATGATTTTAAATTTGGCGCACAAGTCATAAATGACATAACGGAGCTATTCCAACTCTCAGAATCTTAATCCGAGATATCGATAAAGTCAAATTCACGGTCAAACTTAGGAGTCTTTAAGCTTTCAAACTTTTAATTTTCAATAAATGGCGATAACTCGAGCTAGGGACCTCCAAATTAAATTTCGGGCATACGCCCAAGTCCCAAATTACAATAAGGACCTACCGAAACTGTCAAAATACTGATCCAGGTCAGTTTGCTAAAATATTGACCAAAGTTAACTTAAGTGAGTTTTAAAGCACAATTCACATTTTTATCAATTTTTCACATAAAAGCTTCTCGAAAAATTATACGGACTGCACAGATAAGTCGAGAAAAGCTAAATGGTACTATTTGAGGTCTCAGAACACAGAAGTGAATATTAAATTTAAAGATGACCTATTAGGTCATCACAAGAACTCAATAATTTAGAAATATTAAAATTTCGAACTCAGAAGCTTCAAATTCTTGCTCCACCTCTGTTAATAGATGCAACCAAACATAGGTGTAACTCCAGAACATTATTATGGAGTTTCACCTATGAAAATTGAACTTCATAACAGTACCTATTTTTCAATTACAGTATTGAAAATGTGGCTATTACTACAATGTCAATCAAACTACATAGGCTTCATTGTTTTCCACGTAATGACACCAAGTAGTCACTTTTAAGTATGCTGTTTAAAATATATTCATATTTTACAATATATTTAAAGATTAGTCAATTTCGCTCGAACTTCAGGACACGATGTCCTAGAGTTTAAACCTCAAAGTTCAAACTTCAGGACATCGTGTCCTAAGGTTCGAAAATTGTGTCCAGAAGTTCGAATCTTATGTCCTGAGTTTTAAATTAGTAATTCAGAAATTCAGGACACTTAGTCCTGAATTTCAAATTAGCAGCTCAAAAATTCAGGACACTTAATTTTGAAGTTTGGGTGAATTGGCTAATCTTTAAATATATTGTAAATTGTGGATATATTTTAAATAGCGGGCTCAAAAGCGGCTATTGCTGCACTTGGCCCTTTGTTTTCTTTGACGGAATGTTACACAAAATGGACTCTGCCAAATGTCAAGATTTTAGTATAATGCCGCCATTAGCCGGCTGGCTTCCCAATTGTAACACCCTATTATAAACATGTCCATATACATCAAACCATATAAAACATCAAACCTATACATATATATATATATATATATATATATACAAAATAATTAACCAAATATTCAAGATCAAAGCTTCAAAAACACTTGTACCAACAAGTTCATGGCCTCAAAAGATTTCTTGATTGCATTAGGTGTTTTTGCTATGGTTGCTGCTCCGGCCATGCCAATTGAACATGACAAATGGATCTTGGGCCTAACTCAACCTCAAAAGCTAGCTTATGAGATGAGTATTGCTCAAGACCTTATAAGGAGACCAAAGACCTCAAATCTCACCGACGTGGGACAACTCAACAGAACATTTGATTGGTGATGATCAAGGTTGGAAACTTAATTTTGACTACAATGCTTGGGCTGAAAGCAAAGAATTCCATGTTGGTGATAAGCTTACTATGTTCTTTAGTTAACCTTTTTACATTATATTCTATACTTTCTTAATTTTCCTGCATGACTAATATGTGGTTTGCTTAGCATTTGTTTGTGTGCTTTAAGTATGCAATGATGACGTAAATATATTTACACAATCAGATAACTTATAAGATAATTATATGTAAATCTTCATAATAAATATTAATCGGTAACATGATAAAACAATAAGTAACATGTTATATATAATAGGTTACACCAATAATGTAAATATTTTTTTACGATGTTATTGTATATAACTTAAATCAGTTGTTCTATTTGTAAATGGTTATAATTCGTCATCTTAAAGGTTAGTGACTCCTACGTACTAGAAGTATAAAAAATTGTTACACTAATAGATTAGCTAAAATAGAACTACAGATACTATCCATAACAAGAGGATTGGTAACCTAAAAAAGAAGATAGGTAACCTATTAAAATTCAATGATAGTGTAAGAATTAATTATTTGTAGTGTTAAGTTAAATCTGGATTTTAACTGATCAGCTGAATATTGTTGTTGCAGTTTTTGTAAGGATCGATTCACTCAAACACTCTGAACTGATGAAGAAGATGAAATCTTGAAGAGAGTAAAATTGAGGTAGAGAGAGAGAGGTGAGTTCGTGATAACACCCTCTTGGGTAAACTTCTACGGCAGTGGGATATATATTAATAATTAAGAATATTTATAATTGATCCGCGTGAACATTAATATCTGTTAGTACATCACATATTAATCAGGCTCCACACCTAACAATTTTCAAGTACAAGCCAGAAACTCACAATGTGATAAGAGCAAACCTAAATTCCTTCCAAAACTGTGCAAAAGATGCTAATATTGCACCCTTAACTTCTGGAAATCATGTGATTGCACTGGCAACTCCTGGGAAAAAATGGTAGTGAAAAATCACTGTGAACAAGGGATGAAAGTTGCTATTAATGTAATTCCTGAATTGGGGTCTCCTGCTATTTCACCTTCTCCAAGTGCAAATCCTGGTTCTTCAGCTGCCTTTGGAATTGCTCCTTCAATTTTATTTGCTTGGATGGTTTGTTCATCTGTCATGGTTTTTATGATCATGCCTGAAATTGGACAAACACTTGATCATGTCTTTTTTTTATTTAATCTGAATTATTCTTTTTTTTTAAATCATTTGATATGTTGTATAATTTGTTATGATCGATTCATTCAAACACTCTGAACTGATGAAGAAGATGAAGAAATCTTGAAGAGAGAAAAAAAAATTGAGGTAGAGAGAGAGAGATACGTGAAAGACCTTTTTTTCGTGGTATCACCCCGTTAGGGTAAACTTTCATGGCGGCGGGATATATATATTAATAATTAAGGGTATTTACAATTACAGAGAATAAAAGGAGAATAAATAGTACAGCCTAAAAATTGGGTCGGGGGAACCCTACCCTTCAGGTGAGGGGCTCCCGCCCCCCACACCCCCCCGGCAACCTCAGCGCGGAGGCTAATCCGCGTGAACATTAATATATGACAATACATCACATATTAATCAAGCTCCACACCTCATATAATTATATTCAATTATTTCATATACTTTTATTGTCGAATTGTTGTATTAAGAATTGTTTACAAATTACAACCAGTGTAAACAATTCTTACAATATTGATGTAACTTAACAACAACAACAAATCCAGTGCAATCTCATAAGTGGGATTTGGAGAGGGTAGTGTGTACGCATAGACCCTCGACTTAAAAATTGATATAACTTAATCAGTTGTATCAAATTAATTAACATCAGCTTCAGAACTAAATATCTAATAGAAAAACTTACTAATGATGCAACTATATCTATATATCATAACTTGATTGTTTCATTCCACAAACACTGCAAGATTGGCTTTCTATCTTCTTTTTTTCTCCTTTTTTGTTTGTAAGTGATTGGAGCAATGTATAACAAGACTATGTTAATGGTTTCATTCATCATGTAGACAGAATTGTTGCCACTATATATGGGACTTGGGATGGCCAAACAACAACATCTCTATTCTTTGCAAATAGAGATGAATCACAAGAGTTTGTTCAACTTAACAATAACATGATTTAGATGGTTGTTACATATTGTATTGTATCGTTTTGTTACTTTAAATATAATATTTATTTTGATTGTTACTTAATTTTTATTGTATTATATCGTTAAATCCGTTGTTACTTAACAACGAAAAGTACTACTTTATGTAACGACTGATTTGGTATGGTCACGTTGTCACCTTATTTTTCTCTCATATTGCGCTTGCTTATTATTAAATAATCCTATTTTATCTTTTACCCTATCTTTTATATAATAATTCTACCTCGCACCTTACTACTTTTTTTTTTGGGTAATATTTCATGTTTATTCTTCATATTGTTGTTGCATAACATCATGAAGCGACGACAAACAATACAATCTATCCAAACATTTTATACATCAAAACAATACAGTACAATACTATACAATACGATACTAGATATTATGAAACGATACATGACAATCATCCAAACAAGCTATAAAGATAGATTGTAGTAGAGCAACATTAAGGATTCTCCAGGTACAAAGAGTTGATGGAATACTACAATATCCTTTAGTCATGTTGAGCTGCAAAGCTAATTTCTTAAAAATATGGGTTCAGCATAACTCAATTGCTTCAGCCGAAGCCTCTAAATGTATTAAAAGATCCACTAAAATATGCAGAAAAACTAAAAGTAGAATACACTTATTAGTATTTGAAGTCGTTGTCTTAAAATTCAGAACCCATAAAGTTCAAATGTTGGATTCGCCTGTGATTTTAATCTTTTTGATTTTAATGTACCCTACTATTTTTCTAGTTGTTAGTGAGGTGATCGTCTGTGTTTGATTGTGCAACTGCAGTTAGCACATTTCTCATGTGGTTGTGGTGGGATAAATAGGATCTCTACACCCTTAATAAAAGGTTTCGGATTCGAACCTTGTGAATAAAATTTTTTTAGTAGGCAGCTCGTCCCCTTTAATGGGTCCTACGTGGTGTTAATCCGTTTCAGTCGAGCCCTAATACAAATATCAAATACCAAATACCAAGGTGAGAAATCGGAAAAAGTGTTAGCCAATAATATCTCACCGATTTTATTGGCATATATCTTGTGAATATTTTGTATTTTCCCATTAGTTAGGATTGATTGGTTTTCCTAGAATAACTCCGTAATTAGCTCCATTGTATTTGTATATTTAGTCTTGTGTATCAATTGAATGAGATGAGGGAATTATTCCATCTGACAACGCCGATGGAAAAAAAAGAAGAAGGAAAACGGATGGAGGATTGATCGAGATCAAGCCTTGCGCTCTGATACCATGTCAGATGGAATAATTCCCTCATCTCATTCAATTGATACACAAGACTAAATATACAAATACAATGGAGCTAATTACGGAGCTATTCTAGGAAAACCAATCAATCCTAACTAATGGGAAAATACAAAATATTCACAAGATATATGCCAAAAATATAGATGAGATATTATTGGCTAACAAAAAGGACTTCAAGCTAGTATAGAATGCAAATTTGTTCATTGCTTTAATTTAGGGAGGGGAATGCAGCTACTAATTTTCTAGCAAAGGATGGAATTGCTGGAATTTTAGCGAAGACTTTAACTTATATACACTGACAGCGTTAATCTTTGTATACTGTTTGTGTATTTGTTTTATAATAAAAATTGTTACCAAAAATAAAGAAGAAGAAAAACACTTTATATAAAACATTATGTCCATAATAACATGTCTTACCTAGAGAGAAAGAATGTAAAAATTAAAACATAAAAGGAGTCACAACAACATAAAATTCATTGGTGTCCGCGATATCCAATATCATTCACGGCGGGAAGTCTCATGTTGAGGGACCAAACGCCCCTTATAAAGACGACACCATACCCAGCTGAGTTCAAACTTCAGACTCTGATTTTTTAAGATGTTTATTTCTTAAGTGAGTTCTAATTTTACCTGTCTCACCTTCATTACCCCCAGTTTTAAAAACCCACACTATTCCACAAAATCACAAACAGCCGTCTCATTTTTAATTTTCTTTTGTACAAATTCCCACTCCTCAGATCTTTCCTTACGTTTAACCGAGGCTCTAATGGGAGGTACAGGAGGCAATTCGGACTGAACTTCAGGTGGACTAGCTTGAAATTCACGTTGTTCTTCTAAATTAACCCCAGTTTCATAATTAAATTGCGCTTCTACGTGTTGTGAATCAAGTGGATTATAAGAGCTAAAATCATGATAATATTGATTTTCATCTATGTGTTGACTAGAACTACCAACAATTCGTTTACCTCTATTTCCCGAACGATCACGTGCCCGCCCCCCACTATTAGTTCCAATTGAATCTCTTTGAGACATAATTATAGCAAATAAAATAAATATATCACAAAATATAATAAAAGAGTAGAAATAGGAACGACCAACCAAATATAGCCGTATAATTGAGGTGAAGTTGATACTTGAACCTTCACTTGATAGCAACTCCAATTAAAACTTGATAAATAATCAAAATTGTATAATTTACGCAAATAGCCAAAGTAGCAAAATAGCAATATTGTAGAGAATTTGAGAGAATTAGAGAGAATTGGATGATTTGTGTGAAAATTATTATGAAATAATGAAGTATTTATAAGAAAAAATAGTTAGGGGTGGTTATGGGGTAAAATGACCATTTTTGGCCGTTGGCCAACGACTATTTGCTCAATAGAGCCGTTGGCCAACGGCAAGATTTTAAAGTCTCCAGTTTTTTTTTCCTTGGTCCGGTCCGGTTCCGGGCCATTTTTTATCCGGTTCTACCGGTCCCAAACCCCTAGACCGTTCCGCTACCGGGACCGGCTCCCCCCTTCTTAAAAGGTCCGGTTCACACCGGTTTGGGCCGGATTCCGGTCCGAAACCGGTATGGTCCGGTGTGAACCGGACCAATAGCCACCCTTAGTATCCGCGATATATCATTCACAGCGGGAAGTCTCATGTTGAGGAACAAAACGCTCCCTTATAAAGACGACACCATATCCAGCTGAGTTCAAACTTCAAACTCTGATTAAAAATGAAGTAATATTTACTACTCTACGCAACTATTGTTAGTAACATAAAATATCAAACCAGTCATTTGGGGGTCTAAATTAAGCAATGAAGTGTATTGGAGGTTGACCCTACTGAAGTGAAGACGCATTTACTGATAATTCCAAAGAGTTGAGTAGTTTATGTAGCAAATAAGACAGGTCAATATAATGACAGATATACAAGATTAATTAATACAAATAAGTCATGCAAATTAATGTCCACATGGTATAGTAGTACAAAGAAAGTTAAATATCCCAACTTTAGATCGTTAAAATATGTGATAAATGGACCTTGGGCCTAACTTAACCCCAAAAACTAGCTTATGAGATCCAAAAGCTAGCTTATGAGATGAGGATTGTCCAAGACCATATAAGGAGACCAAAGACCTCAAATTACACCGATGTGAGACAACTCAACAATATGCACAGTATAGAAAATAAGTGAAATCATGGTTGCTAATGCCTCTAGCCTTTAGTTTATTAGTGCAATAATTTCCTTTTTCTGGGCAAGGAATAACTTTAGTGCTACAACTTTATGGATATGAAAACAAGAAGATCTTAATTAAAGGCAAGCCAAGCTCTTTTAGGGATACAGAAAAAGGGACTCCTTTTTTTGTAAAAAAAAAATCAATACACCATTGTATCAAGGGTTGTGATAAGATGATTGTGATATCTCTACTCTTATCTAGAGGTCAAGATTCGAGCCGTGAAAACAAAGAACCTTTTAGTAGGGACAGTTTTACTCCCTTACTACCCTCTTAGCGGGCCTATACCATAGAGTTACAGATTAATCAGGTTAGTGAGTTTTAAATATCGGGTTTTTCGAGCAAACAAAAACTATAAGAACTTTTAACATATTTCGCCGGTCGGCCAAAAATAATTACAGCCGCTAATTAAATATACAAGAAAAATATTTACTGATTATGTGTAAAATATATATATATTACTGATTAATATTAAAAAAATATACATTGGCGACTATTATTTTGAGGAATGTCTAGATTTTTCAAAATAATAAAATAAGCCATTCGAAGGAAGTATATTATTATGATTCTACAACTGTCAAAATCTTTTCCTTAAACCCAACTCCTCTCGAGTAGTTTGTGGTCAAATTTGGCTGGTTGTACACATATAATATATATATATATATATATATATATATATAGAGAGAGAGAGAGAGACTATAAACAGACTCGTGACTATGGCAGGGCGGTACGCTCTACTTTCTCGCGACCCCTACTCTATTTAAAAGACTAAAGCCCTCTACTGAAGATAGGTGGCCAAACTACAACCGAGAGTTTCACCTTTTGAAGCGCCATTCGCGTAGGGCGACCTTGCCGGACCCAGTCAGAAAGGTTTTGATGACTCAAGATTCATATTAGGGAAAGGAGAGAGTGTGTGTGTGTGTGTCTATATATATATATATATAAGTTGGCACATAGCATTCTAAGAAATCTATCCCGCTATTCTCTCTCTTCTAATAAACATCACATGAACATCACATGTCTGTTTTTGACTATGAAATTAAATAGTAGTGTTCTAAAGTTCACTGAAAAAATCACGTTTTGGTCATTAATTAAGACGAAAATAAAATACTTTCAAGTCACTCTTTGTCCAAAACTCTCATTCCAACTTAACTAAAAATTAATATCTACACTAATAAGTAATAATAGAAACAATATATGGACAATTAGTAGGGAAAATTAAACAAAGAAAAATTTTGATCACTAAAACGTTGTATAATGACGGGATTTTTTCCAGTCGCTAAAGGTTCTATAACAACTTAACTTTTAACGTTCTTTAGGGACCCCCAACAATCGGATTCTTTTCATCGTGATAGCGATCATATAAAGACTTTTAACGACAAAATATCCCCTCGCTAGAGGCCTAGTTTCTTGTTGTGACATGTCAAGAGACGATTTATTTCCCGCTCTTTCTAATTCAAAAAAAAGAGGTGCAGAGCACCCATTTGTCTTGTCCCCGCTGCATCAAAGAGTACTTATGTATTATGTTCCGGTTCACTGATAAGGAGGGATTTTCTTTAGCTTGTTTGTACAATATAGTTATTGTCTCTACGATGTAGAGTGAAGGAGGAAGACAAAAGGCAATATTCGAGCTGACTTTTTGAATTGCATTTGTCTTTTCCGGACAGCATAGAAGGAGCATACCGTATTGCTTTGAGGGTCGAAGGACCTACTGCTTGAGCCAAAAACAAGAAAGCGAATGAAAGAAGCGAAGGTAAGAGTTAAAATACGCCGTGGAGAAGAGCTTACTTATGAGAAAAGGGGAGGACGAAGTGATATTTAATTGAACTCTCTTCAAACTCTTTAGTCTTTTCCTTGGTTTTAACAACGGAAGAAGGTTATAGATTCTAGAGGAGGTGTTTCAAAGCTAATTACCAAAAATCCTTTTGAGTTCTCAATGAAAACATTTATATTTCATCAAAAAGACAATGCCAATAAAGTTTTTTTAAAAAAAAAAAAAAAAAAAAAAAAAAACTCTTCTAAAAAAAACTTGTTCTTAAGAAGAAGATTACGAGACTCAAGCTTTAGCACATGGTAATTAAGACTAATCATATCTAGGAAAGCGTTAAATTAGACTAATTTACATCAATATCCTTTCTTTTCCTCCTTTTTAAATTGTTTCTTCAATTTTAATTCTTTTGTTGTACTTTTATCACACAATAATATTTTAATTAACAAGAGTGGCACTATTAATTAAATCATTATTTCAGAAACTTACATGGCGAGTTTAACGGGTCTTGCACCAGATGAGCAATCAAAACTGCAGGACTAAGAACACTATATATATTAGTAGTACAAATAATGCAAAAAATATCAAACTCTACTTTCCTAACTATTACATCATTAGCCCATTTTCAGCCATGAAAATCTTGAAAAACATTTTGGTTATTTTTTCTATACTTGGTTATTTTTCATGGCCTAGTATGCAAAGCGATTCGGAGATATACATAGTTCAAGTTGAATCACCAGAAAGCCAAATTAGCATTCAATCATCAAGAACGAATTTGGAAAGTTGGTATAGTTCTTTCTTGCCAAGAACCATTGCAACCACTGGCTCACATGAAAATCAGCCGCGGTTGATATATTCGTATCACAATGTGATGAAAGGTTTTGCAGCTAGATTATCTGTAGAACAAGTGAAAGAAATGGAGAAGAAACCAGGCTTTATATCTGCACGGCCGCAGAGGATATTGTTTTTACACACAACACATAGTCCAAGTTTTCTTGGATTGCAACAAAACATGGGCTTGTGGAAGGATTCTAACTATGGGAAAGGTGTGATCATTGGAGTTTTGGACACTGGGATTTATCCTGACCATCCTTCGTTTAGCGACAAAGGAATGCCTCCTCCTCCTGCTAAATGGAAGGGCAAATGTGAATCGAACTTCACTACAAAGTGTAACAACAAGCTCATTGGCGCGAGGACTTTTGCACAAGCTAGTGAATCGCCGCTTGATGATAATGGACATGGTACACATACGGCTAGTACTATTGCTGGACGTTTTGTGGATGGTGCTAATGTGAATGGTAATGCTAATGGCACTGCAGTTGGGATTGCCCCTCTTGCTCACCTAGCCATTTATAAGGTTTGCGATTCTTTTGGTTGCTCTGATAGTGACATTCTAGCTGCAATGGACGCGGCTATTGATGATGGTGTTGATATCCTGTCGCTTTCCCTTGGGGGAAGTAGTAAAGCATTCTATAATGATCCAATTGCACTTGGCGCGTATAGTGCAACACAAAGAGGTATTCTTGTAAGTTGCTCAGCAAGTAATAATGGTCCATATGATAGCACATTATCAAATGAAGCTCCCTGGATTATGACAGTAGGCGCGAGCACTGTTGACAGAAAACTTAAAGCTACTGTTAAGCTTGGAAACACAAAAGAATTCGAGGGGGAATCAGCTTTTCATCCAACGGGTCACAATTCAACATTTTTCCCTTTGTTTGATCCTGCATTGAATGCAACTGATTTTGACAGCCCTTATTGCGGAACAGGTACGTTGAATGACCCTGATATTAAAGGCAAAATAGTTTTGTGCATGGCGGGTGGTGGTTATACCAGGATTGAAAAAGGACAAGCTGTAAAGGATGCGGGAGGTGTTGGCATGATTATCTTTAGTTCGCCTGATGATGGTTTTACCATGTTCGCCGATGATCATGTCCTTCCGGCTTTGTATATTACTTACAAAGATGGAATAGAAATTCTTGACTACATGAACTCAACATCAAAACCTATAGCAAGCCTTGCATTCCAAGGAACAATAATCGGAGATAAAGATGCACCAGTAGTTGCTGCATTTTCTTCTCGCGGACCAAGCTTAGCTAGTCATGGAATCTTGAAACCTGATATTATTGGCCCTGGTGTTAACATTCTCGCGGCTTGGCCTCCTTCTGTTGAGAACAAACCAAACATAAAACCTAACTTCTTTCTTGCATCTGGCACGTCTATGTCTTGTCCTCACCTCAGTGGAGTAGCAGCATTGCTGAAAAGCGCGCACCCCACTTGGTCCCCTGCAGTTATTAAATCGGCAATCATGACAACGGCAATTACAGTAAATCTCGCCAACGATCCCATCTTAGATGAAAGGCTACTTCCAGCTAACATCTTCGCCGTTGGTGCAGGACATGTCAATCCATCAAGAGCTAATGATCCAGGGCTAGTTTACGATACACAATTTAAGGACTACTTGCCTTATTTGTGTGGTTTGAATTACACAAATCGACAGGTGGGAAATCTTCTACAACGCAAGGTGGATTGTAAACAAGTGAAAAGTATTCCTCAAGCACAACTAAATTATCCTTCATTTTCCATCACACTTGGGGCAAATTCTCAGACATATACGAGAACAGTGACTAATGTTGGGGACGCTAAATCATCTTACAATGTGGAAATAGGTTCACCACCTGGAGTTTCTGTGATTGTTAAGCCCTCTACTCTAAACTTCTCGAAGTTGAACCAGAAGTTGAAATACCAAGTAACCTTTTCTATAAGAGCAAATAGCTCAAACAGTGGTGTTGTTCAAGGATTCTTGAAATGGACTAGTAATAAGCACTCTGTAAGAAGTCCAGTTGCAGTTGTGCTAGACAATACAATTGGTTTCTAGTTTATTTTTCGATCTCTTTTTAGTAATTGGAACAATGTATAACAAGTCTATATTAGTGGTTTCAATAAAAACTCTAGAATAAGTGCCAAAAGTATTCACATTCTATTTGGCCACACAGATTCAGTTGTTCTGTGAAATTATAATCCCACCTTCTATATCTGGTAGGTAATACCAATATTTTGGCTCAAAATTTATACCGATATTAGCTAACACCAATAACTAAACGGCGGGATCCAAATTTAATACTGAGAGCACATTCTCCACTTAATTCGAATACTGCTGCCTTGACCTCCTCCAATGTTGGGTATCTGCACAGCTCCCAGTTCTGCTCCATGGCTACCATCGATGGTATACTATCCAGCATCGAGAAGTCTGCCGTGTCCTCTTCACTTGTGAATTGGCCCTGATAAAATTCGATTGCTGCCTGGGCCAGTTGCTCCTGGCCTTCCAACCACGATCCATCTCCATTTTGTATTCTTTTCAACTGTAATTTTCTTCTCTTCCCATTGACATGATTGTGGAAGAATTTAGCATTCCTATCCCCTTCCTCGAACCAAGTCATTCCGGCTTTTTGCTGCCAATATTGCTACTCTATACTGAGATACTTTTTCAATTCTGCCTGTGCCTTTTGAAGTACAATTCGATTTTGTATCGTTGGCTCCTTCTCGAACATCATCTCTTTTACTTTGACAATATCTTCAAGAATAGCTAACAGTTTGAAGATATCTCCAAAGGTCTGTCTGCTCCATTTAGACAAAGCTGCTTTCACCCTCTTGAGTTTATGCTTGAAAATAATATAAGGATCCTCTACAAAATAAGCATTCCAATTCTGTCTCACCACCTCCATGAACATCTCATGTTTTGTCCAGAAATTCAAAAATTTGAATGGCTTAGTAAAGTTTGAAACCTGCTCCCCACACGACATGAGCAACGGGGCATGATCTGATCCAGTTCTAATCAAATGTTCTACATCGATTGTAGGGAACAAATTTTGAAATGGAAAATTCACAAAAATTCTATCCAATCTTTTGAATATGCACTCAGCATTCGACCTCCCATTCCACCACGTGAACGGGCTGCCCTTGTACCCTTGATTGAACAAACCACAGGAATTCACACAAAATGCAAAGTCTTCATATTCCGGAGAGTGCACTGGCAATCCACCTATCTTTTCATCCTCATGAAGCAATACATTGAAGTCCCCTCCTACCAGCCATGGAAGCTCCAAATCATTGGCCATATAATATAAATTGTCCCATAATTCCAGTCGTTCAAGTGCATCACATTTAGTGTAAACAAATGTCATCATAATTTGCTGATCTAGTTCATGATGTAGCACCTTAACTGTTACCTGCTGCTCAGTTTCCATCACCAATTCCCATTCTACTACTGCATCAAAAAACAACCAAATCTTCTCATTTATGTTCGAATATGCAGTGTCCATGTGTAGTCTTCTCCTATATCTTTGTATGTGTCCAGCTTTTTGAAATGGTTCCATCAGTGCAATAACACAGAAATTATGTTCCCTATGCATGTTAATGACTCTTGGAAAGGCCTGTTGTGTATTAACAGACTTAATGTTCCATATGAGTGTCTTCATCATCATTTACTATTTGATGGTACCCTCCGAGGAAAAATCCTTGTAGGTTGAACTTGTTCCTTGAGTTGTGCTTCTGTGGCTTTTTGTTCTTCTTCACTATTTTTGGGCTCGATAACGGTGATATGTCTGCTTCTCGAACTACCTGTTTGAAATTTGCAGTAGTAGACTCATTATCACCTTCTTCCTCGATCAACTGATTCTCGATGATGATATTTCCAATCGGTTTCACATTGTACGTAACTAAGTCATGCAGGGTTTGCAAAGGACTCTTCAATGGCACATTAAGCTGTAGATGCATATTCTGCTCCGTACTTCTATTGGGAATTATATTCATTGTTGGATCATCATCTTTTAACCCCTGTATAGACTGAAGATCATGTATGACGCTTCCTTTTGGTTTTGCTGTTGCAATAGTAATTGCTTTGCTTTGATAATCAATATCAGCAAGCTCATCTCGATCAGCCCGATACACTGGAACACCATCCACAGTTGCCACCAATTCCCCAATTTTGCCCGATTCAATCTCGATACATGTGGACTTCGTTACAACCTCGACTGCACATCGATTAATATTGGTCGATGCTGATCTCTATTTGTCTTCACATTGACCTCGATCACCTGACCTGCTCTCAATTGCACCTCGAGAGCAGTCGACGTCGAGATTATTAGAGCTGTTCGTGATACTTTGATCTGTAGAACCTCCTTCAGCATTAACTTTTCCAATTTTGACTTATCGTATGTTTGAGATGGATCCTCGTGACATAAATGATTGGTTGTCACATTCAGCTAATCTCTGACTGTTCCAATTCGTCTATGCACCCAGTTGATTGTGAATTACTTTCGAACTCTTTCCTCGATGTCTGCGTCTCGACCTCCATCTTCGATATCAACATCTTTCGAGATTGTATGATTGACATTCTCGACCTGTGCATCTCAATCACCAACTTCAATATCAGCGTCTTTTAAGACCGGATTATCGACATTATTCATTCCTCGATTTGATGTCTCTCCATTATTCGCAATCTTTAATACATGTTGCTCAACATCCTCCATATCCAACACATCAAATTTGTTTGTGATAGTGAACTCCTGTATTTTATTTTTTCCTTTATCCTTGCCATTTCCTTTGTCATTGTGCCTTGCTGCATTTATAATATGGCCCCTATTATCCCGTTGATACTTATTATTTCTAGCTTGCATCCATTCCTGTGTAGCATGTTGCAACTTAGGCCTGCCCACAACCTTACCACTTGTAAGAACCATAGTTGTATTGGCTGCAGTACCAACAATCTCCTTTTCTTTATTATTTCTATCATCAAGAGGTCGTAATTCTGGTTTGGTCACCCAACATTCATCTTCATTATGACCTTGTTTCTTGCAGCTCTTACAATACTTAGGCATATAGCTATACCTAATTTTGATCCACTTTGAAACCTCTGGGCCAGTGTCATCTTCCTCTCTCGACAATTTTGATCCTTTGCGGCAAGTTTGCTAACAAATTCACCTCGACTTTTACTTTTGCGCAACTAGGTCTAGTACCATTTTGTGTAGCCAAATCAACATGTAACGGATTTCCTACTGCCCGGGCAAGAGAAAATACGAACAACTTACCAAAAAAGTTAGGAGGAAGTTCTGGAAAACTAATCCATGCTACTGCGATCGGGGTTTCTTCCTCAGGTGTCCGCCATGGATTCCACTTCGAACATCGCATCTACCACATGACATCTTCAACTTTCAAATAATAAGCCGACTTTGATAAAAGATGAATATAATCTTCCATGAGCGACAACCTTATTAGAACTTGATTGTCCTCGATCAATCCAATCGAACATGATCCTTTTAATTCACATTGGATCGGAATTACTTTACGTAATTCATTAAGCACCGGTTTGTCGTATGAGAATTTTCCAAGAACTGCCAATTGCAAACCTTGTTTCATAATAGACTGTTTTACTTCTGCCTTCTTCCAGCGTACAATGGGTTCGCCGTGAAGATATTCAATTGGTTTAATGGGTACAGTGGCTAGGGACTGGACGACAGTGTTCAGTGTATTTGGTTGAAGAAGATCGGCATATTTTTGGGTTGGATTTATATATGTGTTTGTTGTAACACATATATAACAGGTTGTGGGAGGGAAGAATACGACTGACCAGCACCATCAATCATGGCGTCTCAACCTGTTATATATGTGTTACAACAAACACATATATAAATCCAACCCAAAAATATGCCGATCTTCTTCAACCAAATACACTGAACACTGTCGTCCAGTACCTAACCACTGTACCCATTAAACCAATTGAATATCTTCACGGCGAACCCATTGTACGCTGGAAGAAGGCAGAAGTAAAACAGTCTATTGTGAAACAAGGTTTGCAATTGGCAGTTCTTGGAAAATTCTCATACGGCAAACCGGTGCTTAATGAATTACGTAAAGTAATTCCGATCCAATGTGAATTAAAAGGATCATATTCGATTGGATTGATCGAGGACAATCACGTTCTAATAAGGTTGTCGCTCATGGAAGATTATATTCATCTTTTATCAAAGCCGGCTTATTATTTGAAAGTTGAAGATGTCATGTGGCAGATGCGATGTTCGAAGTGGAATCCATGGCGGACACCTGAGGAAGAAACCCCGATCGCAGTAGCATGGATTAGTTTTCCAGAACTTCCTCCTAACTTTTTTGGTAAGGAGTTCGTATTTTCTCCTGCCCGGGCAGTAGGAAATCCGTTACATGTTGATTTGGCTACACAAAATGGTACTAGACCTAGTTGCGCAAAAGTAAAAGTCGAGGTGAATTTGTTAGCAAACTTGCCGCAAAGGATCAAAATTGTCGAAGAGGAATATGACACTGGCCCAGAGGTTTCAAAGTGGATCAAAATTAGGTATGACTATATGCCTAAGTATTGTAAGAGCTGCAAGAAACAAGGTCATAATGAAGATGAATGTTGGGTGACCAAACCAGAATTACGATCTCTTGATGATAGAAATAATAAAGAAAAGGAGATTGTTGGTACTGCAGCCAATAAAACTATGGTTCTTACAGTGGTAAGGTTGTGGGCAGACCTAAGCTGCAACATGCTACACAGGAATGGATGCAAGCTAGAAATAATAAGTATCAACGGGATAATAGGGGCCATATTATAAATGCAGCAAGGCACAATGACAAAGGAAATGGCAAGGATAAAGGAAAAAATAAAATACAGGAGTTCACTATCACAAACAAATTTGATGCGTTGGATATGGAGGATGTTGAGCAACATGTATTAAAGATTGCGAATAATGGAGACATCAAATCGAGGAGTGAATAATGTCGATAATCCGGTCTTAAAAGACGCTGATATCGAAGTTGGTGATCGAGATGCACAGGTCGAGAATGTCAATCATACAATCTCGAAAGATGTTGATATCGAAGATGGAG
The DNA here is from genome assembly GCA_002018475.1 of Nicotiana obtusifolia. Taxonomy (NCBI): domain Eukaryota; kingdom Viridiplantae; phylum Streptophyta; class Magnoliopsida; order Solanales; family Solanaceae; genus Nicotiana; species Nicotiana obtusifolia. Next base: position 385,407 of record MCJB01044904.1, on the reverse strand, counting down.
GTCGAGACGCAGACATCGAGGAAAGAGTTCGAAAGGAGTTCACAATCGACTGGGTGCATAGACGAATTGGAACAGTCAGAGATGAGCTGAGGAAGCTGAATGTGACAACCAATCATTCATGTCACGAGGATCCATCTCAAGCATACGATAAGTCAAAATTGGAAAAGGATGCAAAGGAATTTAATGTTGAAGGAGGTTCTACAGATTCAGATCAAAGTATCACGAACAGCCCTAATAATCTCGACGTCGACAGCTCTCGAGGTGCAATTGAGAGAAGGTCAGGTGATCGAGGTCAATGTGAAGACAAATCGAGATCAGCATCGACCGATATTAATCGATGTGCAGTCGAGGTTGTAACAAAGTCCACATGTATCGAGATTGAATCGGGCAAAATTGGGGAATTGGTGGCAACTGTGGATGGTGTTCCAATGTATCGGGCTGATCGAGATGAGCTTACTGATATTGATTATCAAAGCAAAGCAATTACTATTGCAACAGCAAAACCAAAAGGAAGCGTCATACATGATCTTCAGTCTATACAGGGGTTAAAAGATGGTGATCCAACAATGAATATAATTATTCCCAATAGAAGTACGGAGCAGAATATGCAACTACAGCTTAATGTGCCATTGAAGAGTCCTTTGCAAACCCTACATGACTTAGTTACGCACAATGTGGAACCGATTGGAAATATCATCATCGAGAACCAGCTGATCGAGGAAAAAGGTGATGCAAATTTCAAACAGGTAGTTCGAGAAGCAGACATATCACCGTTATCGAGCCCAAAAACAGTGAAGAAGAACAAAAAGCCACAGAAGCCACAACTCAAGGAACAAGTTCAACCTACAAGGATTTTGCCTCGGAGGGCACCATCAAACAGTAAATGATGATGAAGACACTCATATGGAACATTAGGACTGTTAATACACAACAGGCCTTTCCAAGAGTCATTAACATGCATAGGGAACATAATTTCTGTGTTATTGCACTGATGGAACCATTTCAAAAAGCTGGACACATACAAAGATATAGGAGAAGACTACACATGGACACTGCATATTCGAACATAAATGGGAAGATTTGGTTGTTTTTTGATGCAGTAGTAGAATGGGAATTGGTGATGGAAACTGAGCAGCAGGTAACAGTTAAGGTGCTACATCATGAACTAGATCAGCAAATTATGATGACATTTGTTTACACTAAATGTGATGCACTTGAACGACTGGAATTATGGGACAATTTATATTATATGGCCAATGATTTGGAGCTTCCATGGCTGGTAGGAGGGGACTTCAATGTATTGCTTCATGAGGATGAAAAGATAGGTGGATTGCCAGTGCACTCTCCGGAATATGAAGACTTTGCATTTTGTGTGAATTCCTGTGGTTTGTTCGATCAAGGGTGTACAAGGGCAGCCCGTTCACGTGGTGGAATGGGAGGTCGAATGCTGAGTGCATATTCAAAAGATTGGATAGAATTTTTGTGAATTTGCCATTTCAAAATTTGTTCCCTACAATCGATGTAGAACATTTGATTAGAACTGGATCAGATCATGCCCCATTGCTCATGACGTGTGGGGAGCAGGTTTCAAACTTTACTAAGCCATTCAAATTTTTGAATTTCTGGACAAAACATGAGATGTTCATGGAGGTGGTGAGACAGAATTGGAATGCTGATTTTGTAGAGGATCCTTATATTATTTTCAAGTATAAACTCAAGAAGGTGAAAGCAGCTTTGTCTAAATGGAGCAGATAGACCTTTGGAGATATCTTCAAACAGTTAGCTATTCTCGAAGATATTGTCAAAGTAAAAGAGATGTTGTTCGAGAAGGAGCCAACGATACAAAATCGAATTGTACTTCAAAAGGCACAGGCAGAATTGAAAAAGTATCTCAGTATAGCAGAGCAATATTGGCAGCAAAAAACCGGAATGACTTGGTTCGAGGAAGGGGATAGGAATACTAAATTCTTCCACAATCATGTCAATGGGAAGAAAAGAAAATTACAGTTGAAAAGAATACAAAATGGAGATGGATCGTGGTTGGAAGGCCAGGAGCAACTGGCCCAGGCAGCAATCGAATTTTATCAGGGCCAATTCACAAGTAAAGAAGACACGGCAAATTTCTCGATGCTGGATAGTATACCATCGATGGTAACCATGGAGCAGAACTAGGAGCTGTGCAGATACCCAACATGGGAGGAGGTCAAGGCAGCAGTATTCGAATTAAGTGGAGAAGTGCAAGTGGTTCGGATGGATTTTCGGGATTATTCTATCAGGTATGTTGGGATGTGATTGGATTTGATATCCACAGTATGGTGTTACATTTTTATGGTGGTGCACCATTGCCTAAATCCATCACACATACTAATCTAGTATTGCTGCCTAAGAAGTTAAATGCCCAGACATTTTCAGATTTACGGCCCATAAGTTTGAGTAATTTTATCAACAAAGTTATATCAAGAGCCATTCATGACAGATTGGAAAATTTATTACCTAGCTACATATCTAAGAACCAATCTGGATTTATAAAGGGGATAAGTATTTTTGAAAACATTCAGCTTACACAAAAGATTGTTACGGACATAAGGATGAGAGGAAAGCCAGCTAACGTGGTGATCAAACTTGACATGGCTAAGGCGTATGACAGGGTCTCGTGGAAATATTTGATGCATGTTTTACGAAGGATGGGCTTTGCCGAGCACTTCATTTCCATGGTTTGGAATCTACTGGCTAATAATTGGTATTCAGTGCTTATGAATGGACAATCGTCAGGTTTCTTCAAATCGACAAGAGGAGTGAAACAAGAAGCCCCTTTATCTCCTGCTTTATTCGTTCTTTCGGCAGAAGTATTGTCCAAATCATTGAATAAACTCTTCGAAAACAAGTCATTCGTGGGATTTGGTATGCCAAAATGGTGTGATCCTTTAAATCATTTGGCATATGCGGATGATACAATTATTTTTGCTTCTGCACATCCTCAATCATTGAGTAAAATAATGGAAGTCTTGGGAAGATATGAGAAAGTGTCGGGCCAGTTGATTAACAAGTCGAAGAGTTCATTTTATATGCATGCAAACGTATCTCATGTGTTGATCCAGGCAGTTGGAGATATCACGGGCTTCAACAGAGGTAAGTTTCCTTTTACTTATCTTGGATGTCCGATCTTCTATACTAGAAGAAGAAAGGAATACTATGATGATCTCCTCAAAAAGGTTAAAAATAAGTTACATGCTTGGAAAGGAAAATTATTATCGGTCGGGGGAAAAGCTACATTGATTAATAGTGTGCTTCAAAGTATGACGGTATACATGCTTTCTATGTTAGACCCACCAAAGAATATATTGGAACATCTTCATAAAATATTTGCTAGGTTCTTCTGGAGTACTAAAGAAGAGGGGAAGAGTAGACATTGGGCTTCATGGCAGAATTTGTGTTTACCTAAAGAGGAAGGAGGATTGGGATTTAGATCGCTACATGATGTTTCTAAAGCATTATTTGCTAAACTTTGGTGGAGGTTTAGAACAACAAAATCGTTCTGGTCTAATTTCATGTGGAATAAATATTGTAAGAAAGAGTTGCCAACAGTGGTGCAATTTCGAAAAGGGTCTCATGTTTGGAAGCGGATGCTAATTGCTCGAGATAATATAGAGCATGAGATTTTGTGGGAGATGAAATCTGGATCAACTAATATATGGCATGAAAATTGGACAGGATTAGGTGCTTTGTATCATGTTGTACCCGATGATTTCTATATAGATGAAAATTATCAAGAGGTAGCTGAATTGCGACAAAGTGGAGCATGGAATACTCAACTGCTGGGGCAGATATTACCTGCAGACATAGCTGACCATGTACAAGAAAATGTACATTATGATGATAGAGATACTGACTGGGATATGCCTCACTAGATGCCGAATTCATCAGGGCGATTTTCAATGAGCAGTGCTTGGCAACTTGTGAGGCATCGATCACGCACTAATAAGGAATTCAGTATCATGTGGCCTAAGGGACTACCATTCAAGATTTCCTTTTTCTTATGGAGGCTATGGAGGCATAAGGTAGCAACTGATGATTTGTGGAGGAAGCAGGGTTATATAGTCATGTCGAAATGTTGGTGCTGCCAACATCCTCAGGAGGAGACGATCGACCACATATTCTTGTCCAGTCCTACAGCAAACAAGGTGTGGAAAACATTTATGGGAGCAGCAGGAATCATCGAGCCAATAGTACAATTGAGACAAGTGATCACAGTATGGTGGAATACAAAGTGCTGCCCGAAATTGCAACCTTTATTTCAGGCAACTCCGGCCGTAATAACATAGGAGCTATGGAAGAAAAGAAATAAGGGCAAGTATGGAGGAAATGTTTCAACTAATAGAGTCATACATGAAGTGAACAAGACCTTGTATTATTTAGCAAAGAGCAGATATCCATGGCTGCCCAATATACCTCTGTTATGGCCTGAGATGATTCAATATTTTGAGGCTTATAAGCCGATCTTGGTTACGAAGAGAATAGTATGGCAGTATCCAAGACGAGGGTGGTATAAATGTAACACGGATGGGGCATCGAAGGGGAATCCTGGACCTAGTTCGAGTGCCTTTTGCGTAAGGAATGACAATGGAGACTTAGTGTTTGCAAAAGCAGTGGATATTGGAGTGACTACCAATATTGTTTCGGAGGCAAAAGCAATTTTGCAAGGGCTACAATATTGTGTAGAACATGAGCTGCATCCTCTTGTTTTAGAGACTAATTCTTTGGTGTTGAAGAAGGTTATAGAGGGAGAATGAGATATTCCTTGGGCTATCAGTACAGAAGTTAAGAAGATTAAGGAGATGAAGGATCACTTTAATGTGATATTGCAACATGTATTAAGAGAAGGAAACGCACTGGCAGATTTTTTAGCTAACATGGTTTTTTCTTTTGCAGGTACTTTACAGTTTGACTCTTTCAATGATTTACCAAGAGCAGGAAGGAAGATAAGCAATTTAGACAAAGCGCAAACAACCTAATCTTAGGATTAGGATTGCCAAGAGAAGAAATCCATATTAATGGCAGTACAAGATGAATTTTTGCCTTACTGCATTAGAATTGGTGCACTATTAGAACATTATCCAGTGGTATTAGTGTGTTATCATACTCATTCTGGAAGTGGGATAAAAGTGCACAAATGTATAATGCAGCAAGGTAATTTTTGTGGATACGATAGAGGTCAATAGGAACGAGGATTGATGTTGTTTAGCTTTGCGGTCGAACAAACATCAAAGTCTGATTTTGAAATCGAACAAACATCGATTGTTCTGTTCGAAGTCAACTGGAATGGAAATAATGATCGACAAATTCGAGTTCAGTTACTAGCGACATCAGGTAATCCCATTTATGCGAGAGTATTTGTTCGAAAGAATTGGACACTGTTTTGCTTAGTTCGAACAATGTTTTCGTTTGACATTAACTGGAAATTGTTAACTCGAAGTTGGACACAGTTTTGCTCTGAGATTGGGCAAAGGACGAGCAGAAACCAATGCTCGATAACATCTGCAATAAAACAGTATTTGGTCGAAGACACTGATTGTTCGAAAATTTTTGGCATCGGCCAAATGTTGGGGATCGACATCAACTGGAAAGAAATTGCTTTGAAATCGGACAGAGTTCGAGATCATTGTTTGATCTTGAGATCAGACAGGTCGATGACAACTGGAATGACATAAATGCTTAACATGTTCGAGGTCACCTAAAAGAAGAAGGATTGGCGACAGTTTTATACTCGCAGAAGTCATTCATACTCAAATTGCCAAGACAAGACAGCAACAAATAAAAGAAGTGTTTACCTGTGTATAGAATTGATGCAATGTGAAGGAAGATGGAGATTCATATTTGCCATGGCCATTTGATCGCAAAATTTGGCGCCTGGTGAGAGCGTTAGAGGTGCTACTATATTTTGCAATTGGCAGATGGATACATATGCCTTCACGATGAAGATTTGGGCTACATATGAGTTGTAATAGATAGTTTTCATATAGTACTTGGACTAGTTTTATATTTTGGGACAACTTGTAAACTATTTGTGTTTTTTGTTATATATATAAATAAATAACCTCTAAGCAATTAGCTTAGAGGTATATTTGCTTTAAAAAAAAAATCCAGTGTCACGACCCATTTTCTGAACAAGCCGTGACCGGTACCCAGTCACTAAATTTGACGGAGCGAACCATCTGCGCGTATCAAAACTATTATAACCTCAAACTTTATATGCAAAAAGGCAATACTTTAATCAATACTTTAAATTAATTTGAATATCTAAAATAACCAACTCTAAAACTTTATTCGTAGTAACTACTGAAATATTGCTAAGTTATGATAAAAAAATATCTGAGTCTTAACCCACCGGCTATGTCTATGAAGCCCCTATTGATAAACTGACGCACTAATCGGGACGTGAGATTTCCTGGCCAGTTCTCCAAGTAAACAAAGAAATAACTAAATAATAACGACTCAAAGGAGTACTCCACGAACAAAAGCGAAGCCCACCAATAGCACTGGAAGTGAGAGAAGTCCTAACCCGTAGCCTGCTCGCATGCAAAACCGGTTCTTACATTGTACCGCAGACCAACGCAGGTTCCCAAGGGAGAACATCAGTACCATCCATTGTACTCAGTGAGTCTCAATGACTGGGGACGAAACTTTAATAAAAAATACGTTACAAGCAAAGATTCTAAATGCATGGAAACATAAAACTTCTAAGAACCATTCTAAAATAATTGCATAATAGCAGTTTATGAATATTCTAAAAAAAAATCTTTTCTTTTTCTTTCTTATAGAAAAAATACTTCTCTTTATACTTCAAGAGTCCCAACTGTCCTAACTTATCTCTGTCTTAGTCACCATGTGATCAGCACAGGTTCAATCCCAACCTGATCGAATAGGCCCAATCCACGAGGTGCCACTCGTTTCATGGTTCTGAGCGCTCATGTATCATACCTTAGCCTAGCTAAGTAAATTCTCAGCAACGAGAGCTCTCGTGTGCTCCTTACTTTGGCACAAGTAGCTTCAGGAAGTCAATGCCTTGGCCAGGACCCTCGGCCTGGACGATAACCGTTTCTCAGAATAGAGGATAGTCCCAAAAATCTTTTCTTCCTAAAACTTCTTCTAGTGACTTTTAAAGTCTAAATCTTTTCTGGAACATCCTATACATACTCATACTGGTATCCTTAAATGTAAAGCATGGCATAATAATGAAATAAACATTCAAAAGTCTTTCTAAAGATTCTTGCTTCTTCATGAATTTTCAACATTGAAATAGCATATAAGAATAACACAAAAATCTGAAAATTTATGCACATTTTCTATAATAAATCATCTAAACTTTAGTTAGAACAATTCTAAGTTAATAGGTACTCACTCGCTCCAATTAAGTACATATTAACTCTTTTAAGTAATTCATCAAACACCTTATATGCGTGCTTTTGTGAGTTAAATCACATTAACAAAGTGTTATATCAACTCACCTCAAAATTCCTCGAGCCAATACGTAAGCCCCGGTCCAATTTATACCCGTCAAACCATCGATTCCGAGTTCAAGAATTAGTGATTTGTAAAATACCCTAGAATTTTCCGCGCCTCTGTTTCGTATAAGGCTTTAAGCCTTTTGTCTGCGTGAGAAAACAGAATGCCTTCTGTTTTGTTCAAGGCGTTAAGCCTTTTTCCTTCCAATACCCACTTTATGGGCTTTAGTCACGTGACTTCCTTTTTGTTTTATTGTTTTCTCCCTTTTTTTTTTTACTTCACTAGTATTAATTATATCCATTTGTTAATAATTAATAATATTAAAATTACTAATATTTTCGTGATTGTATTTTCAGTTATTTATAAATATAGAAGTAACTCAAAAGTCAATCACAATGGTTTAAATACGTAATAGAAGTATAATTAAGATTAAAAAATTAAATTTTATATTTAACGTGTCTTGAAGCTTTTATAGATTTGAGGAGCGTTACACCCGGTAACCAAACAACTCCTCAAAGTGCCGGCCCTAAGCAGGCATCGAAGGTTAAGATGGTCACTCATTATTTTTTTACGGAAAAGGGTCAAAACTACCCTTTTTGTTTACTAAATGGTTTTAAAATACCCTTCGTTCATCTATCCATCTAAAAAAGTACACGTCGCAGATTTTTATACCTAAATCTACCCGTCCTTTTAACGGCGCAGCATGTGGGCCTCACATTTAACGTGTTTTCATTTTTTTATTGGGCCACATGACTCTTTTTGTTCAGAAATCAAATATCAACCTCATTAACCTATCCCGTCCCAATTATCTTACCCGCCCCATTATTTTCTTTCTTTTTCTTAATCTTTTCTCTTTCTCTCTTTTTTTTTTTTTTTATCTCATAACTCAAAATTTCTGCCTCGGATGGGGCAGACAAAAAGAGACTCCTAAAGTCGAAGAAGTTTTGGTTGGGTGGAATCAGATAGCTCCGTGAAAAAAGAGTCGAACCTTCAATGAGAAAGAAGAGGGTTTGCCAGTCAACTCGTAAAGCTAGAGAAGTTTTAGTGACTATTTCTACCAATCTATCGGTGTCGAATTCTGGATGTTTGTCAATAGGTGTGTCTAAAACTCAAGAGAATAATCAAGGGGAGGTGGTGAAAGAGTCCAAGGCCTTGGGTAAGTTAGTTTCTGAGGCTGTCCCTTATGATATAAATGCTCTGACAACTCTGCCGGTGTCGGAATTTTACCTACAGAATGGTGGGACGATTGTGTGGGTTAAACAAGACAAATAGACCTGCTAGAGAATTACCTAATCCCTCCTTAACTTGTACAGAGCTTTTACTCAGTCACATTATTTGAATCGTTCAATTTCTCAATCATATCGCAGCGTCACACACTTGTGAATTTTTCTTCCATAAAAACCCAAGCACATTGCGTTGACTTTCTGAAAGTTTAGAGTAGAATAAGTAGGCTAGTAGTATTGAAATATTTGCTACTTCTTTTTTTCTTTTGCACAGTAAACCTAATTCTTTTGTTTTCTCCGGTGGACTAACACATTGAATTTTTGCTTATTTGTTAAGTCAATGGAGGAAGAAAGAGAAAAAACTAAACGAAAAGGTAAGAAAATGGGGTGGGTCAAATAAATGGGGCAGTTATTATTATTACCCATATGTCGGATGAGTTAATGTATTATTATACCCTAGATTGCCACATGGCCCAATGAGAAACTGCCACGATATTAAATTGAATGCCCACAAATTCTGCCATTAGACGCGGGGGCAATTTTGTTAATATAATTAATATCGTGTGCTTTTTTAGACGGATAGATGGTCGGAAGGTATATGTAAACCATTTAGCCAACTATGGGAGTAGTTTAAGCCCTTTTCCCTTTTTCTTTTTGTTTTTTTTGGAGAATTCTATTCAAGTTTTAGAGAACTAAATTACTTTAAACTGAATTGACATATTCTCTCCAATCTAGTGGTTGTTTTATGAAAACTAACTTTACTTTGTCAATCATTTTCCCCCACATGGTACTCAAGAACCACAACACTTCAATTAAAAAGCACATTGTATTAAGTATGTAGTATATGAAAAGAACCTAGAGAATATAAAATTCCAAACAACTTCAGCAATCTGCAATGTTGTGCTTGATCTGCACTCAAGGGTGTAGTTTATCGGTCAATAAGGTGAGGGACGTCACAGACGGAAAGCCAAGGTTCAAATTCTAATAGATTTTTCAAAAAACACTAGATGATCTCTTCTCAGCAGTCTAAGTCTTGATAGATAGAGTTAACCGATATATGTACTGATATATGTACCGATACATGCATTCAGTGAAAATTAAGATGCGTTCAAACTGACCTAGACACCTATATTAATTTTTTGAAAAAAAACATATTGCTTGATCTTTTACCATAATGTGACTATAATTGAGCCCAATTCAATTAATTTTGTTACATTAGTAAATTTTCTAGAAAATAAGCCATGTCACTTTACCAAAGAATCTCATAATCAAACCAAGAAAAGTAACACTATATAACAGTTTCTGGGTATTAACTCTGTATTGATATTTCTTTGGCTATAAAAGCATATCATTAAGGATAATGGGGTGTTTAAACTTTAAAAATAATTTTTTCTAAATATAGAAATATGTCATTATTTTTTAAACATACTAAAAAAAAAAATAGAGTCAACATAAAATGGAATAAAGGAAGTAGTAAGTACTAAGAAGTCAACAATCACATGGCTGCTTATTTCCACTTCTTATATACTTTCTTCTTTTCATCTTATATGGCGGTGTTTAACCGGGACAATATTTAAGAAAAATAAATGTCAAGACAATTATGAGATTGTAAAATCATGTCACTAAGAATAAAAGGAGATATTTATAAAAACAATTTTTTAAAATATAGAAACGTCATTCTTTTTTAAAATGGTAAAAAAAAAGTGTTACCTAAATAGCTCAATTTCTCATTTCATGTCTTATCTTTCTTGATTTTTGCCCTTTCAAGTTAGTTTAGGGCATCTCTCTCCCATATTATTATGGTAAAATACCCATATAATGTCTTATCAATTAGTTTTATAATCAAAAATATCTCTAGTGCGCATAGTTTTATTAGTATATTGTGCGATGGTTTTGGTTGTTAGTGAGATGATTATGCTTTTCTTATGTAGAATTTGCAGGAACCGACAAGTTACAAACAAAGAAAAGAGCTAGGGTCCTTTGCAACTTGTTATTTGTCTAGTCACAATCATAGAGGGGATATATCAATCAATAATTCACATGCTCCTAGCTTCTTCTTTTTTTCGGTGGATCACGATTCCTAAGTCGGGGTGCTTATAAATCTCTTTTTACTTTTTGACGGGCATGCCTTGCCGTTCAGAGTAGTTATGGTTTGAGATGAGAAAGGAGCATCGGTTGAACGCAATGAATGAATAAGAAATTGACAGCACAGGGAATCAATGATTCTTATTCGACCGAGTTCTAGCTAGAAAGATGTAGATTACACAACGGAGGTTGGTAAGAACTGAAGTTTGGAACCCTAACCTAAGTAGGGCCTACCAGCGAAGCAACAGGTACTTGATCGGGCGGGGGGCGTGGAAGGGGGCAGTCAGCTGGCTGCTTCAGTAGTAGGCACACTTAAAAAAACGTATCAAAGCTAGAAATTTTTCTGAGGCCTTTCAAATTTGAAAGAAGGGAAAAAAATTCAACAAAAGGTGTTCATATATGTTATATACTTCTAAAACCTACTATTTATTTATATACATAGTGTAATTTTTTTGACAAACGGTGATCAAATGACTACCCTTAACCCAATATAGCTTCGCCCTTAATATATACACACATGCACGTACGAGCAAATTTCTGCACACCTCGACTAGTCAATTGGATACCTTGACGATCTGTCATCAACACATGCACCGGAAAAATAACTCTACCCACTAAAGTTTAAGCTAACTAATGGAAAGAAATTACCCAGTATTATTCGCCTTTGCTTGAATTTGCGCACCCGTTAAAAATGACTCTATTTCAAGAGTGACAAAAACAAAAAATATCAAGAAAACCAGTCTTTGTGGCCTATATTAAGGGAAAATATGTTGACTCTGCGACTCATCTGAGCTACTAGGAAGATGTATTTACTCATTAGGTGGAATACGTTAACATGTTACCCACTTGACAATTCAAAAGAATTGAGTACTTTATGTAGGAAATAGGATATATCAGTAATACCAGATAGTAAGTCCAACATCAAATAATTAACTAAAGTAACATCAAATGCAAAAAGAAGTCAAAGTTATCAACTTTAGAACGTTAAAATATGCAAAAATATTGAGAAAGCATGGCGGCTAATTTGCAGGGTCCTTAATATATTTGTGCAAGTTTATGTATTACAACTTAATCCAAAAAATAAATGATTTTAAAGGCAACCAACTTCATTTAGGGAAAACAAAAAGGAGAGTCATTCTTTAAATTTAATAGACAATCCTCAAGATTACAACCGAGAAATTCTCTAACATTAGTGGTGGCATTGTTCGGAATTTGGTGAATAATGATCCGATCCCTCTATCTTTCTTCACTTAAATATCAAATTTGTATGTACATCTTCAAATATGTGACGTATAATTAACCCACACATCACGTGTTGCACTCTTATCACTATATCGGGACTCTTGGGGCACTCATTTACATCATTATCCCTTTTCCTTTTTTAAGATCTTCCTTTTAACTTTAGTTCTTTTTCTTCTCATAATAATTGTTCTCCACTTTCGACCAAAAAAAAATAAAAAACAAATTTGTACTATAATTAACATGAGGGCTTTACAAAATAATTTAAAAGCCACCCAACTTGCCCCATATATCTTGAACATAGCCAGCGGCCAGAGCACTATATATACCACTAGTTCAAACAATGCAAAGTATCAACTACGCTTTCCCTTAGTACAAAATGTTTTAGCTCAGATTATTATTTCATAATATCAAGAAAATAGAAATATCCCAACCCATTTACAGCCATGAAAATCTTGAAAATTTTCCTGGTTTTTTCCATACTTGGTTATTTGTCATGGCCTAGTATTCAGAGCGATTTAACGACTTATATAGTACAAGTTGAATCCCCAGAAAGCCGAATTTCGGCTCAATCTTTATCAGATCAGGATCTTGAGAGCTGGTACCGATCTTTTTTACCAAATACCATAGCAAGCACGCGCTCAAATGACGAAGAAGAGCAACGTTTAGTGTATTCATATCGCAACGTTATGAAAGGCTTTGCAGCAAGATTATCTGCAGATCAAGTGAAGGAAATGGAGAAGAAAGAGGGGTTTATATCTGCATGGCCAGAGAGGATATTGTCGTTACACACTACGCATACTCCAAGTTTTCTTGGATTGCAACAGAATGAAGGTGTATGGCGACATTCCAATTATGGAAAAGGCGTGATTATTGGTGTCCTGGACACAGGTATTTCACCTGATCATCCTTCATTTAGCGACGAAGGAATGCCTCCTCCGCCTGCTAAATGGAAAGGCAAGTGTGAATCGAACTTCACTACAAAATGCAACAACAAGCTCATTGGCGCGAGGACTTTTCCACAAGCCAATGGTTCGCCAATAGATGATAATGGACATGGTACACATACTGCTGGCACTGCTGCCGGAGGTTTTGTGAAAGGTGCTAATGTCTTTGGGAATGCTAATGGTACTGCAGTTGGGATTGCCCCTCTTGCTCACCTAGCCATTTATAAGGTTTGCGATTCTTTTGGTTGCTCTGATAGTGGCATTTTATCTGCCATGGACGCGGCTATTGATGATGGAGTTGATATCTTATCGCTTTCCCTTGGTGGAAGTACTAATCCGTTTCATAGTGATCCTATTGCACTTGGCGCGTACAGTGCAACACAGAGAGGTATTCTTGTAAGTTGTTCTGCTGGTAATACTGGTCCATTTGAGGGCACTGTTGTAAATGAAGCCCCGTGGATTCTCACAGTAGGCGCGAGCACTCTTGACAGGAAAATTAAGGCTACTGTTAGGCTCGGAAATAAAGAAGAATTTGAGGGCGAATCAGCTTTTCATCCAAAAGTTTCCAAGACAAAATTCTTCCCTTTGTTTAATCCTGGAGAAAATGCAACAGACGACTCTGATAGCTCTTTTTGCGGACCAGGGCTGACTGACCTCAGCCGTTCTATAAAAGGCAAAATAGTTTTGTGCGTGGTAGGTGGTGGTTTTAACAGTATTGAAAAAGGACAAGCTGTAAAGAACGCTGGAGGCGTTGGCATGATTCTCATCAATCGGCCTCAAGATGGCTTAACTAAATCAGCTGATGCTCATGTCCTTCCGGCCCTGGATGTTGCTTCTTTTGATGGATTTCAAATTAAGGAGTATATGAAATCAACAAAGAAGCCTGTTGCTAGAATTACATTCCAAGGAACGATAATAGGCGATAAAAATGCTCCAGTGCTTGCTGGTTTTTCTTCTCGTGGCCCGAGCACAGCTAGTCCTGGAATCTTGAAACCTGATATTATTGGTCCTGGTGTTAATGTCCTCGCAGCTTGGCCTACCTCTGTCGAAAACAAAACCAACACAAAATCCACCTTCAACATAATTTCCGGTACCTCTATGTCTTGTCCTCACCTTAGCGGAGTTGCAGCATTGTTAAAAAGCTCGCACCCCACTTGGTCCCCTGCAGCTATTAAATCAGCAATCATGACAACCGCTGACATTGTCAACCTTGGCAACAAATCCCTCCTAGACGAAATGCTCGCTCCTGCTAGAATCTTCGCCTATGGATCAGGACATGTCAATCCATCACGAGCAAATGATCCAGGACTAGTTTACGATACACAATTCAAAGACTACATACCTTATTTATGTGGTTTGAATTACACAGATCGACAGATGGGAAACCTTCTACAACGCATAACAAGTTGCTCGAAAGTGAAAAGTATACCCGAAGCACAACTGAATTACCCTTCATTTTCCATTTCACTTGGAGCAAACCAACAAACATACACAAGAACAGTGACAAACGTCGGGGAGGCAAAATCATCTTATCGTGTGGAGATAGTTTCACCACGAAGTGTTTCCGTGGTTGTTAAGCCTTCAACTCTGAAGTTTACGAAGTTGAACCAGAAGTTGACATACCGAGTGACCTTTTCCACAACAACAAACATCACAAACATGGAAGTTGTTCATGGATACTTGAAATGGACTAGTAATAGGCATTTTGTAAGAAGTCCAATTGCTGTAATTCTACAAGAGTCTGAAACACCAGAAGATTAGTGTCTTTCCTTTTTAATAATTTGTTCAATTTATAATAAACCTGTATTAATGGCTTGTATCCAAAATGTAGAAGGAGTGCAAAAATTACTCATGTTTTATTCTACTGGTGTTATTTCCTTTGTGGTATGGACTAAAATTTCTATTTCAATCTTGGTTATTGACCTTCTTTTATTTAGGTGAATTTCACTTTTCCTTATCAAACTTTGTCTGCCAAGAACCAGTATTGGTCGTCACTCATCAGATATCACACTAAATTTAACACAATATGGTTACTAAAACTATACTATGGTTTTCTTTCATTTGCTGATTGCGATGGTTTAAACTTGTGGATAAGACAATTCACATTAATACAATAACATAGATTAACAAAATATGCATTTCTATGTATTTGATTAAAAAGAGACCAGGTATTGATGAAAGAACATGTTAAAAACAGAAAATGAACATATAACTAAGAACAAAGGTTCTTTTTCAATTTTATTTCTCAATTCAAATGGAAGCTTATATCCTATCCCTAACTGACAGCTAACACAAACAGTAGGAATTGTATTCCAGTACTTGACATCAATACACTTATTACTACTAAGAATCTCTAAAGACTTCAAACTAGGGTGTCCTAATCTAGCATGCCAAATACTGTATGTGTTCTTCCATTGCTTTGATGCAGATAGGGCATAGAAACTATTGTCCTCTAGTGCATACAAGTCATTCTTCTTAGATCCCTTGGCCAGAAGTCTCCCTCAGCTCTTGCCCTTTACAACAAAATCAGATTCATCAAACTCAAGTGTACAAGAGTTGTCCTTTGCAAGCTTACTGACCGATAACAGTTTCTTTTTAATCTCAGGGACAACAAGAATTTCCTTTACTTCCAGACTATGTTGTATTTCCAATATGTGTGATGTCAAGTTTTTATCCATTGCCAACTATTATCTTATCAGAGCCATAATAAGATTGAAGGTTCCACAGATTACCTGTTGACTTGGTTATGTGACTGCTTGCACCAGAGTCAACATACATAGTTTCATCCTCAGCTAGTGTATTCTGCAGATTAATAGCAGAAAAGGCATGTGGCAAGTCTTCTGCAGCCTGGTAGGAATAGTCCCACCTGTAGAAGCATTTCAAGGTTGTGTGGTTGTTCCTTCCACATATTTGGCAGTTTTCCTTGTCTTTTGGTTGACTGGAATTTCCAGTGTTCTGAGTAGACTGATTAGTCTGATTGTTACCTTGTCCTGCAGGTCTGAAACCTCTTCCTCTCGAGGAGAAGTGTGAGTTTCCTCTTCTGTTAGAGTAACCCCCACGACCTCTTCCTCTTTGAGCAGCAAAGGCCATGTTGTAGCCTTGTTGAGTTATTTCTTCTTCGTCCTCTCTCATGTCAAAATCCTCTAAGAGCATTGACAAACTGGTTCAGGGTAGAATATGGAGCCTTTCCCAACATGACAGTCCTAAAAGTCTTGTTCTTTGGACCAAGTCCTCTAGCAAAGTTGATCACCTTGTTGTCCTCATCAACAGGCTTGTGCATGGCTGAAAGGCCATCACATATGCCTTTGAATTCTTCCAAATATTCATCAAGCTTTTTGGTTCCTAGCTTAATGTTTTGCAGCTGCTGCTTAAGCTGGAATTCCTTATCCGTAGTCGCGTATGCTTCCTCTAAGCATTCCCACATTTCCTTGGAAGTTGAACATCCCACAATGAGGTACATGCTTTCCTCAATCATTATAGCAGAGATCCAACTTCTGAGAAGCACATCTTTTTCCTCCCAGTCAGTGTTGTCATCACCTGTGTCAACAGCCTTATCAGTACCAGCAAAAGTGGATGAGCTGCTTGTGTTTGCCTTGCCTTCCTTGATCAGGTTTGTCACCTTCATTACCTAAATCAACTGGAGTATTTGTGTCCTCCAGATTAGGTAATTTGATGGTTTCAACTTAACTGTATAGGAGGCAATGAGATGGTGCAGAGAAGCATGTGATAAAGACAAGGAGGTCGATGGTGCTGTTATGGCCATGTTTGATCTGGTTTTTATTGTGGGCAACGTAGCTTCAGAAAGTTCTGATACCATGTAGAAAATCACAGGGTAAAGAAATGTTTGTAGTGTGTAATCCAGTGATGTTTCTGCATACTTTACAAAGCCACAAGTGCCTGTATTTATACAAGTCACAAACGAGAGGGAAAAGAGAGAAAATATGCTAAGTGGTGACTCCTAAAATGACTTAGAGAAAATTTGCCTCAATAGGATTCGTAAGGTAAGGTTTAGCTCGATATGTTGCTTAGATCCTATGCCTTTGGATACAGACCAACGGCTATTAGATTATATGCCCTCGTGAGACACTACTACAGAGGCAATGTGAGGCGCAGAGGAGTAATTATATAGCCAAGGCATATAGGCAACACTACTCAAGTTATTGTCCCCTTACTTGTACTTGTCCTTTGTGGACCGTGTTTCTTTATTTATAAAATATTATAATTTACTAAAAAAAAAAAAAATGACTTAGAGTCCTACTATATGTGTGACTATTACATTGAGCTGATTACAAACTCTACAATGGGATCTAATGTGATCTATACAAGCTTATCTTGTGTAAGCTTGTCCTTATCATGATCGACTTCTTCAACAGTATATTTGATCTCTTTGTGCATATTCCGAGAGTTTATGGAATTAATTGGGCCGGGGGTGAAGCCACCTTTTGCTAAGACCACCCTTTGTCGAAATATTACGAAAAATTACATTGTATATTTAAGTAAAATATTGATTTTAGATGTATATAACATATATTGAACACCTTTTGTCGAATTATTTTTTTTACTTCTTTCAAGTCTGAACACCTTTGAGGAAATTTTTGACTTCGCCACTGAATCGGGCAATCGAAAATCAAAAAAACTTGCACAAATTGACAAGTTGTAACTGGAAAAAACTTACCCACACCCAGTATATACACCAAATCTAGTTAAGTTAGTCATAGAAAATAAACTAACATCTATTAGAGTTTTTTTTTTTATAAAAAAATTAAGAAAAGGTAATAAACAGTCCTAATATAACTATTGTTATCATTACTCTTTGTGTTTTGATTTTAGATTTTTAAGTCTTTGGTTAAGCTTATTAAACTTATCTAGAGGGATGGTATTTATAAAGGAACTCTTAGACATCTTAAATAACCTTATACGATGCTTCCTCCGAAAGCTCTGATTTCTTGTAGTTAACTTTATTCCTACGTGTTAGAGCTAAGTAGAAAAGTTATCTTGTAGACTGCCTTGTTGAATGCCTTTAATAGTGATTAATTTTGTGATCTCATAGCTAATTCTTATGTTAAAGAAGAGTTGAATGATCTACTATAAGTTAGTGTGGAAAGGTGGAAGCTAGTATATTTTTGGCTTTATAAAATTTTAGAAAAACCAATAAAGATAGTATTGTACTTATCTTCTCGTATTGTACTTATCAGAATATAATTAAAAAATTATTTAAGTAATACAATGAGGGTGTACTTGCAGCAAAAATTTATTTAAGAAGAAAGAAGAAGAATTTGGGTGCTTAATGGGAAATTTGTTAGCCTTGATTTGCTCGCTCAGAATAGTGTCTTCCTTTCGATATATTTGTCGTGGAACAATGGAAATTGCTAGAAAATATTAAATTATTATTATTATTATTATTATTATTATTATTATTATTATTATTATTATTATTATTATTTAAGATCATATAAAAAATTAGATGGAGTTAACTATGGTTAAATACTAGTTATATAAGTAAATAGGGTGACAAATATCATTCAATTATTGGCTTGATGTATATACCGGGTGAGGGTAAAATTTTCCCGTCGTTACTTCTCATCAACTCATAATCATAGATAAATATAAATCACATTCTATTTAAATTTAAAATAACTAATCTCTTATGATTTTTACTCAAACCTAATCTAATCCAATTCATTTTTCATCCTAATTGCCTTTTCTTCTTTCTTTTTTATTTTTTATTTTTATTTTTTTTTTTTTTGCATTTTCCTCATGATTATGAAATTTTTTACATATTATGTTCAGACTGCAACAACTAATACAAAGGTAAAAAGGGGAAGAAGGAAAAAAAAAAAAAGTGTGCTTATCACCTGAATGCTTCAATCAAGCACCTTCAGAAATTAGAAGGAGAATGTTAATATCCAATAAAAGGAGTCGTCAGAAATGGGGTTTTTGCGTCTATACTCGGTTTTGGGGTCACAATTGAATCTATACCCACTTTGCAAAAATATTTGTAAGCGTACCCACTTTACGATCAACTTCAGACTTATCGGATCTGAAGTTAAAAAAAATTAGTCTGAAATGAAAAAATTGCACTTCAAATGCATTTAAGGTCAAATAGGTCTGAAGTGCAACCAATAGTTTCATGCACTTAAGGCTAATAAGTCTGAAGAGAAAAATTGCACTTCAGATGCACTTAAGGCCAATAAGTCTGAAGTGAAAAATTATACTTCAGATTCACTTAAGGCCCAAAAGTCCGAAGTGTAACAAACGTTTTCATTCACTTAAAGGCCAATAAGTCTGAAGTGAAAATTTTCACTTCAGATGCACTTAAGGCCAAATAGGTCTGAAGTGTAACCAATGGTTTCATGCACTTAAGACCAATAAGTCTGAAGTGAAAAATTGTACTTCAGATGCACTTAATGCCAAAAGGTCTGAAGTGCAACAAACGTTTTGCTACACTTAAGGCCAATAAGTCTGATGTAAAAAATTACACTTCAGATGCACTTGAGGCCAAAAGGTCTAAAGTGCAACCAATGTTTTAATGCACTTAAGACCAAATATGCCTGAAGTGCAAATATCATAAACAGAAATTTGTTCTTCGAATTATAACAATTCAATATACGACTTAATACCTAAATCTACTCCAATTGAGCTCAAATTTGAAACATAATCTCCAAATATCATCAGGAACAAACCTCATTCATCAATTTGTCAAAACAACAATAAATAAAGAAGAAAAAACCTTAAGCAATAATAAAAAATAAAGTGTCATAACAGCTCACCATTGTAAAACGTCATAAACTACATTAAAATATGTTCACAACCATCATATATAATTATTGTCACGTGAAGAAGGAGGAGGAGGAGGAGGAGGAGGAGGAGGAGG
>MCJB01044904.1:343891-365506 GCA_002018475.1 Nicotiana obtusifolia | reverse complement strand
AGGAGGAGGAGCGGTAGGAGGAGAAGGAGGAGGAGAAGAAGGAGAAAAAGAAGGATAAAAAGAAGAAGGAGAAGAAGGAGGAGGAGAAAGAGGCCTGAAATTGTTTAAAAAGTAGATACAGATTAAAACTTTTTTAAAAAATGGATATAGATTAAATGGGGGCGACCAAATAGAACGCCCCCTGCAATTTTTACGTCAGAAACTCATAAAAGGAAAAAGATATAATTTTGAATTCGTACTAAATCAAAATTGCTCAATTGAAAAAAAAAATAAAAAAAAATTGCTCAATTGAGACTTTATGCTAACGGCAGGGTTAAGATAAGACCAAAAGTTTAGCGGATGACAAAATTACTTATTTTAGACCATACATATGACAAATTTTACCCCGTTCCCAATATAAAACTAACGTTTTGACATAAATTTGATTGAAACTTGAAAAAAGAATTTTCGAAGTTGTATTGAAAAAATAATTTTTGAAAGTTGAAGTTGTGTTTAGACATGCATTTTATTTGAAGAAAAAGTTGAAGTTCTAAACCAGTTTTTGAGAACTTGAAAATTTTTGAAGTTTTTTTCCCAAAACATGATTATATTTCATAAACAAATAATATATTCAAAAAAAAAATTGAAAAATAATGATCTATGGCCAAAGGGAGCAAAATATCAAGAAAATCAGTCTTTTTGGCCTGAATTAAGTAAATATTATTTTGACCCTATCTAAGTTCTTGAAAGATGTAATTATTCATTAGAAGATGTAAACATTAACATGTTGCCAAATTGAATATTGTAAAGAGATGCATATTTTATATAGGACATAGGGTATATCAAAATGCCAGATACTAAGTCCAACATCAAACAAAAAATTAAAGCAACATCCACATGGTATATGTAATATGTGTAAAAGAAGTTAAAGTTCCCATCTTTAGATCCTTATAATATGCACATAATTAAGAAAAAAGGAAAGCATGACTGCAATTGGTCTGGCACTTAAGTTTCTTTTCATAAAAAAATCTGCATTTTATTCATAATTAGAATTCTTAAAAGCCAATTGAGAAAATTTAAGTTTCCATGCAAGAAACCTGGCACTTAATTTATTAGTACCTTTTATCATGACAAGGATAACTTTAATAATGTGGTTACATCTTTTATCCAAAAATAAAAGATCTTAAAGATAAGCCAAGTGCATTTAGGGGTCATTTACTTTAATAATAATAATAATTCGATATTTTTGGTTCGAGCCGTGGGAATAGAGAATCTCCAGTTACAGGGTGCATCCCCTTTAATGGCCCCTACGCGGCACATATCTGGATTAATCTGAGTCAGTGTTTGTTAGGATCGATTTGTTCAACACAGTTTAATTTATGAAAAAGAAGAAGAAAAAACAGGAAGAGAAAAGATAGAGTAGAGAGAAAATGCGTGAGAGAAGAGAGAGAGAGAGTTTTCGTGGTAACACCCCGTGAGTGACTTCCACGGCGATGGGGTATATATTAATAATATTGGGTATTTACAATTACAGAGAATAAATGCTCACCGCGGAGGTTGAACCGCCTAAACAGTTTACATTTTAATCAGGCTCCACACCTAACAGTGTTTTCATATAGTAATGACTAAAACCAAAACATAATTCTAACATTAAACTATTCCTATCTGGATTAATCTCAGTGTTTTCTACTCTTACTTAATTGTTCCCTTGACTTTAGTCTTTTTCCATCACATGATGCTTCTCTTTTTTCCACACACAATAATACATTAAGTAACATGAGGAGATCTATTGATTAAACAATTCAAAAGTTCCAAGCAGAATTTACTGCATCTTGAACTATATATGTTAGTACTTCAAAGAATGAAAAGCATAAACTCTTCTTTAGCTCATTTGCAGCCATGAAATTACTGAATATCCTTCTTATTTTCTGCATATTGGGCTGTATATTATGGCCTAGTATGCAAAGCAACTTAGAGACTTACATAGTTCAAGTTGAATCTCCAGAAAGCAAAATTTACACTCAATCTTTATCTGAGGATCTTGAGAGTTGGTACCAATCTTTTTTGCCAAATACAATAGCAAGTG
This sequence comes from Nicotiana obtusifolia, assembly GCA_002018475.1. Lineage (NCBI taxonomy): Eukaryota > Viridiplantae > Streptophyta > Magnoliopsida > Solanales > Solanaceae > Nicotiana > Nicotiana obtusifolia. The sequence continues at coordinate 363,441 of MCJB01044904.1, read as the reverse complement.
CAAGCTCAAATGAAGAACCGCGCTTGATATATTCATACCACAATGTGATGAAAGGTTTTGCAGCAAGATTATCAGCAGAGGAAGTGAAAGAAATGGAGAAGAAACCAGGCTTTGTATATGCATGGCCTGAGAGGATATTGTCTTTACACACAACACATACTCCAAATTTTCTTGGATTGCAGCAGAACATGGGAATGTGGAGGGATTCCAACTATGGAAAAGGTGTGATTATTGGAGTTTTGGACAGTGGGATATTTCCTGATCATCCTTCGTTTAGCGACAAAGGAATTCCTCCTCCGCCTGCTAAATGGAAGGGCAAGTGTGAATCAAACTTCACTACAAAGTGTAACAACAAGCTCATTGGCGCGAGGACTTTCCCACAAGACAACAGTTCGCCAATAGATGATGATGGACATGGTACACACACTGCAAGTACAGCTGCTGGAGGTTTTGTGGAAGGTGCCAATGTGTATGGAAATGCTAATGGCACTGCAGTTGGGATTGCTCCTCTAGCTCACCTTGCCATTTATAAGATTTGTGATTCTTTTGGTTGCTCTGACAGTGGCATTTTAGCGGCTATGGATGCAGCTATTGATGATGGAGTTGATATCTTATCCCTTTCCCTTGGTACAAGTACAAGCCCATTCCATAATGATCCTATTGCACTTGGTGCGTATAGCGCAACACAAAGAGGTATTCTTGTAGTTTGCTCTGCAGGTAATAGTGGTCCATTCGAAAGCTCAGTTCTAAATGAAGCACCATGGATTCTCACAGTAGGAGCAAGCACTCTTGACAGGAAAATTAAGGCCACTGTTCAGCTCGGGAACAAGAAAGAATTTGAGGGCGAGTCAGCCTTTCATCCAAAGGCTTTTAGTACAAAATTCTTCCCTTTATTTGATCCTGCGCTAGATGCAAGTGAGTTTGACAGCTCTTATTGCGGAACAGGTACACTGACTAACCCTGCTATTAAAGGCAAAATAGTCTTGTGTATGGTAGGTGGTGGTTATTCCAGGATTGCAAAAGGACAAGCAGTTAAGGATGCTGGAGGTGTTGGCATGATTCTAATAAATAGCGCAGATGATGGTTTTACGACATCAGCTGATGCTCATGTTCTTCCTGCTATGGATGTAACTTATGATGATGGAATGAAAATCATTGACTATATGAATTCAACAAAAAAATCTATTGCGCGTATTACATTCCAAGGAACTATACTTGGAGATAAAAATGCTCCAATTGCTGCTGGATTTTCTTCCAGAGGACCAAGCATAGCGACTCGTGGAATTTTGAAGCCTGACATTATTGGTCCTGGTGTTAACATTCTTGCTGCTTGGCCTACTTCTGTTGAGAACAACACCAACACAAAATCTACCTTCAACATAATTTCCGGTACCTCTATGTCTTGTCCTCACCTCAGTGGAGTTGCAGCATTGCTTAAAAGCGCACATCCCACTTGGTCTCCTGCAGCTATTAAATCAGCAATCATGACAACCGCTGATACAGTAAACCTTGCCGGCACTTCTATCTTAGATGAAAGGCTACTTCCAGCTAACATCTTTGCCATTGGTGCAGGACATGTCAATCCATCAAGAGCAAATGATCCAGGACTAGTTTATGATACCAAATTCAAGGACTACTTGCCTTATTTGTGTGGTCTGAATTACACAAATCGCGAGGTTGGAAATCTTCTACAACGCAAGGTGAATTGCTCGGAAGTGAAAAGTATTCCTGAAGCACAACTAAATTATCCGTCATTTTCCATCACATTTGGAACAAATTCTCAGACATATACAAGAACAGCGACTAACGTGGGGGAAGCTAAATCATCTTACAATGTGGAGATAGTTTCACCACCAGGAGTTTCTGCGACTGTTAAGCCCTCTATTCTAAAGTTCACGAAGTTAAACCAGAAAAGGTCATATCAAGTTACCTTTTCTAGAACGGCCAATAGTTCAACCAGTAGTGTAGTTCAAGGATTCTTGAAATGGACTAGTAATAGGCACTCTGTAAGAAATCCAATTGCAGTTGTCTTAGAAGAAACTGCAACATTGGAGTTCTAGTCTCTTTTCCTTTTAATAATGTGTTCCGTGTGTAATAAGTCTGCATTACTGGTTTGAAAGTACTCATATTCGATTAACAGACCAATGCACTAAGCTCCCGCTATGCGCGGGCTTCGGGAAGGGCTGGACCACAAGGGTGCATTGTACGCAACTTTACCCTGCGTTTTTGCAAGAGGCTTTCCCACGGCTCGATCCTGTGATCTCCTTGTCACGTGACAGCAACTTTACCAGTTACGCCAAGACTCCTCTTTTGTTACTTTCTTTTCAGTGTGGGCTAATATTTCTACTTTATTGTTTTTACTTTGTTTATGTAATCTTTTTTTTTTTTTTTTTACATCTTTTCAGTTTATGTAAAAATTTCACTACATCAGTTCTATTTTCTTAATCGTCAGTAATATTTTTATACTTCAACTTATTTTCGTTACTTCTTTTTATATTAAATTACTTTCTTATATCCTTCACCTTTAGCTGCATCAGAATTTATGTTGATTCTAATTTATAAACATTCTTTTAATTTTGATATATATTTCAAAAAGTTTGATATCATTTTACTTGAATAGTAAATTGCTTGTTCTTGTAATATGGCTTAATTATGGATACACTTTCTGCATTGTAAATCAGGCACTTAGATCCACTATAAATGGCCTATATAAATTTACAGTTGCCCGCCATGTCTTCTAAAATCACACACTCAAAATCCCCTATACATTGAATTTCTATTATATATGGAGTTTAATGTGTAAGATTCACATCATTAAGAGTTTAAGTTATAAGAGGGATGTATCCATGATCCAGTAATTTTTATAGACTGAAGCAAAAGATGATTGAAAGGCAAAATGCATTTAAGAAACGACTCTTTGAATTAGACCAACCATAGAATCTAATAACATAGTATCACTTGTTTATTGTAATAGGGTCAAATTGTTAGAAAGATAAAGCAAATAAACATCCAACTTGCAGTTTTACTAGAGTAGCACAACTGCGATTGGACTTCGTACAGAGTGCCTATTACTAGTCCATTTCAAGAATCCTTGAACTACACCACTGGTTGAATTATTGGCCGTTCTAGAAAAGGTAACTTGATATGACCTTTTCTGGTTTAACTTCGTGAACTTTAGAATAGAGGGCTTAACAGTCACAGAAACTCCTGGTGGTGAAACTATCTCCACATTGTAAGATGATTTAGCTTCCCCGACGTTAGTTGCTGTTCTTGTATATGTCTGAGAATTTGTTCCAAATGTGACGGAAAATGACGGATAATTTAGTTGTGCTTCAGGAATACTTTTCACTTCCGAGCAATTGACCTTGCGTTGTAGAAGGTTTCCCACCTGTCGATTTGTGTAATTCAAACCACACAAATAAGGTAAGTAGTCGTCGGATGGGGTGTCATAAATTAGTCCCGGATCATTTGCTCTTGACGGATTGACATGTCCTGCACCAATGTCAAAGATATTAGCCGTAAGAAGCCTTTCATCTAAGATGGGATTGTTGGCGAGGTTTACTGTATCAGCAGTTGTCATGATTGCTGATTTAATAGCTGCAGGAGACCAAGTAGGGTGTGCGCTTTTTAGCAATGCTGCAACTCCACTAAGGTGAGGACAGGACATGGAGGTACCAGAAATAATGTTGAAGGTAGATTTTGTGTTGGTGTTGTTCTCTACAGAAGCAGGCCATGCAGCAAGAATGTTAACACCGGGACCAATAACGTCAGGCTTCAAGATTCCAGGACTAGCCCTGCTTGGTCCTCTAGAAGAGAATGAAGCAACCACTGGTGCATTTCTATCTCCGATTATCGTTCCTTCAAATGTAATTCTGGCTACTGGTTTCTCTGTTGAACTCATATAGTCAAGAATTTTCATTCCATCAGCATAAGTAACATCCAGGGCAGGAAGGACATGAGCATCGGCTAACGTAGTAACACCATATTCTAGCCCATTGTAGATGATCATGCCAACACCTCCAGCATCCTTTACTGCTTGTCCTTGTCCAATCCTTGTATAACCACCACCTTGGATACACAAAACTATTTTGCCTCTAATAGCAGGGTCAGTCAGCGTACCTGTTCCGCAATAACGGCTGTCAAAAACACTTGCATTCTTTGCAGGATCAAATAGAGGGAAAAATGTTACACTAGAAGCCTTTGGATGAAAAGCTGATTCTCCCTCGAATTCTTTTTTGTTTCCTAGCTTAACAGTAGCCTTAATTTTTCTGTCAAGAGTGCTTGCACCTACAGTGAGAATCCATGGGGCTTCATTTAAAGTAGAGCTACTGTATGGACCTTCATTGCCAGCTGAGCAACTTACAAGAATGCCTCTTTCTGTTGCACTATATGCCCCGAGTGCAATGGGATCACTATGCAAGGGACTACTAGATCCACCAAGGGAAAGGGATAGGATATCGACACCATCATCAATAGCAGCATCCATGGCAGCTAAAACTTCACTGTCAGCGCAACCAGAAGAGTCACAAACCTTATAAATAGCCAAGTGCGCAAGAGGGGCAACCCCAACTGCAGTACCTTTAGCATTCCCATATACATTGGCACCTTGCACAAAACCTCCAGCAGCAGTGCTGGCTATGTGGGTACCATGTCCATCATCATCTATTGGCGAGCGATCATCTTGTCTGTAGGACCTCGCACCTATGAGCTTGTTGTTACACTTTGTAGTGAAATTTGATTCACACTTGCCCTTCCACTTAGCAGGCGGAGGAGGCATTCCTTCGTCGCTAAATGAAGGATGGTCAGGAAAAATGCCAGTGTCCAAAACTCCAATGATCACACCTTTACCATAGTTGGAATCTTTCCACAAACCCATATTCTGCTGCAATCCAAGAAAACTTGGAGTATGGGTAGTGTGTAAAGACAATATCTTTTGTGGTTGTGCGGATATAAAGCCTGGTTTCTTCTCCATTTCTTTAACATGCTCTGCTGATAATCTTGCTGCGAAGCCTTTCATCACGTTGCGATATGAATATATCAAACGAGGCTCTTCGTTTGAGCTAGAGCTTGCTATGGTCTTTGGCAAGAAAGAGTTGTAGCAGCTCTCTAGATCCATTAATGATGATTGAGTGAGAATTTGACTTTCTTGGGACTCGACGTGAACTATATACGTCTCTAAAGGGCTCTGAATAGTTGGCCGTGCAAAACAGCTAACTATGCAAAAAAGAAAGATTTTCAAGAATTTCATGGCTGCAAAATGGGCTAGAAGAACTCTAATTTCTTCTTGTTCTGAAGTACAGTTGATACTTGAATTTCTTTAAGCAACTAGTATTATATATAGTGCTTTGGCCCTTTAATTTTGACTGGTTTTCTGGTCCAACACTATGGAAGCCTTTTCAATTATTAATTCACATACAGCACTTCATGTTGGTTATAGTATTATTGAGAGGAAAAAGGAATACCATCACTAGAAGAAAAAACAAAGTTAAAGGAAGACTCGAGAAAAGCATTTAATTTGCAAGGTTTAGCTCGATATGTTGCTTAGGTTATGCCTTTGGATACAGACTAACGGCTATTAGATTATATGCCCTCGTGAGATACTATTGCCGGCAGCTACACCATGACTCCTCTACATGAGGCTGCTACAGAGGCAATGTGAGGCGCTGAGGAGTAATTATATAGCCAAGGAAAATAAGCGACACTACTTGAGTTATTGTCCCCCTTACTTGTATTTATCCTTTTTGTGGACCATTTTCTTTATTTATAAAATATTATAATTTGCTAAAAAAAAAAAAAAGCATTTAAAGAAAAGGACACTGATGTGAACAAGTTACTAGAAGTTGCTGAACTCTTTCCTATATAATTGATTATTTTTATTCACCATCTACAAACCTATATTATATTTGCAGCCAGCCAATTTTGATTACAGGAAAATCCTTTTTGAGCTGTAAATCTTTTATCCACTACTTCCAATGGTCCATTGACATTAAAAGAAAAAACAGATCACTCTACTTTTTCTTTTTCTAAATGAAAGTGGTTTACCTTTAAGCTTTTTTTTTTGGAAAAAGTTATAGTGGAGTTGTAAGTAATCCTTCATACTTGACTATATGTTTCGGATTTAACTCTTGAGTATAAAATCGCCTTCGGTAGAGAATATTTTACCCCTCTCCCCTCCCACCGCATCCACAAAGTAGGACTTCCCGTCACAAATGCCTATTAGTCAGACTTCAGATCAAAAAAGAGCTAGTAATGGTACTAAAACAAATTAAGGACCAGGTCAATTCAGCCATGCTTTCCCTTTCTGTGCATATTATAACGATCTAAAGTTGGAATTTTAAATTCCATGTATATAACATATAACCATGTGGATGTTATTTTGTTCACTTATTAGAAGTTGGAGTTGGCCTCTGTCATTATTGGCATGCTTTAACTCTTTTGATTTCCAAAACTCTTGAATCTTTTTGAGCAACATTCAAAAGTGTCCATCTTAATTTAAATAAATACATCTTCCAAGAACCTCAGTACTTTTTACGTTAACTTTTTCATTCTTGACTCTCTTTTCCTGCGTCAACCTCCTTTTTCCTTTGTCTTTTGGGATCACAAAGTAGTGCTTGGGTTGCATCTTAACAAAAACACCTTTTAAGATTTCGGAAAAATTCCGACATAATATACCGAAGTATAAATTTTTTACATATGAGATTCTAGTATAACATGCAGGAGTTTTAACATAATATGCTGAAAGTTTATACGCAGGAGTTTCATAATTTAGCATATTATGCTGGAACTTTTCGTGTTTCAGCTAAGGTACTTTTCCAGATTTTATTTCCGCATTAAATAGTGGCTACTTTTCAATAACTTCACAATAACCACCACGCCTACTCACGTGCGGGCTTTATTCTTTTGATGAGTCAAGCACGTGAAAATTATTTTTGATTAGTTAGTGACAGTGAGACTCAAACCCAGGACCTCTGCCTACTCTGATACCATGTTGAAATGTGTGACCATCTCATCTAAAAGATTAAACTGTTCAAGAGAGCAGACTTTTGTTTACTTAATTATGTCTTCAACACGCCCCCTCACGCGCAGACTTTATTCTTTCTGATGAGCTAAGCGTGGAAATTACTTTTGATATTGCGTGGCGGCGAGACTCAAACACATGATATCTGCCTGCTCTGATACCATGTCGAAGTGTGAAACCATCTCATCTAAAAGTTTTTTCAACACTTTTCATCAACAAAGGTATTAGGTTACTTTGTCCACCAAAACTTCGACGGATTAATAAAAATTTATCTACTATTATTTTGTATTTGCTTGAATTTAAACCGTAATCTTCCATAATCTCGCCACTTCATTAATCATTAGAACACACCTAAAGGTGCATCTCCTCTACTTAATTTAGGTCACAATGACCGGTTTTCTTGATATTTTTTTAATGTTTTTGTGACTCCAACTTTTGTTGTTTGGATGTTGACATTCCCATCTAAATACTAGACATTATATCTTGATACTTGAGGTTCTTGATTGACGCAATGTAATGATAGTATCTGTTTATTTTTTATATTTTCCTCATATTGGAATTATTATAACATTGAATGCTAATACAATTTTCATATTCTTGAAGAAAACACTAAAACCATGCACTTTTACTAGACTAGCACAACTGCTATTGGACTTCTAACAGAGTGCGTAGTACTTGCCCATTTCAAGGATCCTTGAACTACATCACTGTTTGAGCCGGTAGTTGTTTTCGAAAAGGTCACTTGGTATGTCAACTTTTGGTTCAACTTGGAGAATTTCAGAGTGGAGAACTATCTCCACATTGTAAGATGATTTAGCATCACCAACATTGGTTATCCTTCTTTTATATGTTTGAGAATTTGCTCCGAATGTGATGGAAAATGAAGGATAATTTAGTTGTGCTTCGGGAATACTTTTCATTTCGGAGCAATTTACATTGCGTTGTAAAATGCTTCCAACCTCTTGATTTGTGTAATTCAAACCACACAGGTAAAATAAACTAGAAATAGCCGTTATCAACTTTCTCTCATTTTGAAATAGTCAAACAAACCATTATAAATTAGAAACTAGCCATTGGAGAAACACCTATATAAACATGATCTTTGGAGAGCCAAAGACACAATTTTCTGACACAACTTTCTGAATCTTCTTCTTCCTCCAATATGCTTGGTTTCTTTATTAAATTTTCTGCTAGTTTTGTTCCCAGTTTAATAACTGGAAGAGCTTTTGAATCCTGGGGAATATGCCTAATTTATTCTTTATTGTGTAGACGAGTGCCCGTATGGATTACTAAAGAATCTGGTTCTTTACCGTGTTCCTTAAGCGTAAAGTAAATAAGCAATAAATTAACACAATAATTTTACGTGGAAAATCACCCAGCTCAAAAGGTGCAAAAACCACAACCTACCACGTAGGATTTTCAACTCCAACTCCACTTGAACAATGAGCCAAAATGTATCAATTAAAAGACTGTAATTAAATACTCTCCAGTACTCTTACTACTCCTATTTGATTCACAAGTTACTCTAATTTGTAAAGCAAAGTACTCACTCTAATTCACTAATTGTTTATGACATTTGATTACAACTCGATTTCCTAAAACACATTCACTAGACTGACTTAGGAAGAATACAAGGCAAGTACTCAACACAAGTAAACGATTTATGACTCTTTAGTTGATATGAAAAGGATAGTTTAGAAGTCCAAAGTCGATACTATTTAAAACACAACTTGAGATCTTCTAATAGTCCTATTCATGGTTAGCTTCTTCTTTGATATTACTCCTACTGCTCCAAGGATTCCACAAACTTTGGGACTTTAATCTCTGACTGAATTATCCATATCTTCTTGAGAAATGATCCTTATCACTTATAGCAGCCTTCTTCCACCAAACTTGGACCTGAGTAACTTTGAGATAAAGTTACTGTCTTGTACAGACGTACAAGTATCAATCGTAAGGAGCTGGTCATTTATACTGAGGAGCTGGTTCTTCACAACACCTAAGCTGTTACACCTCGTGTGTTCGTGCGTTGTCGTATCGTAAGGTTGCTAACATGGTAAGAAGGTATTTTTTTTTGAGGTATTTAAATAGGATGATAGTCATACGTTAAGTTTTGAAGTCAAATGAGTTGTGCCACTGAAGTTGAAAAAGTTTGTCGCAAGTTACGCTTGTAAAATTCACTGAATTTTGGGTCAAATGTGAAAGAGCTTTTCTCTCAATATACTTGGAGTTATGGGGTGATCCACCTATCAAATCGAAGATCTACGAGTCTAGTTTCCAGCGCATTTAACCTTTTGTCGATACGACACCCGAGTAGAAAGAAATTCGCAATTCCGTACAAGGGTGCAAACTGCCACAGAACGGTGGGCCCTACTTAAGTGATATAAATAGAGGCCTCCAACGTTTTTGGCCCTCATTTTCATCAAGACTAAACCCTAGATCAGCCCTTATAATCTCCCAAATTATTCTCCATCAATCACAATCAATTTCAAAGGCAAATCAATTGATTACAACATAAGGAATCACATGACAATCATAATATCGTAGACTTCTCGTTGTTTTGATTTTCGGAAGAAATCTTTGTGTTGAAATAACTCAAGTTGTAGAGTATTATTCAACTTTTAAGGTATGATTTAACGTTCTCTTCATCTCTTTGAGCCTTACAAGTAATTAAACCTAGAAATTGGGTAGAAACCCCCATAGAATGAGCTTTTGCGATTCTTATGAACTCTTATGGACTTGGCTTTCTTGTTGGGCTATTTTATGTAGTTTTAAAATGTTGCTTGGAGTTATGGTGGTATGGATAGGATTTCATTGATAAGGGGGAGTAGGAAATTAAAAATTTTGTAGTGCTTTGCGGGAAAATTGAGCTACAAAAGAGCCTACGAACTTATGCCCGAGAGTTGCTTGCTTAAATGTCTAAGTGAAGACTCTCATGAGCCACGAGTTTGATTTGATCTCGAATAGTTCATTTAGTGTAGGTAGCCATTCATAAGGTATTCAAGGACCCGGAAGACGCGTATAGCTCTATTAACGAGGTATGTAGGGTCCTTCTTTATATCTTTCGGCATGACTAGAACTCGAATGAACGTTTATTGGATTGTTTCATCAAATTCGAACTGCTCCACTCCAAATTGATAAATATGATTAAATCTACCCTTTTCACATGAATGACTCATATCGAAGAAGATTTAAGTATTCTCATCCTTCCTTGTTCATCACTCAAAGAGAATTAAAATTCTTTTGTTCGTTCTTTTTCCGACGTCCATATTGATCATGGTTATTGATAGCTTGAACATGATGTCTACTTCAAATAAATCCGTACTACGTAACTTCCATGTTTCTTGTGCTGGTTGTCTCATGGTTGGAAACCAAAGGACGTAGGGACAATAAAGAGAGTCGAAGGATAACGACAATAGGTCACTTCGACTCTTGTCATGATATCTCTTCTGAGGTCGGTCTTGCATTGCACTTATGTATATATATATCTGTGTTTATTTTCATTACCGAGACACGCCATAGTCGGCCGGGTAGGCACTTATATGTGCACCTAGACATGTTTCTTCTTTACCGAGCCGTGTTGTAGGCGGCCGGGTAGTCACGTCGCTGTGCATTGCCACTGATAAGTTAGGCAGAGATGATGTTTTGATGATGAGCTCACCCCACAGAGGGATTTATTATTATTGTTATATGATATGATATATATACCTCTACAGTGAGGAATGATTTTACGAGCACGCATTTACATTTATGTTGTGGATATGGTCGCCCTCAGTGGCTTTGAACAGAGTTTCAGGTTATTTGTAAATCTCTTCTCATATTATTTACCTTATTTGTGCTTGTCCTTGTCGCCCTACATATTCAGTACATATTTCGTACTGACACCTTTTGTGCGCTATATTCATGCCCACAGGTGCTGATAGACAGGCCGGCGTGCTCCGCAGTAGGACACTGAGATCAGCGGTTGAGTGTCGCACTCCACTTCTTCGGAGTTGCTGGCTGTGAGTCTATAGGTACAGATGCATATGTATATGTATTGTTTTGGGGTATGTCGGGGCCCTATCCCGACTTGTTGATATTGTGTTGCTCTTTTAGAGGCTTGCAGACCAGTTGTCAGTGTATATATGTTTTGTATGGCCTTGTCGGCCCCCTGTACAGTTGGCATGACTATATAGTCTTGTTGGCCTTAGCTACATATGTATATATATATATATATATAGGTTGTTGTTGGGTTCTTTTGTGTGTAGGATTATACATTTGGTTCTTGTTAGTGTCATATTGCCGCCTTATCGGCCTATTGTTCATATTACATGTCACAGATGCTATGGTTGGTTCGCTCGGACCTTCGGGTGCCGAGTGCCGGCCATACTCCCCAAAGTTGGGGTGTGACAAACAAAAAGGGCCGAAACCCACCAAAAACAATCTGGCAAATATTGAAAAGGGTTTAGGGGAAGGAACGAAGAAAGGCTTCATGAGAAAAGAAAACAAAAACAAAAGCAGAGAAAGAAAGAAAGAAGAAAGTATCTGGGGTTCTTAGTGCCGAATACTGTGTTTCACCTTATCATCGACATAGATTCTTGAGCTTCAACAATATAATCCAGGTAATTTCATGTAGTTCTTCTTCTTTTAAGACTATTATTTTATATTATGATTCTTTATGGGATTAAGTTGAGATGATGTTGGGATTGGATTAACAGTTTAAAAAATTAAAGAAATTGGGGGAAATCGATGAGACCTTTCCAAGAATTAAATGAGTATATTATATGAATAGGTTGTATTTGGTGGATTTTCTTGATTTGGTTTAAACTACAAGTAGCACGAGTAAGATGAGTAAAATATGAAACCTCGAGGGTTGGGTATTCTAAAGTAGCTATAAATTAGCCTAAACATAGAAATTAACATGAGACCGATATTATGTAATTATAGATTGAATTGGAGGAAATTGTACGAACTGCTCTAGGTGAAGCATTTGAAATTTCGGCACGAGTACTATGAGTAGTAATCTTATCGCAATTTGTGTTTTCATAACTTGCATGATTTACACATGAATATGTTACCGATTATTTTGAGTTGCATATTGGAAAAGTCTTTAACTCGATATGAAACCGAAATAGTTATTTGAGATGAGTACCGTGATTTTAAATATTTTCGTTGTCACTAGATCTGTTTTATCGTTACTTGAATTTACTGTTATCGAAAGAAAATTATATGATTTGATAAGAACTGAAATGTCCTATATTGTTTTAAAATAGTTTCTACGAGTATATACGGATTACAGAGACAAGTATAAATGGGAGTAGACATTGAAGGATCCCGTAGCTAACGGCTGGTTCGTTAGACCTGATGTGCCTTGTAATTACTGATTATCATTATAGCCGTCGCTAGTGGAAAGGTAGAACTAGCAAACCGTTACCAATTTCCCTTGAGTAGGGACTACCGTTATATATGACTTCTGGGAAAGAAGTTCACAATTATACCGATTACATGATCTGTTCATTGAAACCTCCCAAAATATGAATACTGATATTATACAGTGGTTACCGAGCTTATTACTAAATTTTTAATTATGTTTTACTACAAGAAAAGCGTGATGAGACTGAAAATTATTTATTGTTTCTGAAAGGGCATTTTTATGTTATTTTCTCTTTGAGATACTAGCATGTTTCTAACTTGTCTCCAAATAAAAACGATTGTGGTTAAGTGTTATTACTCATTGAGCTAGTGACTCATTCCCCTAATTTTTTTTACAGAGACAGTAGTTGACGCTGGCGAGAATCTCGTTAATAAGAGCGCACATGTTAATATTTCTCTTAGAGTAGTTGGGCAGAGATTTTACTTGTTGTTATGGTCTTTTTATTGAACTCTTAGAGTCGCTCCATGGTCATTATTTTAGTGTCATGCGTATTTTTTCGTTATTATAGTCTTATGTTGAGTATCGTTCTCATTTATCAAAGTTGGAGATAAATTAGTATTTCTAGTGGTTAGTTGGTGGTTTAGTTATGGCGGAGACTTGTATTGGTTAATTGACAAGTTGTCAATTGTTTGGTATAATATTAAGATGTTTGGTTGTTGATTTGAGATAGGAAAGTTTTTGGGATAGTCCAAAAACAGGGAAAACTCTGTCCGATTTTTTGTAAAATTTCCGATGAGGCTTACTTGGGAGCACTTGCTCCTAAGCGCCGGTCACAATCCTAAATTGGATCGTGACACTCTTACACAAATACAGGGTAAGGCTGCATAAGGTCACGGGTTCAGGCCGTGGAAACAGCCTCTTGCAGAAATGCGGGGTAAGACTACATATAATACAAGGGGAGCCTTGACGTAACTTTGCTGTCATGTGACCAGGAGGTCACGAGTTCAAGCCGTGAAAACAGCCTCTTATAGAAATGCAAGATAGCGCTATGTACAATAGACCCCTATGGTCCGACCTTTCCCCGACCCCGCGCATAACGGGAGCTTAGTGCACATTTACTGGAAGGTGTCATCTGGTTTCACTGAAGGTTATTTATTGTTTAATCAATAGCACACCGGCCTCGTGTTAATTAAATTTAATATTATCATGAGAAAATCTAAAATGTGATGCAACTTAGAAAGTATATATTTTACTACTGAAAGGCCTGATTTCACATGTGGAGTTCACTAGAAGAGACAATCATGGGATTGTGTTATCTTTTTGCAGTGCCAATATCTGATGCTAGCCTGTATTATTATATATATAAACATAGCCATTGGCCAGCCAAATTTGACGTGAATATCTAAGTCAAACTCCATGTGAAGTTCACTTAATTGAAGAGAGAATCGTTGGGATTGGTTGTTGCAGAGTAATGTGCTGACTTGTAATGAAGGTAGCCTTGGCGTAATTGAAAGTTCGAACAGTGAAAACAGCCTCTTGCATATATGTAGGGTAACGCTGCGTGTAATCATTATGGTCTGATCCTTCTACGAACCCCGCGCATAACGGGAGCTTAGTGCACCGACTTCCCTCTCTCAATGTGCTAACCTGTATTATGTTTATGGCCACCCTAATTTGACGTCATAGAATTGTGGAAGAGTTGGATATAAGGAAAATCCTTTTTAAGATGCAATCTTTAGAATATTGCGTTGATATTAAACAAGAAGGAAATGACTCTACTTTTTCTTTTTCTAATTGAAAGTGGTTTACCTTTAAGATTTATCTCTTTATTTTTATGAAGTTGGAGTGGATAATGGCACTAAAAAAGTTTTTATAGTTCATATTATAATAACTATATAAAGTTGGCAACTTTAATTTCTCTGTATACAAGACATGGACCATGTGGATGTTACTTTATTTACTCATTTGATGTAGGAGTTGGTCTCTTATTAGTGGCATGCCCTATTTCCTATTTAACACTAAACTCTTTTGAATTTCCAATGGAGCAACATGTTAAACTATCGAGTAAACAACGACAATAAATTCAGTATAATTTCATAGATAGAGTATAGGAGAATAGTATATACGCGACATTATCCTTACCTTATAAAAATAAAAAGGTTGTTTCCGCTAACGCATCGGCTCAAGACGAATATAATTAGAGCAGTAATGAAGAGTTAAAGTATCCATCTAAATTGAAATAAATCCATCTTCCAAGATCCTCGGGAAAAGCTTATATCATACCTCAACTAATTCATCACGTATCTGCTATTACCACCAATGTAATTATATTTCCACCAACACATATATCAGGTAACTCTTATTCATTTAGGGATGATGTGCGGATGCGGGACGGTGCATGTTTAGATATATGGGAAGCAGAGTGGATTTAGATATATGCGGGTGCGAGCGGAGCAGGACGACTCGAAATAAAAAAATTTATATTCTATGCGGGTGCGAGTTAGGGTTTAAATGTTTTTTATAAAATTACAAACTTTTCAGTGATATCTTAAAATCTTACCTCCATGATTTGTACTTTGTAATGATTTACAGTTTTAAATAGAAATGCTCTTATGTGGGGAGCTTTTTTCTTGAAATTTAAATTTTGAAATATACTATCGAGAAAAATAAGAACAATTGTACACAAAAATCATGACATATACGGTCATTTTTTATCAATATTCAATAAAGAAGTACCGGCAAAAATTTAAAGATCAACATATCAACAATACCTACTGTTTTAGATCCCATTTCTCTTCATACCTGTGAGAATTTAATGTCTGAAGATCACTGTTATTATTTTTAGACTTTATGCAATTTTAATCCTATACAATATATTTGAAAAATTAAATAAAGCAGGTGCACCCATCCTTAAATCCTATACTGACATCGAAAATTTCAGTCAAAAAATTTTCAAAAAAAAAAAAATCTAACAAATTCAACTGAAAGAGAGAAAAAAAAACTCAAGTGGGGCGGGTTGGAGCAGGTGGATGCAAGCGGAGATGCGAGGCGGGTGAACGTGGGTGGAAATGCTATGCGGTAGAGTGGGACGGGTTGAAATTTTGTGGGTTTATAAAAAACCCGCACCGCACCCACACCACACTGTTTACCATCCCTATATCGGCCGGTATTCCCTAATGAGTAGCTTTAGGAGATAAAAGTTCCTTTATATTCTCCACCGCCTAAGATCGTAAAGGTCCAGTTCTAATATTGAAGGAAGCATTGCATAGAAAGCTGACTTCATACTCGATCTAACCCAACAAAAAAGGGCAGAGTTCCAGCTCTATAATCAATGCAAAACCTTAAACTGTCTGTTGTTGACAAACGGAAAGCATGGAAAAAAGTAAAAATGCAGAAACCAAAAAGCATGTGCCTTCGAAAACCAGGGATATTCAAACCTGCTGCGTACGATTAACCAGTCATGCGGCGGCAAAAGCTTAAACTGAAATTTTAACTCTGATCTCCAAAGACCTTCTTGGATATTATGTGCTCCTATTTTTGTCGTTTGGATGTCGACATTATCCGTCTAAATAATAGCTTGAGGTGCTTGATTGACGCAATGTAGTGATAGTACCTGTTTATTTTTTATATTTTCCTCATAGATTGGAATTGGAATTACTATAATTATGAATGCTAACACAATTTTCATAATCTTGAAAGACTACATTAGATCAGCCTACATTTAATTTCATAATAGTTTGGTTTTATTTTAATCCGTAATTTGTAGCATTTTAAAATTGAGTAAATCTCGGTATACTGCGCTGTCTAGTTCCACATGAGAAAAATAAAGCCAGTAACAAAATTAAATAACAGTTATTTCATTAACAACTAAAATGGTATATACAATGTTTTAATGAAACAGCCACAACTAAAAATAGATCAAGTAATTGCAAAAGCCTAAATTTCCAACAACAAAACGAGAACATACCCAGTATAATACCACAAATGAGGTTCGTGAAGAGTAGTGTGTATGTAAATCTTACCCCTACCTTGTACAAGTAGAGAGACTGTTTTCGATAGAACTTCGAAAAAGCCTAACTTTCCATGCTGTAAAAAACCGAATCATATTACAAGAGTGTTTACACAAACGAACCTAATTTCAAATTCCAACCATCATGCTTGAACTTTCTAAAACCAATAAATAACACTTCTTGTACCTAATGTTTGTGTTGTATACCTGCATTATCCAAAGACTTGGTCAATAAAATGTCATCACCTCATGTAGCAGACATAAACAACTTAGAAACAGAATAAAAGAGAAAATATATACGAAAAGATATAATTAAATAAATAAAAGTGTGTCCATTCTAACAGTTTAAGCTTTTCGACATGAGGTAGACACACAATTTAACATGGTATCAAAAAACATAGAGGTACTAAGTTTTAATCTCACCACCACCCTTCATCAAAAGAACTTCCTGTCCTTGGACCATCAAAAAGAATCAAAGCTCTTGCGTACAACGTCAGCGACATTATTAAGTAGGTAGAAGTGTGTTCTTGATAACAACTTGAGCTTTTAGATAAGATGGTCATATACTTTAATAATAAAGCTCTACATACATTGCAACAACAACAATAACATACGCAGTATGATACCACGAGTAGGGTATGGGAAGGGTGGGATGTAGGCAGACCTTACCACTATCTTTTATGAGGTAGAGAAGTAGTTTCAGATACACCCGTGGCTCAGGATCCTACATACATTGATCCTACAAATTTTACTGCGTAAATGTCTCGGACTATCACAGGAGCAGGAATTGTATTTGTGCCATATCATAGATAAGAATAATTCACAAAATCCTAGTAGTTTTATTCTCTAGTATAATTATCCGTTAAGGAAAGTGGCACCTCACTAGGGCATAATGCAGTATCTTTGTAATCAAGAGGGAAAAAATAAATTGCTTAGTAAATCACGCAAAGGCATTTACAAAGGATACCTTCTTGCCAATTGGTATCAGCAACTAATTTTCCTTTGTCCAATCCCCAGCATCAACTCCTAGAAATTTTGGAAAAAACAAATCCAGCTAAAGAAATAACATCTAAAAGGCAAAACACAAAGGCAAAATAGTATTGTCTTTGTACAGGTTAGGAAGCAATATTAAAGTTAAGATCTGAAGAACCAACAAATTAACTTAGTGTAACTAGATCTTACACCAAGATATCGTGTCATCTACAACGCTCATATTTGAAGCGTCGGAATTTTGGTAGTAGTAATCTTTAATCCAAGATCATACACGAATGACATAGCTAAGGCTTCTAACCTTGGGAAACTGAAGAAAGAGAAGTCATGAGCTGCCAGCCGGCGCAGTCAACATAAAGTACTCCATGTAAGTGTAAACACGAGCTGTTTGAACATGATACGACAATGACCAACTGAATTGGCTAACCTTTTCCAAAAAATATAACCAGAAGTATAATAACTTAATAAGCGATCAGCCAAATCCTGGAGGCACGTCAGGATCTTCATCATCAACATCATCTGGATTCTTCTCCTTCGTGACAATAGCAAAGCCAGGTGGTGCATCCACATTCATACTGTCAGGCACCAAAGG
This sequence comes from Nicotiana obtusifolia, assembly GCA_002018475.1. Classification (NCBI taxonomy): domain Eukaryota; kingdom Viridiplantae; phylum Streptophyta; class Magnoliopsida; order Solanales; family Solanaceae; genus Nicotiana; species Nicotiana obtusifolia. The sequence goes on along the minus strand of MCJB01044904.1, from coordinate 345,479 downwards.
GTCAGGTACGCGGTTCGTTTCCGGCTCGGTATATGTTTCTCTGGCTTTTTCATCAGCAGGAATAGGAAATCCTGACTCCTCTTTGGGTGATTCCTTATAGTTACTTTTGTTAATCTGATTTGAACAGTTACTTTTGCTGTTCCGATCTGAACCTAATCGGGCAAAACCAGGAGGTTCACTTGGCTCTGGTTCAACAGAAAATGTGGCATCAATACCACGGTCTGAAGCAGCACTATGTCCGTTAGGGTCAACTCCATTCAGAGCAGGCTGCAATTCTGAATGAGAGGATGATTCACCAGCTTCATTTAGTTGTGGGTTCAATAACTTATTGTAAACGGATTGAACAGTTTGGGTTATCTCAGTTTGAATGCCATCACCAGTTCTGATTATATTCCATAAATCCTCTGAAATTTTACCCATGACTTTGTCCCTATAGTTCATTACCAAAGCAGGTTAAAAATGTAGCATGCAAAAGCACTATATCCAGTAATAGAATTAACTTTGCATATCACTAATTGAGATGCACGGTCACGATTCGCTCCTCGAGTGAAAGGGAAAAGGGGCTACAAGCAATGGAGCATTCAGTAATTCATCACTTACCCCCCAACCCCCGCGCCCACACACACAGTTATGCTGAAATCATAAAATTTATTTTTTATTTATTAATATACAATTACTCCCTCAATACCAAATTGAATGCCCAGATTGTTTTAGAACATGTCAAAACAATTTCCACTCTCCAGAAAAGAAACTTCCACTGATTATCCTATAGCAATAAACAATACACGAGGCAGATTTTTTTACCACTTAATCGACCTATATCTATTTCTATGCCCAACATCTGCTTTTTCACTTAAAACTGAGCAATAGACAACTTCAACTGTCCCTTAATTTTCATGCCAAGTCAGACGTGACAGTTTGTTTGGACAACGGTAGAATATTCATATTTTGTCAGGAAAAAAAGCTTTCAAAAGCCAAACAAACCCTTCAATTCTTGAAGTAGGCCGAACTTAGTCACATTTTGAATTTCATGAAAATTACAGCCTAAAAGGATCAAGAAAGATCTCATTTATGAAAAAGAAAATCAGCCTAGAGGGAAACAAGAATGAGACTAGAATAGACAAGGAAATAAATTATAAATATAAAAAACACATGCTTAAGTGCTTAAATAGACAACACCATCTTCTTTTCATGTTTTCCAGAAAAATCTAGGATCCTTCTAAATTCAACAAAATAGACAAATTAAGTATAAAACTTCCCCCTCCCCGAAATAAATACTAGTACTTAAGTATCACAACAACAAACCCAGTAGTTTCCCACAAGTGGGTTCTGGGGAGGGTAAGATGTACGCAGACTTACCCCTATCCCTGGAAGGGCAGAGAGGTTGTTTCCGATACTAGTACTTAAGTATCAACGAAAATAAAAAAAATAAAAAAATGTGTATAAACCTATTTAAAGCATTCAAGCATGTCTGAACACAAGTTTGGAGGCCAAAGTCATTCTAAAGGTAATCGAATCAAACAGGTTCTAAGCTAGTGAAAACACAAAGAAACGGAAATAACCTAGTTGAAGATCCCAATTTAAAAAA
>MCJB01044904.1:160422-343398 GCA_002018475.1 Nicotiana obtusifolia | reverse complement strand
AAAAAAAAAAAAAAAAAAAAAAAAATATTCATGCATGTTGAAATTGAATCTTTGGTCATCTCTAATCTTACCTCTAGTTTCTAATATCTTGAATAAAACACAAGAAAAAAGTAGAGTCCCAGTGCTGGAGATGTTGGTTCAAGATAATCAGCATCTTTGAGAGGATAGTTCAATAAAACTTAAAACAAATAATTTGCCCTACCTCAAACTGAGCCCCAACATGCCCACTAAGACTGCGGCTACAACACTATGTACCAAAGATAAATGAGGAATGGATAGAAAAATGTGCAATGTGCACAATGTTATTGCAAGAAAAAAAAGGGCAATTTCACTTTAAAGCAAATGGTTTTTTTTGGGTAAACCACTCATCATATGTTTGAGAAGATAATGTAAAAACTGCTCATCATATGTTTAACACTAACATAGTTAGTAGGAGACAAGAACCTTCACAAGTAAAAGCGACGGGACACGAATAACGCACAAATTTATAAAAGGGCACCTCTAAGGGGTGTGATATAGACAGCCTACCCTAATACAAGCATTAGTGGTTGCTTCGATGGCTCGAACACATGACCTATAAAGCATAATTTATAAACAATTCATTTGGCGTTAACCTATTCAAAGATATTAAATGATGTAAACAACATTTCATCAATTTCGTTGATTCTAAACTGAACATAAAATGGTCATTTAGCATAAAAGAATCAGTTGGAGTAGTTTCATATACTAAAGGAGCATTATATAAATACGAAATCTCAGAATTTGATAGAAAACACTCATCATAATCTTTAAAGAATTATGCTTATCTTACTTCCCAATTTGCAGCTAGCCGAACTTGGTCAACACTTGAATAGAACGCTCTAAATTTTGGATCCATGCTTCCTATGTCTTTAAACACCGGATTCAAGTATATAGATAAAGTCCCATTTTCTTATAATTAAATAAATTAACTAGCCCCTCATACCCTTGTCCTAAGTAAATAATCACATAATAACTTCAAAACTAGAAGTGCATCGTTTACCTTCAACATAAAAAAGGAAGATCTCTTTGATCTTCTTGTATATGGAGATACACCAAAGGAAAGAAAGACGTTTTAACTTTATCATGAATAGTACGTTCTCAAGTTTTCTATGAGAAAATAACTGTTCAGCTCTAGGAGAAACGTTTTAAATGATAATGAGCATGAAGATTTTTTTTTTTTTTTACCAAGCTTAGGCAGATATGTTATGATTTGGGAAACTAAGAGTGAAATTTTCTCTGGCCCCTTGGCCCACCGCAAACATTAGGAAGCACCAACATCAAATTTAATCAAGTTTGACACCACATTAATTCGTGTACAACAATAATACAGTTAAGTCCCAGCTATTGTCTCTTAAATTTGAACTATTGGAACCAGATATTTTGGAGTGTGATTTTTGTACTAGCAAGCACTTTATTTTAGGTGATTCCTGGATGCTCAATATGATGTCACTTAATAGATTCTTTATGATGTTGGACCCGTGAAGCTATCAAAGTTTGTCCCTTACGCCTTTAGTTTATAGTATCTAATCTAATTTTTATATTTTTTTAAGTAAGAACTGGTAGTTAGTACAGTTCTAGTTTTATGTGTAGACCATATACAGATATAACATCATCTCCAATACATGTCATGCCCCCCATAATATTTCAAAATTTTCTTGCCAGGTCCATGTCCATGTTCAACGTAATGCTAGTGTGATGTATTTTTTGCTTAGCTTCTAAATGTGTATAAAAATGTGCACATCTCTTCAAAAGGTGCGCCTTTGTAGAAGGTTAAAAGTTTTGATATTAATTGGAAATAAAGAGATTGGTTATCAACAGAAAACAAACATAATATAACAAAATACTTCCCCGAACCTGGGGCACCAAGTCAGTTTCACCTTTTACAGCTCTTCCCTAGCCTAAAAGTCCAGGCTCATTGCTAAACCCAAATATAACTAACTGCTGACCAGGGTAAATCAAACTATAGAAAAGAATACAATCAAAACTGCAAGTCTCGTCAACAAAAGCTAATTACTTATACCTGAATATCACAAAAGTAAAGTCCAGTCCATACATAGGTGGGCTGTTACAAGAAATTGTTGTAGGGATGGAAAAAGAACCACTAAAGATCCTTATAAGCGAGTTCAACCTGAACTTGTGCCTTCAATCAAAATCGATCTGAATTTATTTTGCACTCAACTCAACTCATATTAATTTAAAACTCAGCCCTAACAAAAGCTGAGCGTGCAAGGTTCTACTGACCTGGCTTAACTAGCAAATGAAGTAGATTAATATTCAAGGTATTCTTTAAGCAAAAGAGGACATCGGAACCTCAGAACCTCAGTTTTGGAAAGGCTCACTGATTGACTGTATGCAATTAGTTCTGTTTAACAAGATCTTGCCTTGGATGCAACGAAAGTCAAGAGTTCCCATGGAAATTCATATGGAGTTAAAATCAGTCAGAAGAGCTTTCAAGTAAAGGCCTGGCCAGGTTTAACATGCCAATAGAATCCTGCCAGCAAGTCTAGGAACAAACATAAACCAAGGTATATGTTTTCAAATCTTGTAGAAACCCTTTCTGCATCCGGCAAAGTCCTTATTGAACCTTTAACTGACATTTTCTGTACTACAGTTTCAAACTAAAAAGAAGCATATTTTTGTTTTCCAATGATGTTAAGCCTCCAAGTGAAAGCCGAAACAAGCATAAACATGTACATAGGACGTGCACTACAATGTTAAAGTTTTAACTTTTATACATCGATAATGGATCTATGAAGTTACTTAAAAACCAATTGCAAATAGCAGCCTAGTTTAAGAGTGGATGTGTAACCTAGAAAAAGGGTTAGAAAATTGGTAAACCAGCTAGTATGGGTCTATGTTGCGCGGACTCTCCAAAATGATGCCGCACCCGTGTAGGATCCTCCAAAACTACACTACTTTTGGAGGATCCGACACGCACCTGGTGACATTTTCAGATAGTCCGAGCAACATAGATATGGTTAAGTTAAATTTCACTTACACAATTCTTTAAAGTCCATTGACTCTTTGAATTTTGATCTGCTGGCTCCCGGATCACCATGATCAACTTTTGCTTCCTTCTGTTAGTATCATAGTTAGGTCGGCTATACCATTATGCTCATGAGTAAAACCTTAGCTTGAGCCTACCTTTGAACACCTATGTTTCTCTTTAGAAGGCACCTGCCCCAGATAAACTACTAACCTCGCCTTCCAGGTATATAACTGAAATCCTAAAATTGATCTCTAATCTCCAATCAGTGCCAGAGGCCAGAGCGACATGTAATGAATGGGGAAGTTATACTGCACAAATAGGGTAAGAACAAATTCCTTTGTACTAATAATAATTTTTAAATTCAAACCACATGTGTTTTCTTTTTGCGTTGAAGTTATATACACCGTCCTTATAAAGAATCTTTACATTTTCAGTTCAACCAATACCTATGGGAATATACTTGGTTTATTGTTGTTGTTGTTGTTATCCGTTCAACGAACGGATATTTACAGGTAAGCCAGCCTCCTTAAAATATAGGATTTGTTATCTTTAAAGAAAGATACGCTACTTGCTACAACAGATAAAGGTGACCTGATAAATTCCTTACATTTGTATATATAACTTAAACTCTTTAACCTATTATAGCAAGTTAACTTACCAATTATTCTACATTACCAATCAATGCTACTAAACAGAATTATGCCATTATTTTTTAAGTGACCTTCTAAATATGTTTTACCTCGTCGGTGCATAGAACTTAAACTCATATGTTTAATAGTTTAATTCTATGTACACAATCAGGTCACTTACTCTATTAAATAACATTAATTGGTAACCCATAATAAATGATAGTAACATGTTATAATAGGTTAAATTACATGATAGTGTGAAAAATTATTACATTATCAGTCTATCACAGGTAGGGGTAAAGACTGCATATACAATACGCTCCCTATACCCCACTTGTGGGATTATATTGGGTATGTTATTTTTGTTGTACTCTATCAGTGTATATAACTTAAACCCTAAACAAATATAAAAATACAGAAACCGAAGATAAATAAATAGGAGGTGCAATTTTAGCCCAATGTGAAACCCTAAATAACAAGCTATAAAAGAAGAAAAAGCAAAATACTGACGTTTTCTTTGAATTTGCGGAGAATTTTGAGGCGAAGTTTATCGAAATCACCGTCGTCTTTGAGCTTACATATTACATCTTCAGCTCTTACTCTTTTCCCATTCGTTCCACCACCACCGCCATTCTCCATTGCTGTATCGTAGAGCTAAAAGACAAATCTGTAGGAGTATATATTGGACGTAGAACTTTAGAATAGGGGAAAATATTATTTTGTGAAATTGAGGGTTTGTTTGGCACGAACACAAAAACAAGTAATGCAGGATTAGTAATACAGGTATTAGTAATGCGTGGATTGTAGTGCTAGAATTATATTTTATCAACTGTTTGGTTCATTATTTAAAAATTAGCTTGTGTTTGGTTTAAAACTGTACAAAATCTTCTTTACAATTATACCCTTGAATATTCTTCTTTTTGTATATAAAGAAATTTAGGAAAAAGGTTTGAGGGGCGGTTTAGTAATTTTAGGGTCTTATTCACATATATTTAATGCAGGGATTAGTAATCCCTTAGTTTCCTTGGTATTAGCTAAGTCCTCCTATAAGGTATAAGTAATCCATATATTAGATTTGCATAAATTGAATTGAGCAGCCAAACATTGTATTGAACGAATTAAATTTTTATAGAGGAATTATTTTACTTAGTACAGCCTACCAAATGACCCTTGAGAGCTCTCAAGTATCATACCACACTTCTCAGTGGTAATCCACTTAATTATTGGTTAGGGGCACTTCTTTTTTTTTTTTTGGTAAATAGAGTATTTATTGATTAGCAAATATTACAGAAACGAAGGGGACATGAACCTTACCTCCCAAAAAAGTACACGTACCTTGTCATCCTAAAGCGTTGACTAAAAGTACCTAGGTAATTTAAGTGGTTAGACCTATTATAATGTGACGATTGTCCCTGCAGTAGGCAGTCGCATGTACAAATTTTCCGTTAGCGGCACTTCGAATCCTTTTTCTTGGGCTAATATGTACTCGTATTATTGAGAAATGTATATTTTAGCTGCTTTTAAAAATAATAGCTCACAAAGTATTAAAAAGATTTTTTGTGTGTATATATATTACACCCACTTTTCACTAGAAAATACAATTAGTAGGAGATACTGCATCCTTTTATCAATACAAATATCATTTAACTCTTGGTTTACTACTGTGTAGAAATACTTTTTAAAAAAAGACCCAAATTTTTTTCTTCTGTTGGGAGTTGTACAATAATTTCTCGTGGTCATCATCCAAACCATAAACTACAAATTAAAAATCTTTATCAATAATAAATGCTCTCAAAAGAATAAAAGGATAATATCCTCTCTACATCCCAATAATCAATACCTATTCCATCCTGATTTATGGAAAGATAATATCCAGATCCATACAGGATTTTCAGTTTGTCAAAGAAGAAAAAATTACGAAAAAATAAATAAATAGTCTAAAGAAACTGCTAATTTTCCTGTACAAGTTTGCATTGACAGTAAAAGTTTCCATTCAAATGCAGGAGGGGAAGGAGGGTGACAAGAGGGCCATATAATACAGTGCAGATATAATACAACATCATAGCAATATGTGCTCCTAAGTTTTAAGTTTTACAAAAATAAACTGAACAATTTTGCAAAAGCCACCACTTCGCGACGAATGCAACAACACAAAAATATCAATCACTGCCTGCTTCCCATGAAGATCAACGGAACCACTGGCGGATTTAGATTCAGTGACTTCTCCTTTTCTTCGAACTGCAACCCGACTGCCTGCAAAGATAGATTACATACAACTTATGCACATGGTCCAGTGCAAATCAAGTGTTTTGGAAATGAAGAAGTCAAAAAACTTACGAATCATCACAATTTTCTTCACTGCCTAATGACCTTTGTGTACTTCGCGATGGTCCTGAAACCTAGATAAAGAGAGAGAAGGTAAATTACTATAATCAAATGGGCATCAAGAGAATTTCTCCACTTGTGGGATTATACTGGGTGGTTGTTGTTGTTGTTGTTGGCATTAAGAGAATTTCCCTAGGTTGCAATAGATATACTAATCATAGACCTTTCTAACCATCTGGTTCAACCTTACTGCAAGCACATCTAAAAACTACCAGCTTTTTGTCTCAATTTCTTGCTTTTCAGAAAACTTCAGAGAAGCAATAAAATCTCGGCATTCCCCCCTAATTATTTCCGTGTTCATTTCAAGAAAAAGCATCCCTGACATACACTTAATTACACTACTACGTCTTGTTTACGAACACAAGGGAAACCTCAAGGTTCATTCAAAATTTGTTCTATCAAAAGATAAGGACGGCCCGATGCACTAAGCACCCGCTATATGCGCGAGGTCCAGGGAAGGGCCGGACCACTTCTGCAAAAGACTTTTTCCACGACTCGAATCCGTGACCTTCTGGTCACATGGCAACAACTTTACCAGTTGCACCAAGGCTCCCCTTCGTTCTATCAAAAGATCCTTTTGAAAAATCTTTAAAATGACGGTCAAGGATGATACAGAATGCCAAAGAATATAACATACAGAATAAAAAATCTTCTCAAGCTGAACCTTTTACAGTTGCTGAAAAATCAAGCCGACAAAGCATGCTTGATATATTTATTCTATAATACAGAATATAAGAAGAAAAGCATCAAAGAATACTAACAGGGTGGTGTGATCTTTTGCTTCCTCTGCTATGAACTTCAAGATACTCTTCATACGTCTGCATCAAGAGAAAAGAATTTGAAAAACAAGTTGTTTCAGTAATATCTTAATTATGACAACATGAGTTAATGGTGGATCTACCAGCTACACAATGTCGCCCATGAGGTATTATACCTTTTATGAAAATGTAAAGTCCATGAAGTATTAAAGTACCTAGTTTTAAAAACATCCTTCAAACTTAAATCCAGGAAGAACAGAATATACAACCCACTGAGTTTATAGCTAGGAGCCAGGTAAATCTATATGATGTATTAAATACATAAGAAATGCAGTGTCTTCATAAGAGCCAAACGGCTTAAATTGTAGCAGCCACGCAACTTGTTCAAGAAAGAGAGGGACACACACAGGCAAACAGAGATGGAGAGAGAGAATGACGGGAAGGGCCGTGGCGCCTGCTAAACAAAGTGCACGTTATTAGTAAGGGTCTTTAATCATTACTGGTCAACATAATGATATGCTAACTAGGGACTGATGTAGGACGAGTGAAGAGATTAAATTAGGCAATAGAAAACGAGCAAGTTTTGGATGATATAGATAAGATTTTGCATGCTGAAAGTTACATAGAGAATTTGAGGTTCTACTGCCCGTCAGATGGGCAAAAGAAAGGATAGCCGGATATGCAGGAGGACTAAAAGTTCAAGGCAGGTAACAGTAAGTAGCAGAAAACTTAGAAGCTCTAGTCCTATCATATCGGAAATATAAGGAATAGTGTGAGGTCGTAGAAACGGGGTATGAGCGAACAAGTTTTGGCGGTGAGGTGGGAGACAATGAAAAGAGAACATCGACGAATCCCACCTAGCATTTCCTTGGACTAGAAGCATCAAAGAAGAAAAAACAAAAGCATCACCAACAAAATAGGAATAACCTGATAACTTTCCACTCTAACCAGCTCATCATCTCTTTAAGGATTACTATTCAAAGAAAAAGTAAACTTTCTTACACAGATTTCTAACACTAGGTAGGATTCCCAAGTAAAATTAGGAAACCAAATAAATTAAAATCTAATAATCCATTTAGCTACAAAAAGTTCACTATATACAAAAAACAACCCTACACTTCATAACAATAACTTAATATGATTCTTGATTCAACATCTGTGCATTATGGCTAATCACGTCAAAGAAATTGTAAGTCATTACACTTGTGAGTCTTATGATACAAACAGAACAACTGAGAGCCCCACTACAGAAACAGATGATGAAAAGTCTAATATCAGAAAATCTGGCAGTCCTTTCAAGTTCAAAATTACTGAATTTGACAAGTTCTTGCACATGCCTCCTAACACTAGACAACCAACGTATCAGACACACACAAAGTACAGCTTCATATTCATTCGAAGAGGAGGATGCTATATATCAAATAACCAATTACAAACTACAGAGAAATCAAGCTTTAATGATCGAAATCATCAGTTAATTTTGAAAAATGTACATAGGACTATATCATCTTCATGGAAATTACAAGAGCATCAGTAAGTAAAATCAAGAATAAGACAAGAAACACAAACCATTTCAAGAATGTCATCTTCAGTCAAATTACTCGCAAGTGGGCTCCTTTCTGCTGACGAACCCCACGTGTTGATTCGAGGACCCACGTCAAGGTCTATATGAAGATTAGCAAGACCGTCGTTTCTCTGTGAATGCCTTGATTGTTTCGACTTCGATTCTTCCCCTGATGCAATGACTGACTCCTCCGCAGCAAATACACCATTTATTCTTTGAGGTGCTACGTGCAGTCCATTACCATTAACTTGATGTTGGTAGAGAAAAGAGGGATAAAGCATGGACCCCATATGTAGAGATGCATTACACTCTCCACCAACAGGATGAACTGAAGGCTCTACATATGGTCTTTTAAAAGAGAGATCATTCCTTGCAAATCTATCCCTGAATGAGCCAATAACTATTATAAAAAGAAAAATCATTTGGACCAATTTTTCCAGAACTCTAACATTAATCAAATTTGAGAAAACACTCTTATGTTTCCAATAAACAGAACAGAAACAATATTTCAACTTTGGGGAAAGGGCTATACATTTTCAAATTAACATCCAAAGCATCTTGTCCATCAAGGAGCTCACATAAAGCTTCACCAATATCTGGAGGTAACTCCTGACAGCAGTACATGTACCAGAGTCATAAAAGCCTCTTTACTAACAAGAGTACATGGAAAAAATAAGCTAATAGTACAGTGACAAGAATATAACCCATGCCTGGCAATCTCTACTAATTTTGACTGGTTTGTAGTCATTCCATGGATTCTTAAGGTGAAGAGTTCTTTGGAAAGGCAGATCATACAATCGCAGCCATTTTACTTTGAAACTGCGACCCCAAGGATTACGTCCACCATTTCCTTGACTCCAAACTTGGTCTCTTCTCCAACCAACAGTAGAAATCATTTCAGCGTACCCTTGAAAGAAGCCACTCATGTTGACACTAAATATTAGTATCACCTTGCTGGAATTCTGCCCAAAAAAAACATGTGTATTTGTCTGTACTGTAAGATATATGACAGGTTTTCGTAGGAAAAACGACTTACATTAAATGCTTCATCCAGAATTGGCTCATTCATGACTTGAGTTGCCCAAATCCCTCTGTTTACTGATAACTGGATATTTTCATGGTTCAAACTCTTGATTATGAAATATCTTATGCCATAGAATTTACCATTTCCAATTGCACCTGAAATTCCAATCTGCTGACATGAATTTGTGCGCTCTTCTGCTCTAGAACGACATGTATCCTCATTCGCTCTGTAGCTTGGAGTATCTGAAAAAAGAGCGCATATTTTATTGATTAATGTCCACATATACTTGTAAAAAGCAATCATAAACCATCATTTAACTACCACTGTCATTTCAATAACATGGAAACTACAGGATATATGAGAACGTGCATCTAACAACAGTCTTAAAAAACAGTAACTAAAAGTAAGAAAAAGAGGCATTATTCACAACAAAAGATAATGGAGGAAGCACAGGAACTAGCTTGAACTGCTTGTGCATAGAAATTAAATCATCTGATTCCAACAACTCAAAACATCTCCTAGAAGAAAATAAATGAGCACACAGCCATTTTCCGCAAAGTTACTAATAATTATCGATATAAGATTCAATAAGTAAAACTTGACAAGAAGTTAGATTGTGGTAAGGCTCTTGAATAATATAATCAAGTTGAGATAGGAAAATGAATAACAAGGTCAAATATTATAATGACCCCGGGGCTTCGGTCTAGTTGTAACAACGCAACGTGGGATAGGCACGTGTCAGAGATTTGAACCTTGTCGCAGACAAAAGCTTGGTATTTAAGTGGAGAAGGGTAGAAGGGTGGGCTTTTATCCACCGAGTTTCAAACACTGCACCACTGGCCTCGGGGTTTTTTTCAGTTATCAAAAGAAGTATTATGATTAACGTCGATATACTCATGTTGCACTTACTATAATGAATGAATACACCAAAAGGAGCAGGCACTGAAAGAGAAAAGAAGTTGGGATAAAATAAGTAAATACTTTAAGAATCCAATAAGCTGATATTCCAAAAATTTGAGAGAGGGAGAAAGAAAGAGGATGTGACAACCACAAAATAGGAACAGGACAGAAGGTGAAAAGCTCGCTACAACTCTCCAAACAATTTCACGTAACCCACAGGTTCACTATTGAAGCCTTGAAATTGCATTGCAACATCCAAGTTGAGAAGCCATTTTTATTTCTCAAGTGAAGTTCCAGCTAAAGTAAACTAAACCTGACCATGTTTGGCCATCATTTGACCTATTCAAGCTTCTTCAACTGAAAAGTTATGAAGTGTTTATTGCTCCGTCAATTTCAAAGCAAAGCCAACAAAAAACATACTTGAGGGATGACACCACTTTTTCGAGGGGAATTAAAATTGTGCATCTAAATAACTATCTTATGCATACAAATTCATGGAGGGTGTAAACCTAGTAACAAATCTCCACGACAGCCATTACTATTCAGACAAAAAATAACATGCATAATTGAATCATGAAGAGATTTAGCATCATTTTTACCTGGTTTACTGCATAGGCCTAATAATGTCAAGCCAACTTACACATACTCAAGAAATTATGCAAGTAATTGAAGCTCTTCGTGTCATCACTAATTACTGACTAGCGGTAAACCATGTGTCACCAAATCTTAACAGCAGCAACAACTACTCAAATAAAAATCCAAGACAAATATCCAACACAATGACTAAATTAAGAAGAGATTTAGCATCACTTTTACCTGGTTCATCCATATTCCCTCTTTCATTTTTCCATTCAGTCACTGAAGAATCAACTACAGATGCATTTTCTTTTGCAGTATCTGACGACATATGTTGCTTACAACCTCCTGCCAAAAAAATCCAGCAGAATGACAGTACAATTAGTTTAGAATTACAAGAACTCAAAGTAGATGGAGGAAAAACATCTGAAGGTAAAATTAGAAAGAAAACTTTTAGAAAATAAATCCGGAGTACAGGCCCTTATCAAAAAAATAATAGTAAATCGAGAGTACAGTAAATAATTATAGGCTTGTTCATAGTTGTTTTTCTCAATATATGGTAATTTGCTCCATTGATGACTCGAACCCACAACCTTAAGGTTGGAGGTGGAGATGCTCTCCACACTCTGTCTGTATATATTTGTTTGCAGAGCATAGAACAAATGTAGCATGAAAGGAACAAACAAAGAGATTGCAATGATCAGGCTTGTCTCTCTAGCATACTGTATGAAGATTATCCTTCAGAAAATAGCAAAGCATAGAACATCTTAGACCGTTAGAAATTCGGATCACTAAAAGATGATTCTCACATGGAATCATTTTTAAATGCAATAACAAATTATCATGAATCAAATCCAAAACTAGTACACATCACCAACCTTCAAACAAATAGAGTTTGATGTCTCAACGTGACATTCCAGAAAGCTAGAAACTAAAAGTCCAGAAAACTCATCTAATGTGAAATAACTGGAACAAAGAGAAAAAGCAGGCTAAAGTGTTGAGTTAATCAAAGCTCGATAATCGGGAGAAGAAAACAGAACTAGCATATGTAGAGTGAAGTAACAAAAATTGTTTCCTTTACTTCTTCTGCCAACCCCTATCTTCAAAGCCCTATTTGTCCTTGAAACCTAGCGCACAACGTTGAGTTCTATTCAAACATCGTTAAAGCGCTAACTATTAAATAAATAATTAATTTAGAGCGGAAGTCAAAGTCATGAGGCGAGAAATCACGCGCACATGGTTTAGCGGTTTGTTAGGACAGATAAATTGGAAAGCAAGGACGAAATAGCCTACCTTGAATACAGAATCAATTACCAGACGGACTGGCTGGCCCACTTGTTTATCAATACCATGAACAGTACGCAACAAAGCCTTCAAGCATCATTCCGTAGATTGTGAATGCTATAAAGTTCATAGTGATAGAAAACTAAGGTCACTTCAGAAAACCTAAGTAATTCAAGTTATTTTCCCCAAAAGGGCAACTTTAAAAGGATCTTTCTTGTTGTGCATGCTTGAACTATTTGGTCGTGAAGCAATTATGGATGTTGTAAACTAAAACACATCATTTTTAGCGGCAAATGCACGAGAAGAAGCTTCAACAAGAGCATATGTTCTCGCATCATTGATTTTTGAAACTTCAAACAACAAGAACCTCGTTATATTGTTCCATATAAGAATAAAACATATAAATTCAACTTTGATACGCCTAGGTTTCCAAAGTCCATATCTAGCAGCCGCTTCAAGATGCTCTATATTACATATGTGAGAAAAGTAGAAACCAACTTACAAGATAAAGGTCATCTAACAAAATTCAAGGACCAGCATTCTAAAGATATCTTCCTAATTATGCATTTTCTCTAAGAAAATATTAGGATTTTTAAAGATAGCAAAGATTCAATCCCCACCCAAAAAATCTAAACCCTTCTCTAGTGTGAGATAAATGATCAAATTCTTATTATGTATGGCACACATGACTTCCAGAGTTGTTCGTGTCTGTTGGATGTTAATCTTCAAATTCAACCCACTTTTAAATTAAAGTTCAAGATTTTTTATGTTCAGTCCAATTTTATTCATTTTCTTTCGATTCAACTAATTTGATTTAGCATTTTGAGTTTTCCACCTGACAGCTCATGCCCAAAGAACTTCTCCCTACTATAAACTATCTCTTCATACATTCTGGATGTGTAATGGTTAAGACTATCTTTTGTGAACATTTTTCTCCCCTTTTCTTCTTCAGTTGCCTTTTTCACTCCCCGCCTTCAATACAGAGGCAGATTCAAGATTTGAACTTTATGGTTTCAAGTTATGAATTCTACCAGAACCTCTTCAATTTACAGGATTCAAAATCTATAGTTCATACTTATTTAATAAAACTTTTAACATGAGCGAGAGTTATTGGGTTCGGATGAACTCGTAACTTATGCACTACATCTGCCTCTGTTTCAGTGTAGCTAATGGCTACACAAAATGAACTCTTAGATATCACACTGTACATAACAGTGATCAAACAATAGTCGAGTCCGTACCATTAATTCTTCAACAATGTAATAAAATGCTCAGAATTTCAAAAAAACTTCAACTAAAATTGACAGTTACAGTTTCTTCATCTTTTTTTTTCATGATGGAGAAATCTATCTGGGCCAACCCGCAGCCTTTGATACTGGGGGATAAAGGGTCCGCCCTCTACCCTTCTCCACTTAAATATCAAATAGCCTCATTTGTTCTTTTAAGATTAAGACGTCTGAATCTGAATACACATCTGAATATCAAGATGTGTATTAAAATTAAGATGTGTATTCAGATTAAGACATCTAACTCTGAAGTGTATTAAGATCTGAATACTAAACAATTAAGATTGTTTGATTTTTAATATACGAATGAATAAAATTTATCTTTATTTGAAAATCAATAAACATAAAATTCAAATAAAATACTAATTAATCTAATATTCTATCAATAAATATATAATTTTTTTAACAATATAGTAATTGCTGGTGGTGATGGCTAACAATGGTGCTTGTGAATGTCGACTAGAGGCAGTGGTTGGTGGTTAGTGGTAGGTTTGGTTGATGGTGGTGGTTCAGGGTAGTAGCTAGTGGTGATTAGTAGTGGTGTCAATTATGATTGAGGATGGTGGTGGTGAATGGTGATAGTTAATAATGGCGGGTGGTGGTGGTAGTTGTGATTGAGGAAGGTGGTAGTGGGTGGTGGTAGCTTATAATGATGGGTAGTGCCGGTTATGATTATTGATGGTGATGGGGTGGTTAGTTGTGGTAGCTGAGGTGGATGAGTGTTCGTGGTTGAGAATGATGGTAGTGGGAGTGGTGCGGATGGAGGGAAGGTGGTCGTAGTCGATTATGGTGGGGGCTATGATTGAGGATGATGGTGGTGATGTAATAATTAAGATGTGAATAATTAAGATTCAGACTTTAAAAACAAATGCACTTAATGTCTCAAATTTGAATGATTAAGATTCAGACCTCCCAAACAAATAAGGCTTTAGTTCCTTCTTCATTTTTCTTTGTGAAAAAGAAAGAAAAGCCCCACAAAACCCACATGATAAAACAATTCAGTCAGCAAATTCTTTCACTTAAAATAATTCATGTACAACTTCAACATTGTAAATAAAATGCTCACAAAATTCAAGAAACCCACAAACCCGCATGATAAAACAACTCATTATGCAAATTATTTAACTAAAAATAATTCATTTACAGCGTCATTTGTAACAAGAAGAAACGGAATGACCAAAAAGGATTATCTTTTTCACTATGTAAATTTGGGTTTAGGGTTTTCTAAAAGTTATTTTATGCCTTGAAATTGAAAATGAAAGGGGAATTTATTTACCTTTAATATTCAGAGAGAGAGAGAGAGAGAGTTGGGGGTTGGAAGTTGGAGCGAAGGAGCAGAGTAGCGTCCAGTTTGATGGAGATAAGCTGTGCCCTAATTTGGCCCCCAATTTGCCCAAATAATACTTTATTGGTTTCATTTTGAGGAAAAAGAAGAAATATAATATAAGTACCATAAAATAATAGAGATTTATTGCTTTTATTTTTTGTATATACAAGATATCATTATACTTATATCATAAGCATTAGCACGTTCTTTTTTGGGACACATAGGCTATTACAGCAGCATAAAAAAGACTTTTCGAAGCGCGGAATCCCAAAATGCAATCATTGCAGAAAAAAGGTATAACGCTTGGGAACCGAAACAAGATTAGCCTTTAAGCATGCAAATGAGTGTTTGCTGTCAGCACCAATCCTTCTGTTTCCGGATTGGAATAAGGAGTTCCATGTTCATACTGACGCATCACTCTATGACATTGGATGTATGTTGGCCCAAGAAGGGCCGCTTGATCACTCCATCTACTTTAAAAGTATACAACTTTCCATTTGGGAATTATACAAACCACCGAATCTTCTTTATCATGATTCGACCCATACCTCAGACCCAAGATCGAGCACCATTGCTGCTATTAAAAGATTTTTGTCTTTCTAAAAACTTTTAACGTAGTAAATAATTGATAATTAATTAATTATGATTAAATAATTAAACGCATGCTACGTAATTGTTGATTTGAGGCATACTGAATTACTGATAACTCTTTTCCTAATTTAAAAATAATTGTCAAAGTTCTATTTTAGAAAAGCTGTCGGATTCATTACATTAGTGCAACATACAATAAAAAAATTTCAATTTTCGGTAGAAAAATACATTTCATTCATCATATCCACGTCAACTTCCATCAAAATATTACCCTTGTTGCTGGTAACATCCAAGGTAAAGTTGGAAATAAAAATTTATCTAGCTTTAAATTAAATATATGTTTCGGATTATACATTGCGTATTTTATTCTTAATCTGTCACAGTATGAAAGTTTGTAAGAGGGTGGTGGAAGTGAGGGTAAGGGGAACTGTGTCTATATCCAAAAATCAGTTTGGTTTCATGTCGTGTCGTTCGACTACGGAAGCCATCCAACAAGGTACCTAGGGAGGTTCTTTAGAGGCATTTGAAGGCTAAAGGTATTCCGGTAGCATACACTAGAGTGATTAAGGGTATATATGATGGAGCTAAGACTTGAGTGAGGACTGTGGAAAGAGACTCACACCATTCTCCGGTTGGGATGGGGTTACATAAAGGATATGCACTCAGCCAGTTCTTGTTTGCATTGGTGATGGACGCACTGACGCATCTTATTCAAGGGGAGTTGCCATGATATGTTACTCAGTCATCATATAATATTGATTGATGAAAAGCAAGACGATGTTAACGAGAAATTAAAGGTTTGTACACATACTAAACGAAGCATATAACACTAAATAAACGTCGAATTATTAATTCTTGAATTATAATCACGGGATAACCTTGTCCGCGAACAAAACCACCTATTAGTTTGTAGAATTTAATATATAGCCTTGATCGAACAATGTGACGTGGCAGATACATGAAAGCAACAAGCATCCACGTGTCAACCAAATATAGGATCCTAGATTCTAGACAAAATCACAAAGCTGAGTTGGCAAATTCTGTTACATCAAAAAACAGTTAAAACCGGGAAACGATTTTCTTGAATTTAAGAAAATCAAGACAAAAGCTTTTCAACATTCAATACTCTCCACAAATTCATACACATAACCTTATCTTCATCTCTTATCAAAACTCATCAAATTCTCCATTTTTCAGTTTTTTCAGAAATGCAATATTCATTTCTACTATCCCTTTTACTTCTTCCACTTCACTTCACTCCCTCCACCACCACCACCGCTACTGCCGCCGCGGTTGCCGCCACGAATGGCCACTAAATTTGGATTTACTATAACTAGCCCTCGCCTATTTCATGGCCCTTTCAGAAAAAAACCAATATTTTCTTCATCTTCAGCTTCTTTAGGAGATGCTTCATTTTGTTCTTCAAAGCTCAAATTAATTAATTCTGCTGGAAGAAAGTTAGCTATAAAACATAGGGTATTGGTTCTCTCTCCTAAGGCCACAACTGACCAGCCAGGTAAATCAATGAGTTATCATCTGCATGTCCTTTATGAAATTACGGATTAATCTTTGATAACTGGATTTTGAACCTAACTCAACCCCAAAACCTAGCTACATGAGGATTGCCCAACACCACGTAAGGAGACCAAAGACGGGCCTGGCTCTCGTACCATGATAAGTGGACCTTGGGCCTAAATCAACTCAAAAGCTAGCTTATGAGACAAGGATTGCCCAAGACCATATAAGGAGACCAAAGACCTCAAATCCCACCGATGTGGGACAACTCAACAATCTTATCGAAAGATTCACATGTAATTTTTTATTAGTGACCTGATTGTGTAAATATTTCTTATATTAGTCCATGTATATAACTTAAACTCTTTTTTTTCTTCTTGGTCAAATTTGATTAAATTATGCAGAGTTTAAGTTGTGTAAGCTGACGATGTCAAGAATTTTTACTCTATCGTTGGAATTTGACTAGTTGTAGTAGGTTATTACTTTATTTTTCAGGTTACCATATTAGGCTTGATATGTAGAGTTGCATATTGTGGGTCAACTTAATCTGATAGTGTAAATATTCTTTGAGCTATCAATGCACAATACACAAGCTCTATTTTTTATATTTTTAACATGTAGTCAGCCTACTGCAACACTTCTCCTTTATCGGGTTAGCCTATGGGAAACTCCAATATGTGTCTTAAAAGGTAAATCTTTTATCATTGTGGTAATGAAATGTACTTGAAAAAGGTGGAACCAATATAGAGAATTCATATAGCATACCCCTACTAATTTGGACGGAATGAACATGGATACAGAGGATTCATATAGCTGACTCCAAGTAGATTGGGATTGAGGAATAGTTGTTGATTGACATTTGATCAAAGTATAGTCTTGCTATAGGTAGGCCTGTTAGTTGCAAGATTTGGTTAATTGAGAGAATCTGGTGTGTGGGAAATGTTATTATCACCAGACTTCTAGCCTGCTGCTTCCCTTGCTGTAACTCAAAGAAAGCAACCTTTATGTATCGTTGATATATTGCAACGCCAATTCACAAGTTGCTGCAAAGAATGGTGATTTTCTGTCAAATAAAGTGGCTTAATGCTGAATACTTCTCCTTTCGACTAATAGGTATTCTTTTTAGTAGCAATAAGATCATGTCAACTTAGAGATTTGGTGTGAAGCTTGCAAATGTTAATATAATCCAGACTTCTAGCCTACTCCAACAGCTTTATCAAGCTGCTTTTTCTACAATTCAAGTGATTTATTGCAAGGCCAACTTGGAGGTTGCTGCAAAGAACAGTGATTTTCTCAACATAACTTACCAACAGAAGCATATGCAGTTGGCTGTAGTACCTAAGCTTGTCAAAGAAAGTGCTAACAATCTTTCCATAATTTGTCTCGTGCTTTTGCTATCAATCAATTTATTATGCCTTATTCCCAACGTAGGTTCTTGTATTCTTGATGCTTCGATGAAATAACAAACTTCACTGACACTCAAATGTTGGTTCTATACATGATGCATTCCTAAGCTTAATGAGGAATAAACAAATGAATAGAGATAGAAAGAGAGTAATAAAGCAAGGCCAATGTAGACAATCAACAGCTGATGTTTTTATATGAACTAAAAAATACTCTTATACCTTCTCTCTCTCTCTCTGTGTTTGCTCTCTGTTTGTATGTTTTTTCCTTTTCTCCTCTTCTCCAATTTCTTCTTTTTATGGTGGCGTATACCACATCATTTGAAGACTCACTTTTTCTTTCAGGTCAGCTCAACGAGGATGAGGTTGAAGACAGTAAAATCTTGCAATATTGTAGCATTGACGGGAAAGGAAAGAAGTCTTTAGGGGAAATGGAGCAAGAGTTTCTTCAAGCACTGCAAGTACTGAAGCAGAATCAGTTACTAATTTGTCGATTCTTTTCATTCTCATTCTACTAAAGTTAACTAACTCTTTCTTGTCTCTGTACCACAGTCATTCTATTATGAAGGAAAGGCGACCATGTCAAATGAGGAATTTGATAACCTTAAGGAAGAATTAATGTGGGAAGGGAGCAGCGTCGTCATGCTAAGTACGGAAGAATTTCTGTCTATTCAGACATTTTCCAAAGCTTTGAGGATATGCTTTTTGTATTTTTGTGTTATTATGACTTAAAATTGGTATAGTAATAACAATTCTTCACAATGCAGGCACGGATGAACAGAAGTTTCTGGAAGCTTCTATGGCTTATGTATCTGGGAATCCAATCATGACCGATAAAGAGTATGACAAGCTGAAGATGAAACTTAAGGTTCTTGGCTATTATCATCACATTCTATATTGTGCTTAATAGAAAAATAATTGTTTTTTTTACCGCAATGTTCAAAGAAAGCAACTGATTTTTCTGTGCATACTGAAGGCGTCGTACTTTCTTTCTCTATCGCCATTTATTTGGTAGTTTGCCTAGTAACTAATTCCCAACCAACTTATCAAGTTACGAAGTAGTTGGACTACGTCAATCATTGCTATTTTTTTCAACTTATTGCCTCTAAAATATGGTTAAAGCCAAGTTAGTTGTTACTGTTTTTTCTTTAGTTTTCTATGTTTCTCATAATATCGCGTTTTTATGTAGTCTTTCCTGTATTGAGATCTCTTAATTTTTCAGAGGGATGGCAGTGATATTGTAGTTGAGGGTCCTCGGTGCAGTCTTCGAAGTAGAAAGGTTTGTACTACTTCTCTGCTCAATGAGACATTTACTAGCTGGTTAATAGGTACTCATCTCTTATATTGCATCTGTGAAAATACTTATTTTGTGCCATCATACATTCGAAGAGGATCCTTGGAGTCTCCATGTGACTATAGGTCATGGGTTCGAGCTGTGGAAGCAACCACTAATGCTTGTATTAGAGTAGGCTGTCTACATCACGCCCCTCGGGATGAGGCTCTTCCCCGGACCCTGTGTGAATGCGGGATGCTTTGTGCAGCGGGCCGCCCTTTTTTGTCATCATACATTCGTGCAAGATGTTTATGAGGTTGAGTGGTTAAATGAACTTTACTTGTTGCAGGTTTATAGCGACCTTTCTGTTGATTATCTGAAGATGTTCTTGTTAAATGTCCCTGCTGCTGTTGTTGCTCTTGGATTGTGAGTAATAGTTAACTCTCTCAGCATTATAAGTTTTCATTTCTTTGTACATTAGCATTAGTTTCTCAACCCGGTTATGAAGCGACCAACACTATTATCCTCTAATAGATATGTTTGGCTAATGTTTGCTAGGTTCTTTTTCCTTGACGATTTAACTGGATTTGAGATCACTTATCTTTTGGAGGTAACCATATCTTGTTATCTAGCCTGGTCCTTTATTTGTATCCCTAGATTATCAAGTGGTTAATTGCAAAAGATCGGAGTATTCATTAACCTTTGTCAAATGCTATAATTTTGTCAATTTTGCAGCTTCCAGAGCCTTTCAGTTTCATTTTCACATGGTTTGCTGCTTTGCCTTTGATATTGTATCTATCTTTTACATTCACAAATATCGTCGTTAAAGATTTTCTGATCTTAAAGGTAAGATTTCAGAAATATTGTGCGCGTAGTATTATCTTATATGCTATGTGTTTGATATTAACACACAATAAGTTCAATTTTCAGGGCCCTTGTCCGAATTGTGGAACAGAAAATACTTCCTTCTTTGGTACCATATTATCGGTATCTAGTGGTGGTTCTACCAACAAAATAAAATGCTCAGGGTAAGTCCATGAGCTTTAGTTTTTAGGTATTTTTCATCAGTCTCTGCTTGATCTGTTCATAGTGTAATCATCACCATGATCTTTCACAGTTGTGGGACCGATTTGGTCTATGATTCAGACACGCGTTTGATCACGTTGCCTGAAGGAAGTAGTGCATGATTCGAGGTACCTATGTTCTTTAACCTATTTGTAACAACTCAGCTCACTAATGATTGTCCACTTTGGTCCTAGCCCGTACGGTTTTAAACACGCGTCACTAGTGTCTAAAGCTTGCTTTCTTACCAGTAGCTTTTCCGTGTTTTGCAGTTATAGAATTTGCCTAGGGTGTAACAGTATTATTTTTGCTTGGAAAATTATAGGCGTTTTAGTTGTCATTGCTCACTTATCTTTCAAGACTGCTTGTAACCTTGAGGGGTTACCCGATCCCATAAACTTCGCTAGAAATCTTGTATTTTACACCTAGAAAATGATTAATTTAAATCGCTTGGCTCCCTGAACACTAAAACCTTTAGGGGGCACTAGTTGAGCAGAATATTGGTGCCCCCGTCGTGTTAAAGTCCTGGGTCCGCCTCTAACTGCTAATGCTTAGTGTACAAAAATAGGACTTAAACATAAGAATGGTTTCCCTTGATCCTTCCCAACAATTTAGATAAACTAATCTATGATATTACCTTTCTCATTTCTCATAAGACTTCTTTTCAGTTCATATTTGAAAATAGATCCAACACTTACTTTCAGAAAGAAAAATATAGATTTCCAAATTGCAAATTTTCTAGGTAAAAATTTAATATTCTTAATTCGTTTTATTTTTCTTGAAATGAATTCAAATACTATTGTTCTCCAACCCAAACGCCCATAATAGTTCACTTAAGCACCATCTTTTATGTTCTCAGACCTCAGTTTACAATATATTACTTAAACATGACCTTTTCTACGTCGCCGTACCTTTGTTGTCCTTGAGTTACGGACTATGTTGCGCGGACTCTCAAAAATGTTACTGCATCCGTGTCGGAACCTCCAAAAATACAGTACTTATGACGGATCCAATACGCACCTGGAAATATTTTCGCAGAGTCCGAGCAACATAGATTACAGGTCATTTTCGATCTAGGAAAAAAGAGATTTTTTCGCAAGTTTATTTGTATTTTATCCCTTGTATGGAGAAGTATAACCAGTGAGAACTTTCCTCGCACAGGAAAACCATTGCCATTTACTGATAACTTGGAGTTGGAGTTGGAGATCTGCACCATAGATTGCACTAGAACAAGTTGCATATTGGAAGAGCCAAATAACATACATGAGTCAAGTTTGTAAAAATGGAATTCAGTGTTGAAATTGTGAATGTTTTGCAACTTGTATTATGTCCAATATATTATGTAATGTGTGAGTATAAGTATATCAATAAAAAAAAAAATTAACAACCTTTAATCACAGGTGATGAAGAAGATCAAGGTTCCTAAAATTGAACTGCTTCATGTGTTATACTTCTTGACGCAATGCTTGTCGCTAAAAAGCCTGTTCGCATTGGGTGTTTACACCAAATCATACTAATTTACCATGATTAAGTGATATATTAAGGTGAGAATGTGTATGAATATTAACTACGAGAGTGATAATCATATTTGTGAAAACACGTGTTATGTATTTATTGGATTGGTATAAGCACCTGATCATAGAAGGTGAAGCTACAACTTTAGTTTCCGACATATGAAATTGAGCTTCCATTCCCATTTTTTAATTTAAAAATAACATTTTCCTATGTTTCGCCCTTTTCATCTATTCAGTTGCTTATAATACTTATAGTTTGTTTGGCTAAGCTGGAAAAATCAGTTTATTTTGAGAAGTGCTTTTTTCAAAAGTGCTTTTGAAAAAAGTATTTTTGGAGAGAAGTAGTTTGTCATTGGCTAATCACTTTTAAAAGCACTTTTGAGTAATAATTTGTGTTTGGCCAAACTTTTCAAAAAGTGCTTTTAAGTATCAAATTACGAATAAAGACATGAATAGATTTACTTAATAGTTAATATTATAAGTAAATGAATAATCTTAAAAATTTGTTATTACAGGCAACAATTAAATCTTTTCACTTTATTTAAGTGAAATATGAAAATAAAATTAAAAAGTACTTTAATTCTTTTAATATTATATTAAAATCATTCAACAAATATAAAAGCATTCACCCCTAGAGTCACTATATATTAGAAAGTTATCCTAAAAATAAGAAGAAATACTTATACATTAATATCCTAAGTATTAGGTTTAACGGTTATTTTGGTATATACTATATTTTGTTAAGGATATTTTTGGTAAGAAGAAAAGTCAAAAATGCTTCTGCTTCTGCTTCTGCTTCTGTGAAGAAGCTACTTTTTTCAGCTTCTCATAAACTGCTTCTACTTCTGCTTCTGCTTCTGTGAAGAAGCTACTTTTTTCAGCTTCTTATAAACTGCTTCTGCTTCTCACCAAAGTACTTTTTTCCCCAAAAAAAGCTTGGTCAAACACCTTAAGTTAAGAAAAAAAGTGCTTTTGGGAAAACAAACAATTTTGGCCTTTGAAAAAGCTTGGCCAAACATGCTATTAATATCTCATGTCATTAACTTGGAAAAGAAATTTCCTAAAGGTAGAATTGACGGTAGAATCAAAATTCAAAAATTTTTCACTAGGAGGGTAAAATTCATTTGCACTTAGATTATGGATTTTGAAGACCTACACAATATTTTTTTAATATTTCCGACTCGGTGTTTGTTACCCACTTTGGGGCTCAACGATTCGAATTCGCATCGCGTTAGGTCCATCAAAGGAAAAAACGCTCCCTACCATGAGTAGACACCTTATCTTTCATTCCTCTCATCTATTTACATGTACTCCATCTCTTTTTCTAAATGGGCTTATTTCACTTTTAGCCCCGCCATAAACTATTTATATGTTATATAATTTTTTTATATAACATATAGAATGTTATACACTACCTTCCTCAGACTCCACTTGTAGGATTTTACTAGGTCGCTGTTGTTGTATATATATAATATACAAAAAATATTTTTTCACTATTATTTTGAGAACGGCTATACAGTATCATTTTCCCTTCCTTAGTATTCTAATTATTTATAGTATCATTATCTTGAAAGTTTCTTTCAATGATCTGTCAAAAGGGAGGTGTAATCAAATCATTACATAATTCAGAAATTTTTAGATAATATTTGGGTTGTATTTGGGTTCCATTATTCTTAGGACATTAAATCCAGATTAGGCACTAGAGAATAGTAATGGCATAATATGTAAGTTTATTAACCTGCCTGCACGTTTACATGATATTTAAACAGACGCCTTCTAGTTTGATTAGGTAGTATAAACATAACTAATTTAAAAATACATAAGTTGACTTGTAAGTTTTACATATGTTCGTGATAGCACGAAGCCTATACATTTGATACATTATTTAGACACAAAAACTATATATTAAGATGTATCTTTATAAAATCAAATAAGGCAATTGCAATTTTCTAAAGAGTAGCATTTCTCCTTCTCAAGAAGGGCTAAATTCCATGGCCTCTTTCCACCATAGATGGAGCTTGACATTCTTCTTCGTTTTTGCAACACTAGCACCCATCGCTCAAGCAATCGCCAGGGGCTATTCCACCCCTAGCGTCGCCTTTAAAGCGACCCCTTGGAAACTCGCTCATGCCACGTTTTATGGCGACGAGACTGCCAGAGAGACAATGGGTGCGTTACACAAAATAAAAACATTGTACATTTAATTAAACCTATTCAATCTTTTTGTTTTTCTTATCATATTAATTTTATTTGGAGCAACGGTCAAGTTATCTCCGTGTGACCTATAGGTCACGGGTTTGAACCATGGAATCAGTCGATGATGCTTGCATCAAGGTAACTGCCAACATCACACCCCCTTGGGGTGCGGCTTTCCCTGGATCCTGCATGAACACAGGATGCTTTGTGAATCAAAGGTTGCCCCGTCGTAAGAAGAAAAACTATGTTCTCTCTTACCCTCCACATAGCTTGAGGTTAGAGGTGCTCTGCCACTAGAGCAAGCCTCACTTATCTGTCACAATCTTGAATTTGTAACGTAATTGAAGATCTATCAAAAGAAGAATTTGCGTCACTTTTTCCTGAGATGACCATCTATTCATCACAAATCCGTCACAATCTGGATTCTGTGACGGATTTATGACGAATATGTCCGTTGCAAATACTAAATTTCTTCTAGTTAATAAGTCTAATGTTTTTATTTAATTTTTTTCCTATTTTTTTGTAGGTGGAGCTTGTGGATATGGGAATTTATTCAATTCAGGTTATGGAACAGATACAGCAGCATTGAGCTCAGTGTTATATAGCAATGGATATTCATGTGGACAATGTTACCAAATAAAATGTACACAATCAAAAGATTGCTACTCAACCATTGTCACAGTCACTGCAACCAATCTCTGCCCACCAAATTGGTCACAGGACACAGATCATGGTGGTTGGTGTAATCCACCTCGTACACATTTTGACATGGCTAAACCTGCTTTCATGAAAATTGCTCAATGGAAAGCTGGCATTGTTCCTGTTTCATATCGCAGGTAAATTTCTTTTCTTGTTTACAATATTTAACATTCTAGACGCAATGGACTGATATAAGACGGGGTCTGTGAGTTCAACTGAACTGATTACTTTCTTTTCGAATTATGCTATAAACGAAATTTTTTTAAAATGTACCTGAATATTAGTATAAGATTGCACTCGTTATGAACCCACTGAATCTAGATATCATGAATTTGTCTCTTGTCAATGCCATGCAAATATTTTGAATTTTTTTCACAAAATCTATATTCAAACACACACTTTCAACATGATTAGTAAATCAAGACAAACTAAGGATCCAAGAAACATAGCAAAAAGGGACTCTAAATTTACTTGCCTCTAATATTCTCTATCTCTTTTTCATTCGGTTTTGTTTGGATCAGCTTATGTGTGTTTCGACTATTCTACCAAATATCTGCTACTGAAGACAAAGTTACGCTTATCCAATAGGAGTCAATTGAAACCCTTTTCTCGGAAAATTACACTGCATAGATATGTCAATTTATGTGTATGTATATATACAATTTATTAAATTCACTTGACTTTTTTATGTGTTTACTTTTTTCTATTTTGAGATTTTCTTATTGAAAGTTCTGGCTCCGCTACTGACCACCGCTTTCTCTAAGATGCACTATTCATTCATGGTTGCAGGGTACCCTGTGTTAGAAAAGGTGGAATCAAGTTTAGTTTCCAAGGAAATGGCTATTGGTTATTGGTATATGTGATGAATGTTGGTGGAGGTGGAGATGTGGCTAGTATGTGGGTGAAAGGAACAAAGACAAATTGGTTAAGTATGAGTCATAATTGGGGAGCTTCATATCAAGCCTTTGCAACTCTAAGTGGTCAAGCACTTTCTTTTAAGCTCACTTCCTACACATCACATGAAACAATCATAGCTACTAATGTTGCACCTTCTAATTGGCAAGTAGGAATGACTTATCAAGCCA
Organism: Nicotiana obtusifolia; assembly: GCA_002018475.1. Classification (NCBI taxonomy): domain Eukaryota; kingdom Viridiplantae; phylum Streptophyta; class Magnoliopsida; order Solanales; family Solanaceae; genus Nicotiana; species Nicotiana obtusifolia. The sequence continues at coordinate 317,317 of MCJB01044904.1, read as the reverse complement.
ATGTCAACTTCCATTGATTAAGGCATGCAACATTTATTCTTATTTTTTAATCATTTATTGAGTTTTATTTTGCGATTGTTCTTGTACCTGCTAATGTTTTACTAGTGAATTATCATTATCGTATATGTACACATACAATGTAAAAGAACTTTTACACTATCGCATTGAAATTGGCATACAACATGTAACTCTTAACACACTCATAATTGGTTAATGGTCACAGTAAGAATAGTCTAACATCATTGCAACATTCCTACCCCAAGGATGTGCTACTGAACGATTAATAGATAATAGAGCGAATCGATATAATGGATTCATATAGCCGATCCCAAATTGTAGTTGATTGATATATTGTCGTCACACAGACTACTTTATCATTTAACCAATTAAGGCCCAACTCAGAATATTTTGCTCAATGAATTTCATTCAAATATAGACTCCATTACATTGATGATTTTTCAATCATCTCACAAACAAGTGAACCAAAAAACATTGAATTTGTTGAAAACTAAAAAGGCATTGAACAATAGGAAAAAATGTAATATGATAATAGTTATTCTTTTGTATGCTAACAACAATTATAAGAGCACAAGCCAACTTCATGGCATTAGATCATGTTAGGACTATCTTCAATGACCATTGACAAGTCCATTTTCAACACATTTTTGGGCATAAAATCTTCTGTACTTCGAATCGACTTCTGTGAGGTAGTAGGTACCCGGTGCTAAAAGGCTGCAATCCTTGCTCGTCACAAAGTCCTTACCACCATATCTGTGCTCCATTATATGCATCGTTTCGATGAATTTTTCAGGAGTGAACTGCACAAAAGATCGGTTGTCAAAGATAGTTATGGAACTCTAACCATTACAGAGTTGGTAACGAATTCAAAGTCCACGAGTAAATTACAAACAAAATCTTAACATACCTCGTGTCTCGACTTCAATTTCTCATCAACGTTCATAACAGCTGCAATGTTTGACAAGCTAAAAGAATGTTGACCTTCGTTAAGCCTTAATGAGAACATTGTTGCAGTCAATCCACTTCCATAAGAGAACAAGATTACTCGCTGTCCAGCCTGAGTTGACAAAATCATTTGAAAATTAGAGGAATCGCGAGAAATGTTAGCAAGGAACAGGACCAAAAGGGAAAGAAGTAACTCGTAGTTACCAATGAACTGTGCTTATTGTGAAGGAGGGATGCAAAAGCAGCATAGAGAGACGCAGTGTACATGTTGCCAACTTGTTTTGGTATTAATGTGGCGGGTTTCACCTTCTCATCATAAAATGGTTTGGCCACTTGCCAGGATACCTGTATATGCAAAATTTATCATCCATTCGTTAGTTCCAATCTAAACTTATATATATCTGAAAGTGACAAAAAATATTTTTTTGGAAAACAACGAATGTGAAAGCTTTTGTACGGACCTTCTCAAGATCACGGCTTTGATAACTTTCATCACCAGTTAAGGATGAAAATGGTGTAAGCTTTTCTTTAGTAGACTCGTCAATGGAACTGCAAATGCAAAATCAAAGAAGATCAGTCAACTGAATTCCGTTTACAAAATAAAAGGCGAGTACATTCATACTGAAGATTTGCAACGCACCTAGCATTCCTTATAAAGTCATTGAACATCAATCGAGCAGTGCTCTTCTGTACAAGCTGCAGGATTAAATAAAACATTCAGGTAATTCTTATAGTCACTTTGTTTACTGAAGTAAGAAATCAAAATTGTGTATTGAATATTTGAATCCAAAAATTACCTTGTTGTATGGTGAATGGAAAACAAAATAGGCTGCATCAGCAATCGAAAACTGCTTGCCTTCCAATTTTTCGTATCTAAAAATGTGAATGAGATGTTATACAAGAAGATAATAAAGAGGTTTTCGCAATATTAAAATGTGCACAACCAGCGGCTTACTTGTCGCATAAGCTCTTGTAGCAAGAATCAAGTGCCATAAGATAACAAGTTTGTGAAAGCTTTCCATCAACCACCTGCAACAAACAATTACCATAAATTCATGTACCAACAACAATATCCTATATTTCTTCTAAATTGTGTCCAGGAAACAACAAAATCGGAGCATTCTTGTGAAAATGGATAATTGACGAGACTTGCAGGGGCTTAAGATAATTACTGGATATTCACTGTCGAGGATGGGCTTGTAAAAATCATAGACATGAGCCATATGGCTCGCCCTAATCTTGCTTTCGAATACAATAGGAGCATCCGGCCCTACTAGCATAGCAATTGCCGCAGCTCCTCCAGTTGGCCGAGCAGCTCCCTCAGCATAGACCTGCCAAAAGAAGCTCTCAGATAAGTGAATGTTAATCAAGCAAAGGCTCAAGTTCATTGCAAATTATGCAACAAATGAGCAATGCATATGCAATATTGTAATGATCATACCGCACTGTCAGTGCATACAACAAGTCCATAGCGCCCATCCCATGAGGAGCTCTCGACCCAATTCACGCAGTTGAACAATGCAGCAGTTCCGCCATAACATGCATTAGTTGAGTCGACTCCTTCAATGTCAGTATTTCCACATTTCTGTTTGTTTCACACAGTAAGGAAGCAGGGTAAGTTTTTGTTGAACAATATTTCTGTTTGTCATAATGTAAATCTTTACTGGTGAAGTGGAAGGTCAACAGAAAAAAAAAAAACAAACCAGATGCAACCAAACAATCAATTATTAAGGATGATGTACAACAAACAATGAACTCATTTTTTTAACAAACAGCATGATCAAGCGATTTCCGGGCCTATATTTCATATTTCAAGCAGAACTAAGCCACATGCTTTTTTAAATTGCAACATATATTCTGCTTCATGAGCTAGTCTGCATTGAGCAGAGGTGGATGCGACCTTTGCTATATACGTGAAGAACCACTAAATTTCAAATATTTGCTAGAACTGTGAGCCAGTACCTCAAATATTTGCATGAGGAATGTTTTGATGGATTTGCTCTTATCAATGACCGTCTCACTTCCAACCTCGAGACGACCAATTTGCTTAGGATCAATCTCATACTTCTCCAGAAGGGAAGTAACTGCTGTCAAACTGAATATGAACATTTTAATTAGAAAACAGTATATTGACCAAAATTACACAAGCTAAATTATTTTACTCCAGAAATCAAAAGATTTGCCATTCAGCTGGAAGAAGAAATCACCAACACTTCAAACTACTCCCTTCATTTCAATATATATGAGCATATTTTGATGCAGTACAGAGTTTTAAGAAAAAAATAAAAACTTTTGAAATTCGTGTTCTTAGATATGTCATAACATTTGTGTGACTGTAATACTGTTGAAACTTGTGGTCTTAAACATGCAATAACATTTATATGGCTATAAAAACTTGTCAGTTGTCATTAAAGGGTAAGATGAGAGGTTCAAGTTAAATTGTTTTCCAAATTTAGAAACGTGTCAGTCTTTTTGAAACGGGAGGAGTAACAGATGTATACCTCATTGATATAACATCTTCAACCTCAGTGCAAAAGCCCATACAATCTTGTCCAAGACCAATTGTGTATTTTCCTTTGCTTGCTCCATCATGAGCCTCCAATGCTTCCTATAGAATATTGCAATATAATTTAAAAAATTTAAAGTGATCATAATTTTATTGCCTTAAACTTAAATTAGCAGATGAAGAGGAGCCTTGGCGTAATAATAAAAGTTTGTTGTGGGACCGAGAGGTTATGGATTCAAGCCACTAAAACAACCTCTTGCAAAATACAAGGTAAGACTGTGTACATAAGACTCAATGTGGTTCGACCCAATACCGAACCCAGAGAGCTTAGTGAACCAGGTTGTCCCTTTTTCTTCCTTTTAAACTAGTATTAGCAGATCCAAATTACTGAAAATCTGATAAGATATTTTAATGTTACACGGCCCTTAAAAAAAGCACATAGGTTTTAACGGACTAAAGTTAAAGACTGCAATATGGGATTTCAAAAGTAAAATAAAATATACTGAGAACGTTGATTTCAAAAAATAATCTCAGAACGGAGCACGTGAACATGCTATAGGTCACGAATAAATGTACAAAATATCCATGACATGTTGGTACAAGGTATAAACTACATATCCCATTTTTTGGTAATTAAAATTATTTCTAAAATATTGGAAAAATTTAAAGCATCTAATATGCTAATTAATCAGTAATCAAAGTAATTATAACACATATCTATGATCAAGTTTCTCTACTTATTCATTTCTCGAAGTTTGGATTTAAATTATATACACCGTTAATGCAAAGATTTTTCATACTATGGATGAATTTTAACATACGGTAGCAGATTAGTTACTACACTTGTTTCAGTTTAGCTAACTTTCGCTTATCGACAGTCAAACTGACAAATATTTTAAAATATATTTTTGATCATATTGACACGAGAAAAATTACAATTTATAGTACTTTTCATATAGTTTTTGAATATCTAAATTTTAATTTAGAGTACTGACCAATATTTTAAAATATATTTTTGATCATATTGATACGAGAAAAATTACAATTTATAGTACTTTTCATATAGTTTTTGAATATCTAAATTTTAATTTAGAGTACTGACCAATATTTTAAAATATATTTTTATCATATTGACACGAGAAAAATTACAATTTATAGTACTTTTCATATAGTTTTTGAATATTTAAATTTTAATTTTAAAATACTGAGTTTAACTAGTTCGATTTAGCTTCAAAGTTGAGTCAATTGACTCACGACAAGCGAAATGTATCTTCTAAATTAAAACATAAGGAGTATTATTTTTACTAAATTACTATAGAGATTTAAACGTAATTACTTTTTAAGGTAGCTAATTATGTAAATATCTTTTACACTGTTTATGTAAATATCGTCAAAGTATTATGTTTTTCTTTTTTACCTGTGGGAGGCAAGTAGGAGGGAAGTAAATTTCGACGGCGAGAATTCCGACATTCTTCGGTTGAGCTGCCATTTCTGATATTTCTTCTGTGTATTACTAAACGTAAAATGGATAGATCGAAAACACACACACACACACTGATTCTCTCTCTAAGTCTCTTCGAACTGAATATATTTTGCAGAAAGAGAGAGAAGAGGAAATAATGGAAGTTTGCAAAGAGAGAGGAGCGAATAATTTGTGTGGAGATTTTCACATGTTTAAGTTGCATATTTATACAATAAAAGGTGAGAATTTTCCACTTTGATATTCCGCAGACTTGTGGAGAAAATAAAAAGAAAAACAAATATTCCTTCGACTTATTACATCGTAGGAATGGGACTCAAATTCCACCGATGTGGGACAACATAAATGGGGGTCCAACATCGTCAATAATAATTGGGATGAGCCTAGCTCTGATACCATGATAAATGGACCTTGGCCTAACTCAACCCCAAAAGCTAGCTTATGAGACGAGGATTGCTCAAGACCATATAAGGAGACCAAACACCTCAAATCCCATCGATGTGGGATAACTCAACAATGATATTTGACTTAACACGAAGTTTAAGAAATAAATAAGTTTAAGATTTTTTGATTGGAAATGGATTTAGAATTTGAAGTTCGTGAATATAGTAACTGAACACGAAATTTAAGACTTTTAAAATTTATAGTTTAACACAAATCATATATAATTATGTGGCTGTAAATTATCTCATTAGAGTAAAATAGATATTTAAAGTTAAATTATTATACTGAATATAAAAAAGTGTTATTCTTTTGGGGTTGATAGAAAAAGAAAGAGTATCATATAAATTAGGAGGGGAAGAATACTTTTTATCTTTTATTTTGTATGACTGTATTTAATCAAGCATAAATATTTAAGAAAAAAAAGCCATTTGAAATTATGATCCAAAACAAACTAATAGATATTTGTATGATTACAAATCATCTCGTTAAGGGTAAATAAGAATTTAAAATTATATAAACTGGCCCTTAATCTGTACTTTGAAATACATATTTTTATGAGAAGATTTATTATTTATAGTCCTAATGTAATTTTATATACTGATTTTTTACTAGACACAATAAAGATAGAACTTTTAATGCATGAGCTAAATATTTCAAACATATTTTAAATTTTTTTTTAAATTTCGTGCTCTTAAACATGTTATGACAATCTAATAAACTAAAAATAAATAAAAAATGAGAATATTTAGTTTCAAAAGGTACATGGAAATTTACCAGATTTAGATCTGTTTTTTTGTCACTTGGGACAAATCCACTTTCAAGATATATTTAAAAATAAATATAAAAAGACCCCACACCTGTTCTACAGCTAAACAGCCAACCTTGACTCCAACTTCCCCTTTTTGGTGCCAATGTGTTCTTCTTTGTCTGGGACCATAGCTAGATAATAATAATAAGAACTATCTTTTATCTCGTAATCGAGGAGAGCCTTGGTGTGACTGGTAACGTTATTGCTATCTGACTTGAAAATTATGAATTCGAATTGGAAAAATGGCATCTTAAAGCAATGTAGATTAAGGCTGCGTAAAATAGATCTTTGTGGTCCGGTCCTTCATCGGACCCCGCGCATAGCAGGAGGCCGGAGCTAAGTGCACCAGACAGCCCTTTTAGCCGATATTTGTTATTTGTATTGAGATTCGATTAAATTTGAATTTGCGAAAAAGATTTATATTTGAGGGGTAATTTTTTTTAATAAAGCCGATTTTATATTTAGAGCTTGAATCCTAGACCTCTAATTAAGGATGAGGAAGCACTCATTCCATCAAAACTTGTGTTGATACAACAATAAAAATATATTCGGTGTGATTCCACAAGTGCGATATAGGAAGGATTAGTGTACGCAAACCCCTACCTTTGTGTGAGGTAGAGAAATTGTTTTCGATAAATCCTCGGCTTAATAAAAGCCATATTTTTTTTAATAATAAGAAAACTTTTCTTATTAACGTAATTTTAACTTGGCAAGATTAGATCTAGTTTCTACTTAAAGTTTAAGGACTAAAGAAGTTGTTGCCTCTTCCTAATTAAATTGGCCAAAGTCGTAAACCACCAATTCGAAGTTTTATCTTTTTACCAAGTCATGTTTTTTTATTTTATTATTGGTTAAATGGGATTTTACAAAGTGTGTCTTTTTAATTGAATATTTCAACGATCAAGAAGGCCCATGACCTAGGTTGGTGATTTTCGTTGTACTTTGGAGGAGCATCCGCCTAAGGTCGGCTCAAGTGGCGAAACCCACGTCATAATTTGTTGCAGAGGAGACATGCATACGCGCGGCCCCTAAAAAAAAAAAAAAGAAATGTTAATATGGTGCTGACAGCCAAACTTGACCCATTGAGCAACTACATACAGTTAGTCAAAGAAGGAAGTGTTACGACTTACGACCACTCTTTATTCTTATTAATTATATCGATAAACTTAATTTTTTTATTTCAAGAATTTGATACCGTGATTGAATTTTAATATGTGATAGTAGGTATTTTATTTATAATTAGCGAATAAATAATCTAATATAAATATCTTTTACACTTTCAGACATCGTTTGGTGCGAATACAAGTAATGCAGAGATTAGTAATGCAAGTATTAGTAATGCAGGGATTATAGTACCGGGATTATTTTTTATCAAGTGTTTGGTTCATTGTATTAAAAATTAACTTGTGTTTGGTTTAAAACTGTACAAAATCTTCTTTACAATTATACCCTTGAATATTCTTCTTTCTGTATAAAAAAAAAATTTAGGAAAAAGGTTTGAGGGGCGGTTTAGTAATTTTACGGTATTATCCAAATAGTTAATGTAGGGATTAGTAATCCCTTGGTTTCCTTGGTATTAGCTAAGCCCTCCTATGAGATATAAGTAATCCATGTATTAGGTACGTATAAATTGAATTGAACAACCAAACATTGTATTGGACAAATTAAATTTTTATATAAGGATTATTTTACTTAGTACAGCCTACCAAACGACCCAACAAATATTTAATTGTCTCACTACAAATATTTATACATACATAAATATATGTATGTATATAAATATTTTCTTATGTTAAGCCAATTTTAACCGTTTATACCTATACATAATTATATATTTATTTATTCAACTTAATTTTCGAATAAAGAGATTTAGTTGAAGTCCAAGTCAATAGAGTACTACTCCTAAAAGGAGCAGGCACCACGTAGACATTGGGTTTAGCAACCGAAATTGAAGATTTGCCCAAATGATGTTACCTTTTTTTTTTTAAATAGATTTTTTTTTCGACATAAATTATATATTCTCTATTTTTAATAATTGTTTATTACTTAATGGAATAATTGGTTCCCATTTCCCGTTGTCAAGTCGCCTTAAATCTACAGTGAGTGTGTAGTAGTCTAATATCATATAATATTAGAATGGAATGAGGCCATGAATCATAGAAAATTCAGCTTCAAATGCACGAAATATTTCGCGTTTATGTAGGGTCCGAGAAAAAATCGCACCTAAAGAGATGTTATGTAAATAGCTTATCCTGATGCAAGTTTCAGTTGCTATATTCACAGCTCGAATATGTGACCAATATTGTCACACAGAAAGAATCTGACCGTTGCTCCTAGGTTCCCCTTCAACTTTTACCACTAATAATCAAGAAAATGTTTGTTTAGATGGAAATTAAGTTCAACTATTACCACTAGAAAGAAAAAAAAAGAAAAAAAAAAGGAAGTTCAATGCACAAAACATCTTGCGTTCCTGGCGGGTCCGATTGCAAACATCAACGACTGCTTTCACGGCTCGAACTCGTGAACAATAAATCACACGGAAAATCAATAATATATGATATTTCTACTACGGAATTACTTGTATTTTTTCTTCCCGTTCTTTTAGAACTGGATGCTCTTGTTTTTTTACGGATCATAATAATTAATTATCTTAGAATTCAAAGGAGACCAGAACCTTGATCTGGCGCCTTAGACCAACTCGGCCATCTCAACATTTATTATAATTTACATTTCAATATTTACGAAAAAAAGAAATTTTCAATATATATATTGATAGATAATACGCATATAAACGCAGCAGAAGCAAGTATTCAAGATCATATTCTTACATGTAAACTAGACAAATCAAATACGAGATTGCAACACTAACCTTTTGAAGCTGTTGCACAAGTCTTCAATAGCGTCCGTGCTTTCCAGGTCTATGATCTTCTGCTGTGTATACTGAAGTTCTATGAACGTAATACTTGAGTGGCAAGCATTTCGGCTGAAGAATAATGGTCCTTAGGGTTTAATTGCTTTCTTTATATACCCAAGTTTTTTAGGGTAAACCTAGTCAAAAACGTGTAGGAGTCTACTAACCCACCAAGGATGTGTAGCAGTCTCCTAACCCACCAAGGATACTATTTTTCCTTTTAATTTTCTTGTTCTAGAATATTCAGGCACAACACGGACCACAGATTTAATAACGAGGCTTCCTATTGTGGTATTAATTCGGAATATGAATGAATTAATCCTACCACAATAAATTACAATTTATTCCACTAGAAAACTGTAATTGCACTCTTCTGTTTAATTTCGAAATCATTCATTAAAAACTTATTTAACTCCCCGTGTTAAGATTACAGACATCAATCAAATAAATTAAATTACTGACAATTTAATTCATTGACTAATTTAATCCTTTATACTTTCGCTTAACTTATTTCATGTGACGGATACAAAATCCACCTGCAGGGTTTTCACATGAAAACTTTCAAGCATCCATAAAGGGGTATCATCAATCTCAAGGTCAAGACACGGATTCTATCAACTAATTGATGCACTTTGCCATTATCCAATTTACCAGGAATACATTAACTCGCAGTTGAGTTGTACCTTTTAATAAATCAAAATAATGAACGACGCACATTGATCATAACAATCATATCAAGATAAGATTATAAGAACATTCAATGAGCTAGAGAGGTAGTTTTATATATTCAGCACAAAAATACTTATCTCTACTTGGTCCGTCCAATACACAAAAATATACTAGCATAAGAAGTTGGAACTGAACCATTCCCATAATCAAGATAGATTATAATTTAATCTTATGCTACAATCATCAAGATACTTTGCTCAGTTTCATCTTTGATTGTGAACATTAACTTTATAACTTATAAGAACCGACAATTTAATCTTCCGCGCATGAGCTAAAGCTCCATACACTAAATGGTCTACTATATAAGTAAAGGGCACACATATGAACAAATGATCTATTTAAATTAAGACTTCATTGAATTGAATAAATAAATAAACAATTGTTCTAAAAAAATAAATAATAAAATATAATACTATAATCAAACCGCGTTGTTGATAGTATATCCTAATATATATATATATATTGTATTGGGTAAAATACTTTTACACGAGTCCGGGTCGGGGCTGACCCAACTAGAAAAAGTCATAACGGAGGCGTTATAAGATCGAACTAATCCGGTACGGAGATAAGAAGTTGGGCTCGATAGTCGGAGCAACCGGGATGGAATGAATCGATGCGACCGACCGGGAAATGTTAAAGGACCGAAGACCGGTCTCGAACCGCATATCTCGCCTATCACCGGTATTTCGCCAGGAGCATTTATCTCAACCGTCTTAGCCGTTAGAACGCGATTTGGGGAGATTCTACCCTGAATTTTAGGGGATTTACCCTATAATCGGTTATTTACCTTGTTTAAGATTCTGATTGTAGCCTATAAGAGGCATATTTTGACTCATAGCTAGACACATGAAACATCAATAGAAAAACTCTCTATCTTCTTTGGTTATCTAATACCATTATTGTCACTGCTACAAAGGGTTTATATTCTCTCATATTGTCCATCATAATCAACGGTTTCACCGTTTATTTCTTATATTCCAGTTACTTTCATCGCATTATTATTCAGTATCAATTTGGTTTACGAATCCTTAGTGCTACGAACAAATTCAATTGTTATCCAATTTTAAGGGTAAATATATATATATATATAGATATAGATAGATAGTTGAATCATTCCGGAGAAAAGTTGCTCTAAGTCGGAAGTTTATTGTCTTATTGGTCTGTCCACGTTGGAGAATATCGATATGAGAAATGAGTATATAGAGCTAGACTTTAGACTGAAACTTTAATTAGAAGTCCAATTGACAATAACATATATAAAAAGAAACCAAGAACATACCATATCAAGCATAGTACGAAGTAGGGGCGTACAAACTGAATCGAAAAATTGCATTAAATCGAAAAGTCAAACCTCTATTAAAAAACTCAATTAGATTAGATTTGATTTGTTTGTATTGAGTAAAAACCAAACCGACATATAAATATATAATTTTTATATATACTTTTTCAAGACTTTATAAAGAATTTTCTTTAAAAAAATTCTAGAAATATTTGAGATTCTCTTATGGGATGTAATATTTAATAGAATATGAAGTACTCCATATTTATTAACCTTAAATAATGGGTTATATGATCACTTTCTTATCAAGTATTACTGGAATGCGTCAATCTTTTTGTTCTTCCATGTTCATATGTCAAGATTTATTAAATTCTTATATCTTATTTGAATTTAAAGTGGTATTTCGATAATCTAAATTAAATAGAATATATCATTAATTAAGTATCGTATTGATTTTTATGTTTAATTATTAAATTCGTTTAACCTTAAAAGTATACAACAACGATTGTCAGACGACTAAAAAAGTAACTATCATGTGTTATTATCAAAATTCTCCCATAAATATATTTTAATAGATCATACGTTTGTCAATTTTTTTAATTTTTACTACACATATATTTACTTATAAAGTTTAACAATGTAAGATTGAAAAAATATTCATGTTACAAAAAAATCTAAAAAATCCAACAAAATCGAACCAATCCAAACTGATGTAGTTGGTTTGGTTTGGTTTTAATAAAACCGAATCAACCCGGTCCATGTACACTCCTAGTACGAAGAATGATCCTCTATTGTTGTAGACCTCCATTGACCTGACTAGCGTAAAACAAACTTATATATACATTGTCTGTGCACAAAACTTAAACTCGTTTAATTTGAAAAAAAAATATAACAAAAAGATGGAGTCGGGTAAAAACCCTACATGAACCATTTTAGATATGGTTACTCAAATTTTATCTTTTCTTCGTAATATATGCTACCTTCCAAAATACTTTCAAGTCCAAAGCAGTGATTGTGTAGCTTTAAAAAATATCAAATAATTATTGGAAAGTGTAAGAAATTACAAAATGTCATTACTCTTATCAAGAACACAATTTCTGGAAAAAAAAAAGCAAAACCTAATTACCAAAAAACTAAGGTCGCCAGTGTTTCAGCGATCTATGGGAATTTCAATTTTCTTTAAGAAGAGAATAAGAAAGAAGTCATTTTTACGGTATTTTCGCTTCCAGCCCGGATTCATTCTAAACCAAAGAGCGGGGCGAATGGAAGAAGCCAAGGGGTGAACGAGCGCTGCGGTAACGAGCCGCAAGAAAGATGAGCAGAACATTCCTTCCGCCGGCCTTTATAGGAGTAGGGGAGCGTGGTGAGATAGATAGACGTTCAATCCTGCAGCAGCTAGTTGCTCGGCCTTAGTCTTGGGTTGATCTCAGACTTCAATCAACCCCTTCGTACTTCGATCCAGTGCACCTCTGTATCGACTGAATTACTCTTTTGGCCTAGTCGGTGGAATCGGTGAACCACGCGAGCTGGTTAGATGCGTGGGGCTGAGGGCTCGTAGTACCCCCTTTGATTGATCCAGCCTTTTCTTCACTTCGATAGTGAAACACCTACTAAAGGGGCAGGCCTGCACGCCTTATTTGAGACTACTAAGGCAGGCGAGTGGCATAAGCTATTTCTTATAAACAATCTTTCGAGAATAAATTGGAGGACTACCGATTGATTGACCCTCTTCTCTATGTATTTCTTCCTTTATCTTCTCTTCACCTTCTTTATTTTGCTTATTGGTTTATTTTAACAAATCCTAACGTTTTCAAGTGTTTTTGTTAGAGTTTCCAAGTTTATTCATTAGGTCATATATTTTCTCCAATTTTCATTATTGCGTAAATATTTTCCTTGGTTGTATTAATTAAAAATTTAACTTATAGAATATTCTCTAGGTTTGACTCATCTAAGAGCAGGATTTTTCAATCTCTCTTTTTTTTCTTCCCAAATTGGAATTATAAGGTAAAGAAATTTTGAAACTTTGAATACTGAATTTAATGCAACGAAAAATGAAAAAAATATTAAAGATGCATAACCATGTATATATTACTAGGGTTCGAGATTTTGAGTTAGTTTTGTGATATACGGTTCAAATTTATCTAGTATAGTGTGATGACCCGCCGTGTCATATTAAAGCCAATGTGGAAGCTTACATAGAAGAAAGGCTAGCATTTGTGAGAAGATTCCAAAAAAATATGGACATTTCCTTTGGAAGACGCTAGATCCCTATAGATTTGCTATGAAAGTCGTTGGAATCTTCTAGGCTGGTAGAGAATTCTAGAGAAAGCCCTTATCTTGTAAATATTAATTGTTGTCACGTCCTTAGTCGTTAACTAAGTACACATGCGGCACTTGACAATTTGCTCACGATCTTGCACAAATTGCTCACGTTCTTGCTATGTCAAGTCAGCCTTACTACACTCAAGATCGCTAAGGACGTGACAATAGGCATAAAATAAGTTATATAGTGCTCAATATCAACGCAAAAGTCGTCCGTTTGTAACTAAACATGACACCATCAATGTACAAAACATAAACTCAGTGAAATAACCTTTCAAATACAGTATTAGATACGTTTTAAATCGATGTGTTGTTGGATATTAAATTGTGAAATATTATTCCAATATTCACACATGCAGCTTATACTAGACATAAACTTGGTGCAATTGCACCTTAGTATGATTTTAACTTCATACTTTATATCAAACCAAAAACTAGAAATGATCCATAAAATAAGTTCAAAAGGTAAAACATTTTCAAAGTAATGGAAAGGTACAAGAATTGAGCAACAATGATTGCTGGTTCCTGAGAATAACATAACTACATAGATAAAATCAGTAGAGAGAATTGTAGGTCCAAAAGGTGGCGAGAATGGAGACTATGCATATTAAAAGTGAAGGAAGAAGAGTAACATTCAAGAGCATACTCTCCCCTAAGTACCCGGCAAGAGTTATAGTTGCATCTGCAATCACCCGAGCAATGGTTCCGGCTTCTGTAGACAAGAGGCCACCGTTGTAGGTTCCGCGAGAAAGTCTAGATGACATGACTCGCGAGAGGAGTGACAAATTTACACCTGGAGCAAGCAAAAACACCGATTTATAATGTAGGTGTAAGAACTGGAAAAAGTCGCCATTTTCATCAAGAAGATGGTCACCTTTCAAGTTTTGTTATATGCCAAAGAAGTGCTATATAACTATGAACACCACATATACATATGTTGGTGAATAGAAGCAGATCTAGGATTTAAATTTAATGGGTTCAATATTGCACTAAACTCATTAAAGGGCAGCCCGGTGCATTCAGCTCCCGCTATGCGCTGGGTTCTGGAGAAAGCGCCGGACCACAAAGGTATATTGCACTAAACTCATTGTACTTTTTAACACTATGACTTCAGATCTAATATTTGTTGAGATTTTAATAAGGTTTTTACATACATATTTGTACTCCGTATCGAAAGTTCTGGGTTCAGATGAAACCATAGTCAAAAGGCTACATCCGCCTTTGTTAAGGAAAGGTTGATTTATCTAAATGTGCTACAGTTAGCTTTCTCAAGGAAGAAAACATAAGGGATCATACCTTCTAAAACTTCAGCAGATACAAACAATAAGAGCCCTGAGCAGACATATTGTGGCACAGAATACTGGATTACAACTTGAAAGCTCATGAGTATACCAAGACAAACCATAATTTCAGATGCCAACAAAATTTGCCTGCAAACAAAAGAAACTCAATATTCAAATTCTGATGGTAAAGATTCATCGTCCTGACTTACTGACTTACTGTTGAATAAAAATTGTCCAATTTCTGTCTAATTAGATGCATTTATTTTCACCTTGATCGCAATATTAATAGCTAGGTATTACAAGATGGGACTTGAACTTTGTCATATTTTTATGCGACAAAGCTGCCAAAACATTTTAGGCAAAGCCATGAAAAATATAGATTACATGCATGAGCATTCCGGCGAGAAACTTAAGGAACCAGTGAACAAGTGTTCAGAAAGTAAACATCCATATTATATTCTTATGCAAAAGAAATTACCTGTCCTCAAACATGTTACTTATATAGCTCCCAACAACAAGATTTACTGGAAGAACGGTGAGACCAAGACACGCAAGAAAAACTGCCACAGTGCTTGTTGACCAGCGAAAGTAATATGTCGTGACGACGCTAGATTCAGAGAGTAAAATTTCCATAGCATATTTCAGCATAAAGTAGATTAACAACTGAACCTGGATACATCAAAGAGTCGCGTCAGTGGTTATTAAATGTAATGCCTTTCTATTAGACAACCAACATATAGACTTCAAAAAAGTTCCCAAGAAGAAAAATCTGTTAGCAGTAGGTGTCTTCCAATTGACGTGATAAAAAGAGAATATGGTTTATATTTCTTGATAGGTAAGAGGACGGGATATAATGTCAGATACAAGCTTCACATATAACTATTCCAAAGTAGTAGAAGATGAAATGTTCTAATATGATATGTAGCCTGTAAGACCACCATCCAACAAAGATGTTTTCCAAATAAAAAGACCAAATATTCAACATCTCTATTGACACCCTACCACACGCCTTAGGCCTGCCATTTGGAGATTCGACAACATAACATGGGGACCCAACGCTGGAACACACTGTAACAGGGATACCGTGTAAAGTAATGAACCTTTGGTCTAGCTCAGCTCCAAAATCTAGCTCATGAGGTAAGGATTGCGCAAGACCATATTAAAAGACCAAATATTCCACACAATAAAAGTAAGTAATTTCACTGGATCACTCTGTCAAACAAAAAGAATATTACTTATTGGTTTACGGAAAAAAAAAAACAAGGAGCTCAAAGTTGAACATACCTTCACAGAAGGAGTGAGTAATCTGTATGCTGCTGCTATGGAATTGACGGGTTCATGGGACACCTCCGAAGCTTCTTCACTCTCGTCACCATCTTCTTCAACCTCATCTTGTTGATTCTCCGGTGATTTTAATAGCAATGGTTCCACAACACCCTTTTCAAGGGCATCTGGTTCGAGCAACAAAAAGATTAATTATCAGCTCCTATTTAATAAGTATGGACCTTATTACACCAGCCTTTACACATTAATGCCCACTTCAGTAATAGAATTTAATATTATTTATAATGTAACCTTACCTATATAAGCACGTAATGAGAACAGTGATCATGAAAATATTTCCTACTTCACAAACCAACACTTTCATTTTTGAACTTTCAAAAAAACCAAATGTAAGTAGCACACTGTATTTCCCTTAACATTGGATAAATAGCATACTCTACTCTAATCTTAATAATGCTTCAACCCAATCTACAAATTTCAAATATGAGTTGGAAAATGTATGTTTGTGAGCGACTAGATATGTCGACCGACATGCATATATGCTGGGAAGACACTGATATATGGCAGTTACAGGCTCATAATTAAAACAAGCCCACAAAAAATTAGGAAAAAGTTTCTTCTAGTCATACTTAATGTTCCCCGGGTAAAGACCGAGTTATTATTCAGGAGAACCATATAACAGAATATCAGATACTGACAATGCACTGCACATCACACATGTGAATATTATACAATTTTAAAATAGAACGACATAAAAGAGAAGGAAAGAAAAATGTTCATCTTTGCCATCTTTTCTCTGAATTGAATTTGATATGGGTGGGACCTAGGATTTTGTATTGCAATAGTGAGCTTTAAGTTCATCTCCCACACTACTTACAAGCTTACAATTTTTTGTGACTATTTTTGCTTAAAAGTCACACAACATTATTCTGCATTTCCTATTTTCTTCAGATTACAGAGGTTAAGGGAAAGGAGAGCACAAGGGCATTAATATATGCAACTTTGGGGTAGTGACAGCTCTAATAGCCAAAACGAGAAGTAGAATTTACCAGCATTAGATTCTTGAGGAACATTGTTTACTTCAGTCTCACGAGCAGGTTCCTTAAATGAGATCCACAGCCATACCAAATAAATTAACCATGCAAAAGCCATAAGCCAACCAGGTAAAGTATCTTGATTGAAGGTCAACTTGTAAATCTTAAAATTTGTCTGAAGTAAACCAGCAAGTGCAGGGCCACATGCCATTCCAAGTGCGCTAGCACTAACAAAACCAGCTGAAGCCTGCATCCTGAGTCTAAGTGGCACGCAGTCACTGATGTAGCGACGGTTCACTGCTCTGGCTGAACCAAAACTGCAGTTCACGAAAAAGGGCAAGCCACCATCTTGTAAACTTGTAGTCAGATAATTATGTACAAATTCAATCAATAAATCAATCAATCAACTACTACTCAATCCCAAAAATAGTCGAGGTTAAACTATACGCATCCTCAATATTCATTCTGCTTTTTATGCAGACTCATTGCTTTCTTACATAGAAACCTATTTTTAAGGGGAATGGGAGGGCATTATTCAAAATTATAGATTCTTTAAATATCATATTTGTCTGTACATTGATATATAAGTATTTATCATCCTGGAAAATACCGAACCTAATGTAAATCTAACAACCACAATTAGAGCATTATTTCAACTTGTAAGTATCACCTTATAAATCCTTTACTTCTATTATATTATGTTCTTAGCTAAATTTGTATTGATTCTGAGAGATTGTCAGTTATTGTATACAATTTCTGCTCACGTAATTTTAGGTCAATCTTGTCATGTAATTTAACTAACTAATTTTAACAGTTAAGGAAATCCATTGGCGATAATGTACTTAAAGGTTAACAGACAAATACATAAAAGTTAACTAAACAACTTCGCTTTCTACAAGATTGACAATGTATCACCAAGTTTAACTAACACACATGCAAAATTAAGTACATAAAAAGAAGACACAAAATACACAATAAACTGTCCTCCAATCATCACCACCCCCCTTCCCAAGGACAAATAAGAAATATCTAAAAAATACAATAAAAGATACACATGTATAGATGCACTTAGCTGGAGAGGAGGGAGGAGAGAGATATTTACCCGCAACATAAACGACCGATAAGCAGAACCGGTATTGATTTGAGATCATATGCCAACGCATACATGGCATTCCCAAGAAAAAGAATTATACTGCTAAATACCAGAGGTCTGAAATAAGACCTGTTTGACCAAGCACTGAAATACACAGACGAAAAAATCTGCGCGACAGCCATGGCTCCGATCACAATCCCACATACTGTTGCAGCAGCACCTAGGCTCATAGAATAATCATCTGCCGTTGGTACAATAATATATGTATTAACCATGTAAAGGAAAGTATTTGCCAAGTTCAACAGCAGCGACATAAAATGGTATTTCTGATCATCAACTTCTTCCTCAACAGGAGAGGGTAACTCTTCTTGCATGATAAGTGCATGTTGAGCCAAAAAGTTAAGGAAGTTTGTTGAATGACTTAATCTATCGACAGCCGCTTGCATTGAGTCAACTACAGGGTCCTGCAAAAAAGCTCTGTACCAGATAAGAAAAATAGTCAAGCATGTCTAGAATTTAAATCTAGAGCCTAACAGCACAAGACTATAATTTTTATAAAACCTGAACAAATATCCAAAGCTGATTAATAGAATTAAACTAAAACCTGAAGTGGAAGAGCTGGCTGGTCATAAATTGACAAGTAGCTTCCTTGACAGTCTTGAAGATCAACGAGATTACGAGATATCGCTCCAACAACTGCCCCTAATCCCTGCAATCATCATTCAGTGATGGCTTGCTTTAGAGATACTAGTGCAAACAAATCTGAATCTCATGTTTAGTCAAGAAACGACATCGCTGTAATGACTAAAAAGGCAAATCTAAGAATAAAAAACCAAGTTGTAGTGGCAGTTATTGTAGCAGCAGTAGCATTATTATAGTAAAGAAGAAGAAGAGTAGACTAGCACTTTGAGATTAGCATAATACCACATGCTTGAAAACTTGCTGAAGTTGGGAATATGGATTATTAGCCCGGGTTTTAACATAGTAATCGGTGAACTTATAGCCAAAACGTTTGTCAAATTTTTTAAGTATCTTCCGTAATCCAATAGCATTTATTTCGACGAAATAGAGAAGCTTTAGAAGATCACGCCCCACAGCTTGATAAGCTTCTCGTAGCTCATTTATTTTGGATATATCAGGCTGTTCTTGAAGAGAATCTTTCTTTTCATTAAGTTCAGATATCCTGCTTGCAAGAACTCCTTGTTGTTCCAATAAAAAGAGAACTATTGTTTCAATCTGCAAAAAAGTTAATAAGAAAATTATCATATCTCCATGATGTGCCCGAAGCATTTTTCGCTATAAGAAGTATTCCTTTGATCCAATTATGCATAAATAGTACGAGCAAATAAAGATAGACTAATTTCTAAGGAATACTACTGACCTCTCCAAACCTGTTAGAACATAAACAGAGTAATAAACAAATGATGCAACAGCCATAACAAGAAACAAATATGGCAAATAAGACAGTGATTGAAACAAGAACCTGCTATTCCCTAAAAGTTTGATCTAGAAAACAAAATTATTTCTGTAAAATGAGGGTTCGACAACTGATTATTCTGGGAGACTGAATACTGATGATGCTTCAGTCACTCAATCGTACTCACACTAATGTTAAGCATATACACAGTCTTTTTCCTTATTCAAGAAAAGACCAAGAATTATTTTGTGGAAGAATAAGTTAGTCAATGGAAGAGCCTCCAAAATCACTCTTAGTACTACAACATCCTAGAAACCTCTCGCAATAAACATTGACAAACTCCAAAGTTGATAAATTGGCACAGGAGAACAAAAACTCTAATACGATTGAGTTGATATGCACATCTAAGGATACAAGTACATCAGTCCCATCTCCTCACCTGGTTGTCCAACATTCTGGAGAAATCCTTGAGAACATATCGCCGATCCAATGTTACACCTTGGCTTCGGTTAGCATACTGCTTAACCTTCTTCTTCATTAATTTGTAATTGATATAGTATCTGCAACAAAACTGATCTTTACCATTCAACATAATAATGCAGATTCAATATAAATGTACGTCTCTTGATTCCTTTTCTTTAGGTGGTATTGTCTAATTTCTCCTCTTTGACTAATCACTACTGCATTAAAGTATCCAGGTAAAATTTTCTCTCTTTTACTAGAAGAATAAAAGAGAACACATTTCTTTAATCCTCTAAAAGCAAACCTTGTTTTTCTGCATTGCAACTATTGTTACTTCTTTTTAATACATTATCAATTAGGATTATAAGAAGGTTTGTGGTCAACAGGTATTCAACATATATATTGAGTTCACAACATGACATTTTCTAGAACTGTGTTTGTGCTAAAATGATACATAGCAAGTTCAAAAGTTCATCTAGAAATTCAGCATAAGAGCATCACTAAGATCAAATCCTGCATAATTTTACATGAAAATTTGTGCTATCTCTAGTTTCCGCCAACTTGAAACAAAAGAAAGGATACAAGAAACTAGCTCTATATAAAGGACATTGGACATACCCTTGCCATTCTTGGATTTGTCTATCCTTCAACTTTTTCCCAAAAGCAACCATTTTTTTCTGCATTTACTCAAAAACAAATAAGGGAAATGAGATAAATTGCAAAGCCACATTTCAAGTGATGAGAAATTGATTTACATAGAGTATGCAGCTAATGTTTTTGGGTGTTGGACATTGAATAAGAAATTATACGAATCCAAATTGCATGTTAACACTGCTAGACTTACTGAAATAACTGAGTGCTGAGACCGCTGTCAAGTCCTTGCTAAGGTTTAGGGGAACAAAATGCATCAGCAAAATTATTGTTGAACACCATTTAAGTTTGACATATCATGGCAACCTTAAACAACTTAAATGTCATACCAAAATTCAGAGGGAAAGAATAATTCAAGATTTAAGTCAAGCATTGGAAATTCGACCAGAGATAACGCGAACACATCCTCAAATTTTATTCTAATATGTTATGATTTGCATCTTTTTTCTTTGTAGTTAGATACTACACACTTTTTCTCAACAATCTTCAATTTCAAGCTAAAGAAAACATGTTTATTTTTCAGTTTAGAAAAAAAAAGGAAAAATACTGCAATTTATACAGAACCAGAGACCAGCTGTATTCAAACCAATTTAATCAAAACTTGAGTTTTAAAAGATCTTTCTTCCACATGCTTATATCAAAGCTCAGTCATTCACATGCAATTCAAGGAGATTACACCAGTAACACTACAATTTCCAAATTAAAACTTGATTAGAAAAAAAACTTCAAATTCCATACAAAAGGTGATCTAAAATTTCACAAAAAATACAGAATTCAAAAAAAAGGGGAAATTAACAGCTTGTTTGGATGGTTGTTACGCATCGTTTCATAATGTATCGTATCGTTTGATAAATACGATGTTTGGATAGATTGTGTCGTTTGCCATCGTTTCATGATATCACGCACCAGCAATATGAAGAATAAACTTGTAATATTATAAAGAAAAATTATGATACAGGGTTAAATTACTATATAAAAAGGCAGGATAAATGATAAAATAAAATTATTTAATAATAATAAAGGATGAGATTGAGAGAAAAAGACAAGGTAATGACGCGACCACACAAAATCGGTCGTTACATAAAGTGTCAAATTTTGTCTTTATATAACGACGGATTTAACGATACGATACAATAAAATTTAAGTAACAATCAAAATAAATATCGTTTTTAAAGTAACAATACGATACAATACAATGGGTAACAACCATCCAAACAAGCAACATGACTGATACACACACACACACACATACATACATACATATATCCTATATAAAAAATCAAAGACTTTATAAGCAAAAATTCAGCATTCATATAAAAAGCTCAAAAAATTTCGAAACACGCACACACACACAAAAAATAACCAAACAGCACAATTTTTTTTAAAAAGAAGCCAAATAAATGAGCAATAGCAGTACATGACTGGGACGAACACATACACACACATACACACACGCATATGTGTGTATTCTATGTGTGTGTATGTACATATGTACAGATATATATATATATATGTGTGTGTGTGTGTGTGTGTGTGCGCGCGCAGATGTTCACGTGAAGAGTTCCAAAAAGTTTTCTGATAATGGAAAACATTACCTTGATCTATACGTGTCCGCAACTTGCAGAAGGCTTTTTTAGATGAGCATCAACAAACACAAAGCTCTAATTTTTTAATTTTTAATCTTTATACAGAAGCAGAGATTCAGAAAATCCAATGGAATCTTAAAAGGATAGCAACAGTTCGAGCTGGCTATTCTTGAAAAAACGAAAAATTCCTGATACGATTGATTTCTGAAATCAAATTTGGAATTATTCACTCAAGAATGCTAATTCTGCAACTTCGATATTTTCTATATTTCTTCTTCTTCTTCTACTTTCATAGCTAACGAAGAAATCCGCAAATTCTCCTAATTTTTTGATAGAGAGGAGGTGACGAGAAGATTTATAATTATGGTTAGGGAAATTCAGTCTCCTGTTTTAAGCAGCACGTGTTCTCTATCTTTATTATTAGGATTATTTTTTTTTAATTAAATTTTTTGATAACATAGTACATATCGGGTCGTTTTAAAATAATCTCTGTATAAAAATTTAATCCGTCCAATATAATATTTGGTTGCTCAATTCAATTTATGCATACCTAATACATGGATTACTTATACCTCATAGGAGGGCTTAGTTAATATCAAGGAAACCAACGGATTACTTATACCAGGTTTAACTATACCTGGATAAGACCCTAAAATTATTAAACCGCCCCTCAAACCATTTTCCTAAATTTTAGTACTCTAAGGAGTCGTTTGGTAGGTTGTACTAAGTAAAATAATCTCTGTATAAAAATTTAATCCGTCCAATATAATGTTTGGTTGCTCAATTCAATTTATGCATACCTAATAAATGGATTACTTATACATCATAGGAGGGCTTAGTTAATACCAAGGAAACCAAGGGATTACTTATACCAAGTTTAACAATACCTTATTAAGACCCTAAAATTACTAAACCGCCCCTCAAACCATTTTCCTAAATTTTAATACTCTAAGGAGTCGTTTGGTAGGCTGTACTAAGTGAAATAATCTCTGTATAAAAATTTAATCCGTCCAATATAATATTTGGTTGCTCAATTCAATTTATGCATACCTAATACATGGATTACTTATACCTCACAGGATGGCTTAGTTAATACGAAGGAAACCAAGGGATTACTTATACCAGGTTTAACTATACCTGGATAAGACCCTAAAATTACTAAACCGCCCCTCAAACCCTTTTCCTAAATTTCTTTATATACATAAATACAAATGCTTGATGAGCTACTATAACAATAAAAATTTAGCTGTTAATTACACTAAATAGATCCAACAAAAAAATAATACTACAATGTTTGTACAGTAGTCAACTAGCTCATGCCCTTAACTCAATTAAGAAAATCCCACAAATATTCTAGGGTATAATTATAAAGAAGATTTTATACAGTTTTAAACCAAACACAAGCTTAGATTATACATTGCGTAGCTAATTTTTAATATAATGAACCAAATACTTGATAAAAAAAAAAAAAAGCACTACAATCCCTACATTACTAATACCTGCATTACTAATCCCTGCATTACTAATCCTTGCATTACTTGTGTTTGTATCAAACGATCCCTAATAATATAGATTAATTTGATCAGACTTTATTATTTTAATTATACAAAATTAAGTTACAGGATCGTATTAATTATTGTCTTACTGATTCAGCTAAGTGGCTAACATTTTGGGTTGAGTCAATTCATCCTGTCTTTCTGTAGCCGCCACCAACAAAATAGAAAATTTTGGAATTAATTCTTATCTTAGCTAACCTAATTATTAGCATTTATTATTTTGATATTTAAAAGTAATTTTATATTTACTCGTGAAGGAGTAAATAATAATATTTTAAATTATAGTATTAATAAAATTTATCGAGTATTAATTTTTTGGGAAATAAAATATTTTAAGAAATTATAATTTTTAATCGTTTGAAAGTTAAGACGTTATAGTTGGTTTATATGCTAGATATTTTGTTTCTATGAGTTTCTTTTAAAATTTTTGAACTTTTAATATATATTTTATATTTTTTGTATTATAGTTTAGATTATTAAATTATAAATTAAAAAACTTAAAGATCCGCAAAGTTTACGCCCCATCTCAAGGCTTACGCCTCGTTCAGTATCAAATAAAACGTCCCGTGACGGAATAAGGCGGCCAGAAGCGACGAGCAGTCGCAGTCGAAGCTTGGCTCTAGCGATTCACATGGCATCATCAAATGATACAAGTCTTGAATAAGAATCTACAACGCACTAGAACGCCCTTGTTGACGATCCTTTACTCCGACATCATCGTTATTGTCAATTTAGCAACCATAGTAAATAAGATGTAGCAGTGAATGTTGCAACATGAATGAAAAATTATGATATCATTGTGTTATCATTTGGGACCCTTTATTTATGATTTTGTATAAATTGGCCCACTCTCATGTGATACTTTCTCCCCTTGGATACAACCCAAAATTTGCTTAATTAGCATTCATAATAAATCTACTTGGATACAACCCAAAATTCTAAAATTAATTTGAGCCTATTCAACAAAAATCTCATGCATTTTATTTATTGGTTTTGATTATGTGTTAATTTTTTTTTACTAATATCTTATTAAAATTATCATATAACTTAAAGAACATTAACATATTTTGTCACAAAGAATCCGATGAACCCATCCATATGATTGTTTGGATATCAAATAACATGTGATGTCGTTAAGGACGAACATAAATGAACATTTTATGATGTCATTATGTTAGCATCATGTGGTCGTAAATAATCGAGGTATAGTTAGTATTTGAAGTTTATGAGTTCTCAGCTTGCTATTGAATCCGCGATTTACTTTAGTTACGTATTTGCAATTAAATATTATACATATTGAATAAAAATTTTAATATAAATAGAAAATCTAAGCAAACTTTAATGTGTTCGTTTGAATCCATAACTCATTCTCTAGCATTGTCAGGGGCGGATCTAGGGGAGCGAAAGGGAGTTCTTCTTCGCTGAAAAATTACACTATATATTAACTAATCAAGAATTACATGAAGAACTGTAAATATCTATTTATCATCAAAAGAAATCTTAAGAAGGTAATGTTTAAATCAAAATCATACACTAAAAGTATTATAGAAGAAAAATAAAATAAAAAAGGAAGAAAGACATGGAACATGCCGAGGAGCGGATGAAGAGTGCTACTTATGAGTTCGCTTGAATTCGGTAATTTTGACTCAAATTTTATATGTGTATTAACTCACTAAAATATTCAAATATTGATTTCGAACTGAATTAAATAAACCATAGTAGAATTTCGAAACGAGCCTATAGTATTAATCATGGATATGTCTTAGATAACCATACATAGTTGGTAGGAGGTAGTTGCGTGTCCATGATATTCACAATTTATAACAAGGTCTTAGACTAATCAAAGATCAAAATATATTTTGTTAATGATGTTAGGATCGATTCACTCAAACATTTTGATCTGATGAAAAAGATGAAGAAATCTTGAAGAGAGTAAAGTTGAGGCAGAAAGAGAGAGAAACAGGTGAGAGAGAGAAAGAACAGTACATCCTAAAAAGTGGGTCGGGGCGCTACCTTGACCCCCCGCCTTCGGGTGAGGGGCTCCTGCCCCCCACACTCCCGACAACCTCAGTGCGGAGGTTGATCCGCGTGTAAGTATATCACATATTAATCACTCCACACCTAACAAATGAATCTATTCAAGGTGGGGGGCTCCTCCCCCGACAACCTCAGTGTGGAGGTTGATCCGCGTGTAAGTATATCACATATTACTCACTCCACACCTAACAAATGAATCTATTCAAGTCATTTGTCTGTCCTTGTCAATTAATTGACACGACATTTCGTGCTATGAGTAATAAGTAGTCCTCGCCAAATTAAATAAGTAGCCGTAACTTGAAATTTATCTTTTTATTTAATTATAAAATCCATACTGAAAAACATATTCTAACATGCAATTATAGCAAAATTGATTGTTATTAAAACATTATAACAGTTTTTCCACTAACAGCCATTTTATTTTAACACGTTTAAATTGTTTTTGACATGTTTTGTCCTCTTCCCTGGGATAGAATAGCAAGTAAACGAGAATTTGTCCACAACAATTTTTCAGTTATCGTTATATATTCTAAAGCTTGGAATTTGATGAAACTTTTGAAATTTAGTTACACACCTCTTGAATTCGATATGTAATTTTTGTACCGCCTTCGCCTCTCACGGTTTTAAAACGCGTCTACAAGAGAGAGGTATCCAAGTCCTTATAAGGACTCTTCGTCTCAGCGTCCTCGCTGAGGTTTGCCCCACCACCAGCCCGGCACCGGCTCTGATACCAACTGTAATAGCCCAGGCCACCGCTTGTAGAAATTGTCCGCTTTGGAGCCTTCGTCCCTCACAGTTTTAAAAGCGTCTACAAAAGAGAGGTATCCAAGTCCTTATAAGGCACTCTTCGTTCTCCTCTCCAACCGATGTGGGATTCGCCTACACCAATGTGGGATTTGACTAAGACAAGCCTTACATTTCATTTTAAACATAAATTTTATTTTACATCAGAAAAAGACGAGAGTTTTTTTTTTTTTTTAAACACCTCCAAATTAGGAGGATCTATAGTGTTTCCACACTTTCCCTCCAGCGTGACTCGAACCCAGAACCTAACGATCGTAAGTGGAGGTGCTTTTACCAACTGAGCAAGCCAAGTCTTGAACAACTTATAAAACGTTTTTCATTTCAACAGTAACTCTTGTCTTATATAAGAAGAAGACGAGGATCGTGAACAACTTATAAATCTCTTCCCTCTTAACTACTGATGTCTTTTCAAATAAACAATAAATCCAGCCGACAATTTATGTGAAAATTTCAATAATACATGAACCAATATGAGACTAATAAAGAACCAGAACAAGGGAGAGTTCAGTATGAAAAAATAATCTTTCAGCAACCAAAATTTTTATATTGAAAATATTTTCCTGCATATCAAATATACTCTAGGTCATCAATTAAACAAGGATAGATTACTACTAAAAAACGGCTTGTTTCCGATTGAAATATTCCGATCGGAAAAAGTAGTCGAAATTTTTTGACGGAATCGGTCGGAAAAAGCCTAAGAAAAATATATTTAAATTTTTATTAACGTTTACGGTAGATATCCCGTCTATATCTGTCACACCTCTTTTCGTACACTCCCCGAAGAGGAATATAAAAAAGAGTTTTTCCAATTAAAGTGACATTGATCGAAATGGGATTATTGAATTATTTTCAGAGTCGCCACTTGAAAATTTAAATTGGTGTTCCAAGTCACCGGTTTTTTATCCCAGATCGAGGAAAGTTCGACTTTCATAAAGAAGTCTGCGAACCAGAAATTCTAAGTAAGGAATTCTGTTAACCCGGGGGAAGGTGTTAGGCACCCTCGGGTTCCGTGGTTTTAGCACGGTCGCTTATTGTCACAATCGGCTTTATTATCTAATTTTAATACTTGTTATTAGCCTATAGTGCATTTCACTTTATTCCGCTTTTCCGCCTTTTAAAATTATTGGAGAATTGCAATGCTAATCAAAATATGTCACGAATCACGTCACATAAATGCACCCGTAATTTGTAACATCTTTTAATTAAACATCGAGATTTTGGATTTGGGTCACATAAATGCGCACCCAAGTTTAGGAAATTCAATTATTAAAAATAACGCGCCTAAAGCAGCTACGCGTTTTTAACTTTTCGAGGGCCATAAAATTTACTGAATAGCACGCCTCGATTTTCTAAGTGTTTAATTAATGAGGGCCAAATGTTTGTAATTTCATTTAGTATGGCACGCCTCAAACTAGTTTTAAAGCTTTTATTATTCAAACATTATTAAAATCGGGTCACCTATAAGGCACCCCCGAAGTTCGTATTGTCACTATGTCGCGGGAACCGTACCCATAGTGACAACGTAATTAATCGCGTCTAGAAGCGAGTTGCTAAAATTTGAGACGTCGGAACCTACTCATTCTAATTTGACTTTTATTAAGTAAGAGGGCCATTGGTGGTCGTTATTAATTGTATGGCGCGCCTCTATTACACTAAAGTAACTTTTGACCCTAAGTATCGTGATTAGGAAATTAAATCGACAATTATGTTCGAATAGTCTCACTGGACGAGCCGAGCCCAATAGCAATTATTCAATACGGGCTCATTTACAAAATACCCATAAGCTATATAAAATTAGCAACTGGATTTTTACGGCTAAGAACAAAAAAAACGGCTTCATTCAATCCTCTAAGAAGTACCTATACAGTCTATCATACAGTAAATCACACGTAATCAATAACCTTTGAAAGATCAGCACATTTCAGAACTCACTCTAACAGAATCATTTCTTACGGCAATCATCTTAAAATAGATTAATTTACACAATTCAATTATAAACACAGTGATTGAACTAATGAGTACAATTACATACCAAAATTATATTAACACATACTTTGTAAACTTAAACAATCATAGATTGTGTGCAAGGCATCAGTATAGGTCTTTAGGCAAAATGGAATACATTTAAATTAGTACAGAACTTCAACATCTCAATAACCAAATCTTAATACAATGAACCCAAGCAGAATCACTGTCAATGATTATTGAACAGACCTCAAGCAACTTCAAATCAGCTAATCCATATTACAAGAGAGCAAACATTGAGCTGATCAAATAAAAGCAACGCAGGGGAACAGAAGCAGATCTTGACAGAAACTAAATTTGCATTCTGACAGACTTCAGGCTTAGCATCACCTCCCTTTCCCTCTATTTGCACAACCTCTCATATGTTAAGATAGCATCTAAACAGACCTCAAGCATGCAATAGACAGATTGCAAACAAAGTGACCCTTTAAACAATAGTTGAACTGATTTTGAAACTGCTAAAGTAATCACGAATTTGAACTCTGGTTTTGTTACTGACCACAAAGCAGTCCTGTTTTTAGTATCTATTCCTGATTTAACAGATTTTCGAGTTTCATGCCAACTTCATAAAAATTGGGCATGTCTACATTCCATGTTTGAGCAAGCAACCAACAGCTATAGATAGTCACTAACAATTAAGCATTTCAATTTGCCTTGAGCGAGTAAGCGCTAAACATGTGTGACAATAGCTAATTTATCAGCCATAAATGAGCAGTCCAAATAGACGATTAAAAACAAGATTTCAAGTGAAAATACTCACACAGCAGTAATCATTTAGTAACACGAAAATAATTTACCAATCACGACTAAGTAGACCAAACAAAATGAGCAAAAACAGAGCAGGGGGACAAATGCAACAGTAACTTGTTCATGCTTCTAATTCGAATATTACAAAGAGGAATTCGTACATACCTATATAGTCAGTAAATGAACCCTAAAGGAACACGCAAACAATCCAGTCGAACAGCAGTAGCAATCGAAAACCGCAGCTCTTCGCTCGACTCACTCTTCAAAATCGAATACGGAATCAATTTGACGACGCAAAAGCAAAACAGGTAATCAGCCACAGTTTTGTATTCTTAAAGCAGCAACTAAAAGAAAATCCAATCTTCGAGACTGTTTGTTGTAGCTTTTTTTTTTTGATTTTTTTTAGACCTCAGACTTCTGTTTTTCACTATTTAAGACTTCAAAAAAAAAAACCTTCTCAAATGACCTTTTTGTTTTTCTCTCTCAAACGGCCCCCTTCCCTTTTTCTTTCTCTCAGTTTCTGTCTGACCCCTATCCTAAACAAATTCCCAATATATATAAGACCTCCCCAGAAACCCTTTTCCCCAAGAAACCCCGGAAAATAAACCGAAAAATAAAAGAAAAATCCCAAACCTTTTTTTATCCGAGAATCAAACGAATCTTCTTTTTGAAACCGAATCGGGACAGATGGAAGGCGAGGATCAGTTGAGAATTGATCCACGGTCCCCATTTGACCCGAAAATGGTCCCAAATACGCCAAAACCCTCGAGTGTACGTGTTTTTTGTCAGGGTTTATTAGGGCTGGAGTACGTGGGGAGAAGGGAGGCGACCACGGACGAGTTGGGGTTTTAACTCGTCCGAGTTTGGACGATTTTGGTGGTGAATCGGCGGAGACAGTGAGGGCTGCGACGGTGGTGTGTTTGGGTGGAGGAAAAGAGAAGATAGGTTAGGGTTTGGGTTAAGATATTTTATATGGGGGTGGGGCTAGTTCATGGCCGTCGGATCTGTGAAGATCGACGGCCCAGATCAAAATAAAGGGGTAAAAATGAGTTTGGCTGATGGGAGGGGAGTTGGGCCGGTCCGGTAGGGTTTAATTGGAATTGGGCCAATTGGTTTTAAGCTGAGCTGGTTTAAATTCCAGCCCAGTCCAATTTCCTCCTCTTTAATTAATTTCATGATTTGAAAATCCTTTTATTTAATTTTAGTAATTAAACTACTTAATAATTAAACTCCTAATCTTACCTAAAATGTGACATTAATTTAAATACTATTTATAAAGCTATAAAACCCTTGAATCTAAGAAATGAAAATTAAAATTAAAGGAAATTGTAAAATGTAGTAATTTTTGTGATTTTCGATTTTGTAAAACGATTAATTACTAACTTAATTTTTAAAAATTCAACCTAAATCCTAAATGCAATGCATGATATTTTTGAGTATTTTCATGAATTAATTAATTAACAAATGAGTAATTAAACCTAATAACACCCTAGAATGACTAATAATTAATTAAGAATTACTTAATAATTTTTTTATAAAAGTATTTCGGGTACGGTGTTTGCCCCAAAAAATGGGAACAAATCAATTGAATTTTGAACGTGGGAAATGATAGGTAAGTGACAAATTCGATTGAAAACAAGTATATGATAAGAGATCAAAGATATTACAATTGTGAATCTAGATAGTCAATATATTGCCTTTTGTTTCTTTGCCTTTTGTTGCCAGAGAAAAAACCTCCTCTACCCAATGCATCACTACACATATATATAGGAAAAAATCTACCCCCCCCCAGGTTGCCCACGTGGTGTCCCTTATCATTATAGTGTCCTTGCGTAGTGGGTGAAACCCACACACGTTTGGTAAAAGTCTTGCAGAGTCAGTGGAAATACTGCAGGTTAGGTGAGGGGTCTGCACGCAAGGTACAGTTAGAGCAGTGCCATTGACTTTTGAACATGAGTCGGCACAACGGACATACCGAGCATCACGAGGGTTCGAAACGACCCTTCGATCACCATATTGGATCTGGCCTCGACTTCAGTTCCGAGCTCGATATCGGATATCGGTCTGAGCATTGATCGTATGGTTCCGATATCGACATCGGATACCGGTTCGAGCGTCGATCCTCCATTCCTCATCGACACTGGATGTCGGTGCAGGCGTCGACCATGCGGTTCCGACCCCGATCTGTTCCTTTACAAAAAAGCCAATTTTGCCACACACATACGGTAAAAATCACGTACTCACAATATCCGTCGCAAAATTTGGCAAAAAATACCGTGAAGGCATTAACGTTCGAATCGGTCGGAAACATAAAAAAGTTATGACCGATTTCGTTGCAAAAATTTATTAAAACGAGGTCTAACTTTGGTGATCTCATTTGCGACCGAATCAGTTGAATTATTTTTATTTTTTCAAATTTCCAACCGATTCGGTCGGAACCTTTTTTTTCAACCCCCGACCCCTTTCTTTTTTCTTTCTACTTTTCTTCCTCTCGTCGCTGGAAAACCCCCTCCCCAGGCAGCTCGGTGCTCCGGCGACAGCCCTCTCTCTCCGATGACACCTCTCTCTCCTCTCGCGGTCAGTCTCCCCCTCTCCCCTCTCCCCTCTCCCCTCTCCCTCGATTTTTTTCATTTTTTCTATTTTTTGCTAAGCCTCATAGAGAAAAACACCGTCTGCTGAAATTGGTGTTTGCACTTTTCGTTAATTTTTTCACAGTTCTCTTTGTCTCAAAAACTCGAAAAAGCCACAGTGAATCAATAGTGGAACAAGTTTGGAATGAATTACTAAAAAAAAAAAAAAGAGTACATTAGTATGAACTTTTGATTTATTTGGTGCAACTAATTTTGTTACACTTTTCATATTAATTTGGTAATTGAATCTAGGTTTTAGATTGTTATCGAAGAATTTGGTTAAATCTAGGTTTGAGATTGTTGTCGAAGAATTTAGTTGATTGAGATTTGGGATTAATTTTTTAAATTCTTAGTTTGTGATTGGAATTTTAGTACTTAAGTATAGTTTAAAGCTTTAGTTTAAAATTTCTGAAATTAAGTTTATTGTGCTTCTTAGTTTATTAATGGAATGATACTAACTTTTAGTTTATTGGTTTGGAATTGTATTAAGTACTTATAGTTTAAAGTGTTAATTTTAGGCTTAAGAAGTTAAGCTTATTGTTGCTTCCTAATTTATTAATGGATTGATATTAAATTTAAAACTTAATAATTGCTACAAAGAATTTTATAGATTTGATAAATATACAATATTAATTAAAGCTTTGTGTGGACTTTATGAACATATGAGAAGCTGTTTAAATTTAATTTATATTACTGACTTTTACAGAATTTGTTGTGCCTCAAACATCGTCTACTCAATTATCATCTCCATCGTCATCCACTCTAAGTATATCTAACTTGGATATTGGAGGCTCTCACGTAGTTGCATCCCCATCTACCGATACTTCTTCAGTTGCTGCTACCGTGAGACAATATATTGGAGGGACTGTACAGTACGATTCTCTTCATCGGTTGATTGTCGTCCCCTATGGCGACGTGGGTTTTCTTTTAAATTTCTTTTAAAATCGTTCAATACAATTTTGCATATAATGAATGTTTTTTTTATATGTTAAATTTAATGCAGGTTTTTATCATCCTATCAAGCCACGCATATGGTGGTAGAATCTATGAAGCCATTTTTCATGAGTCGGGAAATTCCTGGAAAGAAATACCATACCGGATCAGAATGAATATGTGACAACAATTTAGGTAAGAATAGATTAAATTTTATAGTACGTATCCTCATTCATCTAATGTTATTAATTCCCTTTTTGCAGGTTAGGTGCATATGACAGCTTGCACTTTAAAAATGTGGTGAATGTTAACTTCGAGAAGAGAACACAAAAACGGATAAAAGATTCACATCATGTTGCTGGAGAGGCGGCACCAAACCTGATTGAATATGTGAAGGTGTCTGGAATCAGCTCTTGATGAAGTGCAACACCGCTTAGTGGAAGAAGTAGAGTGAACTAGCAAAGTTAAACAGAGCTTCTAGTAAGGATGGAGCATTACATTCTAGAGGTTAAATTAATTTTGCAGCCCATCATCTGACATTGGCAATTTCATTATAAAATATTTCTTAGTTTTACAAGTATGCACATAGCGCGCGCGCACACACACATAAACATATATATTTAAATTACCTTTTATTTTGCAGGAAAAGAACACATGTGGGGATGTGACTCATGTTGAGGTCTTTGTGGAGGCCCAAAAGAAGAAGAAAAAAAATGGCACAAGAGAATTATGGGTCGAACAGCATGCTTCAGAGACATTTGTATGATCCCAACTCCAACGCTATATTATTTTTTAAGATTATTTTGTTTATATAATGTGTATCATTTTTATTTCAGGAAAAATATCAAAATGATCTTAATAAATGGTGACAAACTCAGCCTGAAGGAACGCAGTCGACTCTAGAGGACATGAATGTAATATGGACACGGGAGGCAGGTAGCGTGAATAAAGGTATATATATTATGTAAAATTATCTATTTTAGTATTAGTTTGAATGTTGTGTGTTTGTTTTGTTACTCATTTTACTTTCTTTTCTTTATTTCGCTGGTGCATCAGTTTTTCAAGAAGACATAGAAGCTATGCTTCAAAAAATGGATCAAATGTCGCAAGAATGGAATACAACTCAAGCTTTCTCAAGAAATTATTAAAAAAGAAAAGCAAGACAGTCAACCTGCAATTGAGAAATCTGTGTCTGACGAGGAGACTTAATTTGATCAATAGGAGTAGCTATTTGAATGTGGATGTTATATTTTAGACTTGAAGATAGAGATACGTTTAAATTATGAATATGGGTTAGTTTTTTGATAATTGGTTGATGATAATTGGTGTTTGATTGCTTGGTTGTTTGGTTTGTTACAAATATTGGTGTTTGATTTGTTATAACTTGGTTTGTTATAAACATTGGTGTTTGGTTTGTTACGATAAATGGTGAATGATAAATTAGATGTTTGTTGGTTGTTTTATTTGGCAGGTAGTGTAATTGAAAATATAGCAAAATTTTGCTAAATTTTTTTCATGTTCGGGGCTAATTTGCGACCGAATTAGTCGCAAATCTTACCAGGAAATTTTCAAATTTGCGACCAATTCGATTGCAGATTATAAAGTTTTGAATTTTTAATTAATTTATTCTCAAATTTATGACAGTTTTGGTCAGAGAATTTAAATAAATATTAATTTTATTATTTAAATTTTCAACCGGTCTGGTTAGACAATTAAATTATATATTTATTTTATTATTTAATTTTCTAACTGAATCGGTCGGAAATTTACCAATCAATTCAGTCGCAAATCCCCTTAAATTTTTCGACCGGTTCAGTCGCAAATTATTTATAACCATGTGTTTTCTGACCGGCTATTTATGTCGATAATTCGTCAGAAAAGCTCGTCTTTCGATCGTTTTGACGGTCGGAAATTAGCCCTTTTCTTATAGTGTACATATATCTTAAATTAAAAAAGAAAAATTGAATCTACATTTCACAAATGAAATCACACGAAGTAGCTCATGCATCTAAAGCTAAACTCCAGGCCTACATTGACATTAGTTAAAAGGTGATTCCAATCGGGGACGAAATTAGGGTGGCAGAAGGGGTATTCGCCGAAAAATTATACTAACTGTATATGTATATATTTATGCATAAATTATAAATGTTGAATTCTCTTGTTTACTTGTGTGTTTACTTTTAAATATTATAAATTTTGATAAAATTCTAACTCCGTCATTGATTTTAATTACCAAAATAAGAATGATAGAAAAGGTAAGAAATTGCTATTTGATGAACAAGGGATGTCGAGAAGTTGGCCAAAAACGCCAAAACTCTACACATGGAAATGTTGTGCTTTTGGTGCCGCATTCAGTTGCTGTCGGCAGGTGTGTACAAAGAACACCGATAAATTGTACTAAATTAATAATTTGAGTTAAATCGAAAAAAATTCAATTATAGTTTAGTTTGATTTGGTTTGATGGTGAGAAAAAAAATACGACCATAATTGATTTGGTTTGGTTTTAACTAAAAAAAGTCAAACCGAAACCAAACCAACCCGATATTACCGTTTGGTTTGGTCTTTAGACATAATAACACGACACAATTGATTTAGTTTGGTAATTAAAAAATCCAAACCAACCCAACCTGTGTACACCCCTAGCTATTGGTGCAATGACACAATATTGTGAATAATAACATGTCCTCGTAATTGTTCGTTAAATTATCTCTAACATGAGTAATAAAGTTAGAAAACCTTTTCGTCATAAAAAAGTTAAAAACTAATTAATTATTTAATACAATAAAATAAAAATTGAATGACCATTTATAAAATCAATGTATCATCAGAGACAGACCCAAAATTTTAATACGATAGGAGCATAATATTCTGCTCAATCAGTACCCCCTAAAAACTTTTAGTGTTTAGAGGTGCCAAATAATTTAAAATAACCATTTTCGAAATATACATACATACATACATATATATATATATATATATATATATATATATATACACACACACACACACACCAAATCAGAACGAGAGCCAATCGGGTCGATCATCATGTCCTTATTTCACAGTGCTTAGGGGTCTTGATTTCCATTCTATTCTGCATATGGAATTAGAACCGGACAACCCCTAGAAAGAAGTTGGTAGCAACAGAACTCTTTCTAAACCACTAGAAACAGTCACCTACAATAATTAGTCTACTTACGCAACATTGTAGAGAGACGTTCGATTCCACGTGTCCGCTGAACTCTCTCTCTCTATATATATATATATAATTTGTATCGAAGTTTGTGAGGTCTGGTGACTTTTTAATATTACACATATATTTGTTTTTGTCTATCACACCATCAATGGAAAATTTTGATTGTCATAAACCAAATTACATAAGTTAAAAAATGTTGAATGACGAAAAAAAGTGATGTCGAGAGAATGAGGCCAATCTTACCAAAGATGATGCACAAATTACAAAATGATGGCAAGATTTGACCCTATTTATGTGGCTAGGGTCCACACCTACAAATTATAAAATCAAGACAATGACTTCCTTTGTTTTAATTTACAGTAGCACTGTTCGAATTTTGAGAGTTAAATAATTATTTTTTATTATAATTTTCATATATTTTTAAATATTTTAAAATTATTAATTATTATAATTTACTGTGTTTTTTACGTAGTTTTTATTTCAAAAAATTTTAAAAATTTATGATCAAATTTACAATTAAAATTAAAAAACTTGACTTTTTTTTTTTTTAAAAACCCCTCTCAAATTAGGAGGATCTATAGTGTTTTCACACTTTCCCTCCAGCGTGATTCGAATCCAAGACCTAACGGTTATTGGTGGAGGTGCTTTTACCAACTGGACAAATTTCACTTGACGAAATTTGACTTTTGAAAGTAAAATAGTGCGACACAAATTAAGACAGAGAATATTATTTAGCACTCAATTTCATTGTGTCTAATAAGGTACCATCTTGGACTTTGGAATCTAGATGTACTCCCAAAAGCAGTTGTAATTTTGCACTAGATTTCATTGTCACAAATATAAGACACCATCAATGTGGGACTTTGGAATATTGGCATATATAGTCTAAGCAATTATTATGTATTCCCAATTCCCGAGTTTAATCTTTTTTATATAAAGCAGGGTAATACAATTCTGACGTGACATCTCTCAAATGCCAGAGTTTTTATTTATCTTTTTTCTTAGAGTTTTGTCTTTTTTAATGAAGAAAAAATAAATTTCTGCAGTTGTAACCGACGGAATTTATAAGGCAAATAACCACATCGGTTGCTTTTCCTTACGTTTATTAATAATAGTCCCTCACTCTTAATTATCATATTTGCTTTCTCTTCATCCTTTGTTTTCTCGTATTCTTCGTCTTTCTCAATTGCCACAGAGGAGTAGTTTCTCTTAATTCTCAAGGTAAATCTCTCTCTTGTTAGAATATATGCACAATGCTAGAGGGGGGGTGAATAACGTTTTAAGGAACAATTACAAATTTTCGCAATATAGATATGGAATTGAAAATGTAAGTGCGAAAATAAGATTGCGAGAATTAAATTGCGGAATGTAAATAGAAAGCGTACACACGATGTATAGTGGTTCACTACAACTTGTAGCTAGTCCACTCCTCAAGATCACACTTGAGTATTTCACTATCTCTGTCAAGCTTACGGGTGCTCAACAAACCCTTACAACACAAACTCTTGATCACACAAGGTTTGCACAACAACCACGAACACTTGAATCCCACAAGCTTCGTGAAGCAACAAGGAAGACACTTCTTCCTTACAACAACAAGGGACAACTTCCCTTAAGTGTATGACAACACAATTTTCACTCAAAATAAAACTCTCACAAGAGTAGATGAAGTGAAGAAAATTATAGCACAAGAACACAACTTTGATCTTCAAGAAATGGCTCAAAAATAGCTCAATTGAATATGAAAACTTGAAGCAATTAATCTTATGATTTTGGATAATGTGTTATTTTCAAATGAGGTTTAAGAGGGTCTATTTATAACCCCAAAACCTCATATGTCCGTTGGGAATAGTGGGCTAGGCTCCCATTTAATTAAACAAGAGTTTAGGGACAAAAAGTCTTCTGCCCGTTGCCAACAATCGATTGTTAACTTTATACAATCGATTATTAACAAAAACTAGCCGTTGTACCCCAACGGTAACTTCAACAATCGATTGTTTCAGCTTGACAATCGATTGTTTAAGTCTCTGGAACCCTGACAATCGATTGTCACACTTTGACAATCGATTGTTGGAGCTCACTGGAATTGCAACAATCGATTGTCAAGCACTAACAATGATTGTTGGCCAGTGCTTGGTAACAATCGTTTGTCTACATTAGACAATCGATTGTTAGGCTGGTTCCAACATCGATTTGATTATAAATTGTAAAAATACATGTTTTAAAAAGGTTTCAATGGTTATTTTGAAAACGTTTTTAGACTTAGAGCCAAGTTCTTAAAAACGAGAGTTGATTCAAGATAACATTAAAACTCAAAACTAAATTACGACTAAAGACGACGTCTTCGGTCTTCAATCTTTTTGCTTCATCAACTTGTTCCATTTATTGATTTGCATTTCTAGCATCTTGAGAGCTTGACTTGTAGTCATAACAAGGTCCATAGCAATCTCGTCATCTCATCAATAATGGTTTGTTGATTATCAAAACCTACAACAAGACGCAAAGTCATTAGTTAAGGTTTCATCAATATGAATGCGTTTCCAACATCTCTCTCTCTCTCTCTCTCTCTCTCTATATATATATATATATATATGTGTGTGTATGTATGTATGTATGTAAAAACAAACCGCAAAGGAAAAGTACAAGTAAGAGGGACAACTCTAGCATTCCTCAGAGGACATACCGAGCTTAACACCTTACAAATCCTATTGAGACAAATAAAAACCTCGCGTATTAGCAAGCGTGTGAAAAAAAAAAGAACTAGACAATCTCTTCGTTATAATTTTGGAACATATCATGTTTAGTTTTATTTTTTCTGTGTTCTATCTATAAGATGAAGGTGTCTCTATTATTATGTATTCCCAATTCCCAATTTTAAAATTAAAGATTTGGTCTTTTGTTATTTAACTTCTGTAATATTTCACAAAATCTTTAACAGTTGCTTTTGATTCTTTTTGAATATTGGACTTTTTAGTTTCCATTATCTTCACTATTCTTGGAGCATTTTTCGCTATTAACCTGTCATATATCGTCTATATTTTGTTAACCTTAAGTATAGTTAATCTGGAATATTGATTGATTGAATGGTATTTTACTCCTTATATAGTTTGTTAATCAATTGTTTATAGAATATTCTGTGAATTTGTGATCATTTGTGAGTTTTACGTGAAATTGAAGTCACTGTTAGTTTTCGATCTCCAGGCAAATAGTCTTGCAGAATTGCGTCACCCGAGGAGAAGTAGAGAATAAGAAATAGATAATTTTCTCGAGAGTTTGTTTTCATTCTCAAGTTTCTTTTTCTAATGCTATATAGCTGCTCAATTTAGAATAATTGTCATTCTTCTCAACTTGAGATTTTTGCTTTCATCACCTTCAATGACCATATTTAGAGACTAATACTGGAACAAATAAAGTTGGCAACAATTGTGTGGGAACCCCTTTGCTAAAGGGGCTGATTTGAGAATAGGTAGAAATCACCACTAGATATTTAAGGATCAACTATAGTTAGTTGTCTTGCGATTAGTTTCCTGCCTGTTACGTTTAGTCATCAAGGTATATCAATGTTTTATAACTTGTATTTATGATATACCAAAATCTTTCAACGATGACAATGACAATTTTGGCATAATTTAGTTTGCTACGTATTGAAAGAAGCCAACATTAGTCTATTCTTTTGTGGAAAAAAGATAGAAGCTTATACATCTTTTATACATAGAAGAACTAGGTAAGCTTGGCAATGAGAGAGCGAGAATCATGTTTACCCTTTGAGATGGAAATAGAGATGGAGGAGCGTAGTTGATGCTTGCAAGGTCATAAATATTTTTATGTGGTTGACAATAGGATTTATGCAAAATTAAGTTTGGTTCCTTTTCTTTTTTAAAATTTATTTGTAACCTGATAGAGCTATCTCTTAAGAATTAGTGAAGTTCATGATTATCAAATGATTGTTATCTTTTTACTTTTATGATTTTCACAAAGTCAAGTATAATAGTTTTGCTTCTGTTACTTATTTGGTCTATATTTAACTGATTTTTTTTAATGTTATCTGATACTTGATGGTTTTTATTCCTTAATTAACTTGTGTGTGTTTACTCTAAAATTCGAGCAACAATTGAATTTATTCACGGTGTTAAGGATACGTAAAATAATTCGATACAACGAAAAATATAACAGTAAAAATTAATAATTGACTTAAGTAAATAAAGGGATGATCAAACCGTTGAGGTGGAATGAATTTTCTGTGATGGAGCAATATGCAATGAAAAATAGACAATTTTGGTAAGGGACAGATAGAAAATGATAATCAGTATTCCAGTGTGTATACAATGAAGTTGAATGCCCCTTTTATAGGTAAGAGGAGAGTTCTACGTATGGTAAAAGACTTAATTACAAGATAAATCAACTTAATTATAGGATGGAATATCCCTAGAAACACTGGTCTAACGTCTCTGACGGTTGAGACCGTGATTCCCGCCGAGATATCAGTATTCCGCGAGATTTTCGGCCTTCCCGTTATATGAAATTGATCCTTTTACCATAAAATACATCTTCCCCGATCGATGTCGATTGCCTTATTTCGATCGCTTCAGTTCCGAATCCAATGACGCCCGACCTCGGGCTGCTGATCCCGATTTAAAGTAATCCGGTCTTGAACTACACTTGAGCCCGACCTTCCTTATACGCTCGGTTGTATCCGACCCAATACAGTGTATAATTATATTTAATGTTGCAGTTACTCAAATGAATGTGTGCATCATCAAAGAATATGTTAAATGGTGGCATAATACATTAAATAACATTCCAACTGCTTATTTAGTTTCCTCAGGTAAAATATACTACTAGGAAAATCTATACAGAGGAACAACAGTCCGACTCTGCTTTTTTCTCCAATATATATATATATATATATATATATATATATGAAACTTTATTTCTTTCTCTATTATAGTATTTTGCTTTTGTTTATTTCAAATACCAAGTATGTACCCTCCAAGAACAAGACTTCAAATGCCAAAATTTTCAATTTTGTTGACGTTTGCCTTTTCGAATGATTCTTTGTTGCTAATCAGAAAGTTTGAATGTTACTTTAATCCAATCTTCTAATGTACGATTAATAATACTTTATTTATTTGTTTCATTAGTAGTCTTAAGATTAATTTTTTGAAACTTTAAGGAGTATTAATTTGAGTTTTTTATTTTATTTTAGTAGTTCTTTAAATATTTCATGCATAGATAATATTTTTTAATATGCTTCAGAGGTATAAATTATACAGAAGAGCGAGAAAATACGGGGATAGAAAGAATTACACGATTCCCTATCGTGATAGAAGCAACAATAGGATAAGATAGCAAAGAAATATTTTATTTTGAAAGCAAAGAGGAGTGTGGCGGTCGTGCAAGCAACCGAAATCGAATATATTAGATGAGCTTGCTGCACTCCGATCCATTCCCTTAATATAATAGGCTGTCTACATCAATTTCTCTGTAGCAATAAGCCCTGTGAACCCCCTCCCATAGGTGACTGGGACGGGAAAACGCTACAAAAAAAGCCCTTATTATTATTAAACGTTGTTGTTTTTAAAGTGCAAGTGAAATATCGACTTTCATTCTAACTTTAGAAAACTATAGTAAAGTAGCAAAGTTCAGAGGAGTAGCAGGCAAGCAAGAAGTTCATCCATTGAAGTTGAAGTAGTTTCAGTACTTCATCGATTTTAGTTGAAGTAAACGATTGATCTCTATCGTATCAAGCATGAATCGATCTTTTTTATTCAATCTAGATCCCCTTGCAATTGATCTATGCGATATCGAGTATGCTAACGCGAATCTCGAACGGTCGTAATCAAATCTCTCAATCGTTTTCCTTTTCTCCTATCGTTAACTCTCGAAAGTCTTGCAAGGCTCTAAACGATCTAACTGTCGGAAACATTCGTAATCGTTCCAACCGGTCAGTCCGATCTGGCTTTCCTGCCTCTGTCTTCTCTAGTCGTCTAGTATCATACTCTTATTCAGATTATTATTTTCATTCATTCAATGAAACTTCAATTTTCTTTTCTAAGGTGTGTTTCGAGGTATAGATCACCAAAGACGGGTGGATGTTCAGTCTCAGTGGTAGAAAATCAATACTGTTTGGAACTTCACTTCTAGAGCTCCATCTCTCAGAATCAAAACCTTCTTGTTCTAAAGGCATGGCTCTCTCGCATCTTATTCTACTACTTTGTAGAGGAAGTCAGTCGTGAATCTCGGTATAACTTTGTTACCTTAGCCTGGAAAACAGCCTAGGAAACTAGGCCTCTTTCTATCCCGATATTGAGCCAAGCCCGGCACCCCTGATTGTGTTACGGATTCAATTTCCCAAGAACAATCAAACAGTTCGTAACTCTAATTGCGTGATGCGATCGGCTGTTAGGACGATGGGGACGATAGAGAGTCCTCTAGCGCGGTCCCCTCCTTGCGTCCTTGTATTCTGATTGTTCTTACCGAGCTAGTGAATCTAAAATCTTTCATTTTGTGGTTAGGCCTCTTTCTCTGTTGCCTCTTTGTTTCATAAGACTGGCCTCGGGCTCTCTTAGGCATTTTAGCTATATGCTTTTAATTGTGGAAAAAACACATCATCTTTTGTCACGAAACCCACCTAGCACAACTTTTCTAACTAAACCAATGTTATGAATTAACTTATGAGTTAAGCCAAATATGTATTGTTTATAAAAATTTCACTAATATCTTTTATAATCGGGCAAAGCGCGACAAATTTACTAGTATTAATAAGATCTAAACCGTCTACCTCAACGATAGAAGACAGAAAATTCACCAAAGTGAGCTGACACTCAATCCCAATGTGTTGGAACTGAAATTATGGTTCTTTGACCATTGAACTAAACCATTTGAGTGCTTTAAATCCACTTTTTCGAAGAGAAACAGGTCCATTTCCTTTAAAAAGAACGACTTCTAGTTTTTCTCAGAGAAAAACTAGGCCCATTTCTTTTTCCAATGATCCAATCTAAATCAAGTTCAGCCCAATTGACAACCCAATTTCTGAAGGGCGATTTGCACAAATAGAACAATTTGTTGGCACTATTAATTTTAACCCCGCTTATCCCATAGGCATAACCTTAAGTTTTTGGGATAAAAAAATAAGATCATTCATTTTCACGGTCATTGGATATAATTTCCTGATTTGTACGTGGCTACGATATTGACGCGACCACGGAAATAAGTTTACAAAATATAATACAACAGGAAAGGTCCACTGGAAAGTTTTCTTCTTCTTCTTCTTTCTTCTTCTATTTCCTAGGGTATGTAGCTTCTATAGAAATAACAAAACAATTGTTTGTGAATAGAAAAATGGATAAAAAGACGAGGGTGTTTACTACTACGTGGTTGAAGTAGTGAGTTGGACAGTTGGCAAAGTTTAGGATATAATATTAAAAGAGTAAATATCCTTGTAACGATGTGACTTGTCGTTTTAAGCATTCATGCTCCTTTCAACTATTTGAAGTCTTGAATAGCTTCATATGATGTATCATGATATGTGTGAATCGTAGGTTTTGGTTTTCAGGTGTTTCAGAATTTGTTCGGAAGGATGAAGTTCATTTTTGAAATTTAAGTTGGAAGAGTTGACCAAGTTTGATTTTTTAGTATTCGACGTTGGATCGGAGTTTAGATGATTGCGTTAGGTCCGGATGGTGATTTTGAATTTGGGCGTATGCCCGAATTTCATTTGGATATTTCTAGAAGGTTTCGACACCAATCAGCGAAAGTTGGAAATTTGGAGGTTTGAAATGTTCATAAGTTTGACCGGAAGTTGACTTTGATGATATTGGTTTCGGATTTTGGTTCCGTAAATTTTAGTAGCTTCGTTATGTCATTTATGACTTGTACGCAACATTTTAGTCCATTACGAATTGATTTGATGTGTTTCCGCACGAGATTTGGAAGTTGAAAAATTTAAAGTTCATAAAGTTTGAATTGAGATGCGATTCGTCGTTTCGATGTTGCTTGATGTGATTTGAGGCCTCGAGTAGGTCCCCGT
Source organism: Nicotiana obtusifolia (assembly GCA_002018475.1). Lineage (NCBI taxonomy): Eukaryota > Viridiplantae > Streptophyta > Magnoliopsida > Solanales > Solanaceae > Nicotiana > Nicotiana obtusifolia. The sequence continues at coordinate 273,111 of MCJB01044904.1, read as the reverse complement.
TATGTTATTGAACTTGTTGATATATTTTGATGGGATCCCGAGTGGCTCAGTTGAGTTTTCGACGAGGTTCAGATCGTTTCATATCATTTTTGTTAAGACTGGGCAGGTCTGTTCTGGTGTGGTCACACCTGCAGACCACTGTGCACAAGTGCAATGGCCGCATGTGCGCGAAGCTAAAGGGGCAGAAGCAGAATTGCTATCCCAGCATGAGACCACAGAAGCAGGTATTTAGTGCGCACATGTGACATCACAGTGGTGATGCTGATCGCAGAAACGGAAGGAGCGTAGATGCGGACCCTTGGCTCGCACTTGCAATTGTGCAGAAGCGAAAGAAGTTCAGTAGGTGCAAGGGTTGGCTATTGAGTGTGAATCCGCATATGCGGAAATTGGCTCACAAATGTGAGGCAGCAGGCACAGAAGTTTTTATGCAAATGTGAAGAGGCTTAGACAGAAGATAAAATCATGGGTTTTGAGGTTATTCTCATTTTTGGATTTTAGAGCTCGGATTGGACGATTTTGGAGAGGAATTTTTCCACACGACTTAGGTAAGTTGACTCACTTGTGATTATATTTCATGAATAAATCTTCACTTTTGGTGTATGATTATTGGATTCTAAAGAGAAATAAGAAGAATTGACTAAAAATTCATAAAATGAATTTTCGAGTATTGAATATCGATTCTGAGTCGGTTTTGAGTTAAATTAATATGATTGGAATCGTAGTTGAATGGGTTGTCGGATTTTTGTGACTTCCGTCGGATTCCGAGACGTGGGTTCCACTGTCGATTTTTCGAGAGGATTTTTATAAATTGTTAAACTATAAGCATTGGAGTATATTTGATTAATTTGCACGTCGTTTGACTAGTTCTGAATCGTTTGTCTTGGAATTGAGGAGATAGGAAGGCGTTCATAGGTTGATACTCGCGGAATGGAATTCCCGGAGTAGTGTTTAGCTTGCTTGGCATCGAATTCGGCTTGTTCGAGGTAAGTAACATTTCTAAACTTGGAACTCAAAGTATGAACCCTGAATATACGTTTTATGTGATTTGTTTGGAGGTGATGCACATACTAGATGACGGGCGTGCACCGTAGAAATTGTTATGTAATTGATTCCGTGGAATTTTATAATCAAATAATATTGGCATTATCCACATATCCTCTACGTGTTAGAGAAATATAGCTGTTGAATTAATTACCTCGAACAAGCCGAATCAATATTAAAGATCATGTTTAGGCTACGTGCCGATATTTTTGGGACCCATAAGGGTCATATTACTGTTGAATTAATTGTTTTAAAAATGTAAAGTTCATACTCAATCATGTTCATCCTGTTGTGAGGATATTTATGGGATCGAGTTGCACGCCGCAGCAGGCTATATATATATATTATTTACGGATCGGGCTGCACGTCACAACATGCCAGATTGACTTATATTAGCGCTTGGACAGGATCCGCCCCTCCGGAGTCTGCCATACCAGCAGTGAGCGCAGGCACGATGACATATAAATACATACACGTGCTTTGATGAGGGGTTTATGAGCGAGGCACCCATATAGTGCTAAGTGATTTTTTGTGTGTGTGTGTGTGTGATGAAGTGGGCATTTGAGGTAGACAACTTGAGTACGTCGAGGGCGAGAGTGCCTAGGAATATCATCATGAAATCATTTATTTGACATGCATATTTGGCATGTAGGCATAGAGATGCATTTTTTCTTATGCTATGCAGTATTGTGACATTCATGGTCTGACATGTACATTCGCATGTAGGCATAGAGATGTACTTTCCTCAAGCCATTTGGTAAAGAAATTCTTTATTGTTGAAGAAAGTTTTGGGGAAAAATCACAGTTTTCAAATTTACTCACATTTTTCTGATTTGGTGAAAAAAACTGAGTTTTACTGTTCTCCTTGAAAAATAATGTATATTTTCCTGAAATTGTGAACGAACAGAGCATCACATCTTGAGTTATTACTTGTATTATTTTTTTTATATTGTTATAAACTGTTTCCTGACTGTTGATGATGGACTATGACTTTTGTCCAAACTCGTCACTATTTTCAACCTAAGTTTAAGTTTGTTACTTATTGAGTACATGAGTTCGGTTTATACTCATACTTCACTTCTGCACCTCGTGTGTAGATTTCTGATGCTGATGTTGCTGTGTATGGTGGGAGCTGGCATAGAAGATGTACCTGCGATCCCGTCATAGCTGCCTCTTATTCATGGTAGCTTTAGAATTTTTAATCTGTTCATGTATATTTCAAACTGATATTGTATTTTATTTCTACCAGCCTTGTAAATACTAAATCTTAGAAGCTCATGATTTGTACTGCCAGTCCTTGGGAAATGTGTTAAAGTCGGTTATTTCATCACTTAGTTTACCGATAAATTTCATTTGAATTGGATTTTATAAATGGGCATACCTAATGGGTTGGGTTAGGTGACATCACGACTAGTTGGATTTTGGATCGTGACAAGTTGGTATAAGATCTCTAGGTTCATAGGTCCATACTTATCTTCGAGAAGCTACAGGGCATTTAGGATAATCTTCCCATCTTTCTTTCTTTATCTTGCGGCATTGATTCAGCTTGAAGCATACCGCTTTGAATTCCTCGCACTCACTTGTATGCAGATGTGAACACTCGATATCAGCTGTGCATCAATGGCTTGTGATTCTACTAACGAGGTACAATATGTGTATTCTGTGTTTTGGTGATGGGCCAGTCTGGAGGACTTGAGGCCAAGTTTAGATTGCAGCTTAGACTCAGAAGTTTCAATTGTGAGAACTTGTACATTTGGACTCATATGTCCGATAGTGTCCCTATAAGTGGAATTTGTGGATCGATGAGCAGTGGAATGACTAAATGATTAGTATGAATGCGACTGCGGGATGTGTTCAGATGGTTTGAATATGAAGAGAAGAGTTTCTCGAGATGTAAAAAGGGCCAATGGGTGCTTGATTTCCGTCTTAATTTGATGTATAGTCTCGAGTTATGAGTGTATTGAAGGATCTTTCACGTTGTTAAATTGTGAGACAAATTAAATTCTCATGTCTTGTTAATGAGTTTGGACTCAGGAAGATTAAGTGATTTCATAGTATTGTGGCTGTGAAAGGGTACAAGATGCCAGTTTGAGGCTAAGTAGGTGGATTATCTTCTGTGGAGTAATCTACGTAGGTGTGTTCCTTATAATTTGTGTGGTAAGTTTCTCCCAGCAGGGTATATGTGTTGAGATTTGAGTTTGGATTGGATTGGATGAGAAAGTTGACTTGACTATCAAGAAAATAAATGCGAGCTTAGAGGATGATTGAGGTATTTTATGGTTGGTGTTGCATGAGCTCTAGAAGAATTTTCATTGAATTGACTGTGGTATTATGACAGTAATAGAGTATGGGTATTTTGAGTTATCGAGTGTTTTGTTCTATGGCTTTGAGCCAAGTGGGGGAGCCTGCTATTGACAATTTGATTTCATGGTTGTGTGTTAAATACTAGTTTTGGGTCAGAGGCATAATTGTGGATCTGTTATGACTTGCGGAGGTTGAGATCGAGGATGACTCGAGTAAGGAAATTCCTGGATACAGGTTATATTGCACTTTATGAGTATATGAAAATTATAGGAATGAGTGAATTGTTATTTGTGAAGGATGTAGTGCATACGGAGTATGAATTCGATCGGTGGTGTTAAGGCAAGGTTACTTCTTTGAGCGTTGTTGTGCTAATGGGGCACGTGTCTTTCGGCCCGTTTGGGCGGAGAAATTTAGCTTTGAGCAGAGTGGATGACTCCCTAGAAGGTTCTAAAGAGTTAAATATTTATATGTAAGCAATTGAGAATTTTTCGGATTTATATATCGCTAGAATCAGATAGTTACATTGGATGGTACCAGGACTTGCAGTAATTTTGTATGATTATGGGTTCTACATTTCAGTATAAGAAAGGTAAAAAGAATAATTTTAAATTCACATAAGGTATTTTCAGAGTGCGTGATTCGGTTGTGATACTTATGGGGGTGCTTAAGAAGAATATAACGGCTTATGGGCCTTAGGGCGATGTGGTTTTATGTTAGGATGTCTTGTAGTGAGCTTTGGGTAAGGATCATAGTATTCTGACAAGGAGAAGTGTCAACTTGAGGGTAATTGAAAAGAAACTTGGAGAAAATAGGACAACTGGTAAGTAGGCTAGATCGGTATGGTAATGGTATGCTCGGTTCTTTTAGGTACTTATGATGTAGTGAGACTTTACGGGTGTTTTGAGGTAATACTCTCGGATTTGTTAACCTGCGTGGCTTGGTAGATTTAGGGAGATTCAGCTCTAATAGCTCGGTTATGTGCAAATGGATTTCGAAGAGTTCTCGATAGTTTCTACCACAGTTTGAGACAGATACTTTCAACCGGCGTGAGGAACATGTTGTGTATTCTGATTTCTACCTGGATGGGAGCAAATGGAAGATTTCTAACTAACCGGGTATGTATTTTGCTGGTGACTCAGAGTATTAATGAGGTTCTCATGTTTTAATGTAATGGCCTAATAAAGGCGACGCGAGAAGTGAGATTGAGATTTGTATGTGCAAGTATACGATTCAGTTTTGAAGGGATGGTCATGAATTCTTAGACAACATGGGCATTATATCTTGAGTTATTACTTGTATTGTTTTATTTATGTTGTTATAAAATGTTTCGTGACTGTTGATGATGAACTTTGACTTTTGTCCAAGTTCGTCACTACTCTCAACCTAAGGCAAGATTTTTTGCTTATTGAGTACATGAGGTCGATTGTACTCATACTACACTTCTGCACCTTGCGTGCAGATTTCTTATGTTGATGTTCCTATGTATGGCAGGAGCTGGCATGGAAGATGTACCTGTGATCCGGTCATAGCTGCCTTTGTTCATGGTGACTATAGAATTTTTAATCTATTCATGTATATTTCAAACAAATATTGTATTTTATCTCGTACCAGCTTTGTAAATACTAAATCTTAGAAGCTCATGATTTGTACTACCAGTCCTTGGAAAATGTGTTAAAGTCGGTTATTTCGTCACTTATTTTACCAATAAATTTCATTTGAATTGGATTTTCGTAAATTGGCTTACGTAACGGGTTAGGGTTAGGTGATATCACGACTAGTTGGATTTTAGATCGTGACACCCTAAAACCCGCCTAAACTATCTTTTTTTGAGAGTTTCGTGCCTGAACTATGAACTATATCCTCCTTCATATTAAAATACCCTCTATCATTTTTAATGGCGTGTCTGATACACTCTCGTATATTTATAAGAAATGTGCCATGTGGCACTCCACATGGATATCAATTCACCTAATAAAAAAAAAACTTAATTACATATTTTAAATATTAATCCCAATCTATTAAATGGGTAAATATTATTCACCCGATTAAAACATATAAGAGGTATAGGGCAAAAAATATAAAGTACTAAAATTCCCCCCTCTCTCGAATATTCCAATAATGGCTTCTCGTTCTCTCACTAGCAATTTTCTCCATTAAGCTTCATTTTGACTTTCATTTTTTTCTACTAACCCTCGATTTGGGTTGTTGGATTATTTCCGCTAAGACAGTAATTGTCTTCTTTCTACAAAGTATTCAATTTGGGTTGTTTAGTATAAAATCGGGCCATTATTGTTTGCCATTTGTATCTCTTATTGTTGGTATCCCTGTCAGTTCCAAGTCTTTGACATCCTACTAAAACAAATTACAGTCCCCAACTTCATCCACTCATTTTCACCTGAGGACAGAAGAAAGAGTTGCACGAAGAAATAGGCGAGTGTACTTTTTAAATATATAATAGGATTTTTGTGTGGGTTATCTCCATTTCATTCTGAAAACTCCATTATTCTCATATATCTTGTTCTCCTGCAAATATTTTTCAGAAACTTGATGAGAAATTCAATAACAAGAGAAGGAGAATTTTAGATTAAACAAGATGGAGAAATGGAGGAGAAAGGTGAAAAATGGAGAAGAAAGGTGAAAGAATGACGAAGAAAAGTGAAATATAAAGAAAATAATAAAAAATACAAAATACAAAATTTTAGAAAAAATAAGAGCTAATAACAGTTTGACACTGTCATGTAAGCCATTTTGATGGATTTCTAGCCTTCACGTGTTCTTTCACGAGTTGTAACATACAATATGCCACATAAGCAGCGAAGAGGTTTTAATACGAAAGAGGATATAATTCAAGGAGTTTTCGAGAGCAGACGACAAAAGTAGGGAACTAACAAAAAGATGATAGTTTAAACAGGTATAAGATATTTACTCTGCTAAAAAGGGAGTATGTTTTTTCATGTCCATTACAGTTTGGGACAATGGGAAAGAGACTATGTTTTTCAAGGATTTGACCCACGGATGCTACACACTTTTGCCACTTTCAAGTACGTACTGTGTGTTCCTAGTGACATATATATAGATAATACCATAGACAGAATCAAGATGTTAAGTTTATGGGTTCAGAATTTTAATTTATTAGATTTTAAATTAATAATTTATATATATTCAATAGATTTTTTTAAGACAAATACAAGGTTCGAACCAAAACTACTGAATTCGGCCGAACCCGCTTCCGGTACTCTAACTTCGCTCCTAGACTATACAACACCAACAACGCACGCCTTAGTCTCAACCAAGTTGAGGTCGACGATATGCATCTTCATTCCTTTCATTTAGCTCTATTAATATCATCATCATTACCAAAATAAAAAATATGTGTAAATAATACACACACATATATATATATGTTCTCTATTAAGTCTAAAACTAATGCCCGATTAGTACTTATATGACTTTTTCTCTTCTATTGTGTCTTGCTTTTAGCTAAGTGTACTTCGATTCCAAGGATTCATCATGAATTGGTGACTTATACACTGATTGTCAGTTTTAGATTCCGCTACGTGGAATCATATTAGGTATGTTACTGTTGTTGTCACTGATTGCCTGTCTACCATAATCCTCCTCATTTATCATAACTTGGGACGGACAGTGTGAGCGAGCTCACACATGCAAAGTTATACTAAGTGCGGCATGATAATATGAATATACTATTATATATCTTATTAAAATCGATTGAATTACACAAAAAATATAAAAACATTTACATAAACTTATAAAACTCTGCTATCTTTGGTTACTTTTGATTTATGAATTTAGTAAACCCATATATATAGTCGTTTAGTTTTACGCAAGGAAACTTAAATCCTAGCATGTACACCAAAGCCGATCATTTTTTCCTTTCTCCAAGGCTATTGATTTTCTCTTTTCCTTTTGTTTTCTTTTGTAAAATGCTAGCTAGGAGCAGGCTGCTCTAGTATAAAATTGTTTACTCTAAAAAACGGATAACAAATTGAGTTTATATGTAGTTTTTAAGGATATGCGGATTGATTCAATATAGATGATAAATAACGTTAGATTAAACAGATAAATGACGTAATAAATTGTCAAACCAATTAAAGGAAGTGACCTCGACTCAATAACAGCTTAATGAAATGCCTGCCTTCAGTCCCCGGCTCACACTAATGAAGAAATAATGAACAAAAGTACGAATTTTGGATAACAGAGAAAATAAGAGTATATTGCTTTGATATGCGTGTTATAATATGTCCTATGAATAATAAGCTTTCCCCTTTATATAGTAGGGGAATTTACCTTAAGTACACTTATAAAAAACGTAAACATCTTCCGTTTCGACGATCACTGATTTTTTGCCGATACGAGTTGAGATTCACGCGATATCTGGTTAGGTATAGATATCACAACTCTTTGTTAGTCGTGTGCAGCTGCTGGGTAAAGCTCTCCGAGGTCTCAATCTTAAATCGGACCTCGAAGATATGGCTCTGAAATCCCCGAGAGCAGATGTTTGCCTGAGCCCTGATACGAAGGGTTCTTCGTTCTGCATCTGGTTCATTACGGTCATGTTCCTGCTCCGCTTGACTCACCGGAAAATCGAGTCATACAGCGGGCTCGATTTTACTCGTATATAATAACATATGGACTTCATATCAATTCAGTAAATTTGACTTGAACTCTATATACATATACGTAATATATTATGAATATAGAAAATTAAATGAGTTATGGTACAAATTCTAGATCCGCCTCTAACGCAATATCCTCTATCAGTCAAATACTATAATTCCACAAAGACACTTCAACGTCACTTTCAACGTCATCCCAACTGAAGCAATCACCTAAACGAGGAGTTGGAGAAAACAAAAGCCCAATCTTTTCTTGCCATGATCCCTCTATCTCCAACATATCACTATTTTCTCCCCAATTACAACCCAAAACGTTTTCCATCTCCTTATTCTTCATTTTCAATTCCTTAAACCCCATATCATGGCCACTTCCATTAACAACGTTCTCTTGGCACGTTACTTCTTCATTCGTATAGTCGACTCTAACTAACTCAGGATCCTGACAAAACCCCTCGGCTGCTTTCACAGCAGCCTGGCGTAAGTCCTTAGGATCCTTTGATACTATCACTGGCAACCTCCAAAGGGAGTCAGCGAAGTTTAGAGTAGCGGAATTACCTCTAAGTGCTAATGCAGCTACATCATGAGCTCGAGCCGCCATTTCTGGAGTAGGATAAGTTCCTAGCCATATTCTTTTTTGTTTACTAGGTTCGCGTAGCTCGCAAACCCACTTGTTATTATTCCTCCTCCTCACTCCCCGATAAATCGGGTGGCGAGTTTCCTTGAACTTCTTTCTCCCTGCACGTTTCTTGGGTCGACTAGAAGCTAATAGTATAATTCCTTCGTCGAGAGCAGGTGATAGTCGTTCGGACGATGATGATGATGTTTCCTGCGAGTAATCTCTCTCTAGAATTGCCCGATTTGAGTCTAACGAGCACGAAACTGAGTTAATATTAGTCATCTCTGGTTTTCTTGAAATAGTCGCGACTGTTATAATAGTCGATAAGAGTCAAACTTTATATAGCGCTAATGGTTTCAGAGCTGTTGTTGAATTGTTGGTTATGGAGTTTTGAGAATTTGCTGAAAGTTTTAAAGTGCTATTTATAGATTTGTATGTAAGTGGATTATGAAGAGTGAGAAGAAGAAGAATAGAGCACGTGGCTACGATATTGACGCGCACACGGAATTAAGTTGGCTAAGAAAAGAAAAACTGCAAAGTGTTCGATCTGCTCTTTTTCTTATTTTCGTGGGGTCTACTTAATTTTTTTCCAGGTATTTACATTGAAGTCCGATTAAATTTATATTTATGTTGAAAAGTACGTCAAAAAATGTTACATTAGGAATAAAACATTCTCTAACAAGACAATTTCATATATGGATCTTCGAAACCAAAACTTATAAAAGAGTAGTTAGCAACACTTGCAGATGCTAAGTATGATATACGGGTTTATGGAAACCCAATAATTTTTACTTGAACGTTATTTTTATATTAAAATATCTACTAAATATCTGTAATTATTTGACAGTAAACTCAATTATTATTGTAAATTCTACTTAAGGTCGATGTAGGAACTCATAAATTTTCAATTCTGGATCTGCCTCTAGCAACTTAGGGGTCGTTTGGTAGGCTGTACTAAGTAGAATAATTCCTGTATAAAAATTTAATTCGTCCAATACAATGTTTAGTTACTCAATTCAATTTATGCATACTTAATACATGGATTACCTATACCTCATAAGAGGGCTTAGCTAATACCAAGGAAACCAAGGAATTACTTATACCAGATTTAACTATACCTGGATAAGACCCTAAAATTACTAAACCACCCCTCAAACCCTTTTAATTTTTAATATTCAAGAGTATAATTGTAAAGAAGATTTTGTACAGTTTTAAACCAAACACAAGCTTAGATTATACATAGCATAGCTAATTTTTAATATAATGAACCAAACACTTGATAAAAAATAATCACAGCACTATAATCCCTGGATAAGACCCCAAAATTACTATACCACCTCTCAAACCCTTTTAACTTTTAATATTCAAGGGTATAATTGTAAAGAAGATTTTGTACAGTTTTAATTTGCATAGCTAATTTTTAATACAATGAACCAAACACTTGATAAAAAATAATCCCAGCACGCAATCCCTGTATTACTAATACGTGCATTACTAATACCTGCATTACTAATACCTGCATTACTTATGTTCGTACCAAACGATCCCGTAGCATTCTACCAAATTCTTATTGGTGGGGTCTGCATTATATTATATATAAAAAATATATATATATAAAAAAAATTAGGTGTTTTATAGCACGTGGTTGAATTAATGAGTTGCTAAAGTTTAGGATATGATTAATTAATAAAAAAAGAATAGTATGTTTTTTTGTTGTTTTCAGTGTGGGTAAATGGGGACAGAAATTTTTTGTCTAGTTCTCAGGAAACAGATGGAGTTTTGGCACACGGGTGCTACACACCTTAGCCACTTTCAATTTTCAAGTACGAATATATTCCAATTAAGAATTTGTCGGTTAAATAACTTTAATGAATTATGTGAAAATCCTAAACTTCTATACATTCATAAAGTTATTATATTATCGTGTTATCTAAGAATTGAATTAATTACCTGAAAAACTGAAATTTATTGGGAAAAATTATACTGAAAAAAAAAAAAAGCAATTCAGTGTACAAGGTCTAGGGAAGGTTCTAAGGGGTGTGATGTAGACAGCTTATTCTAATGCAAGTACTAGTGGTTAATTTTACGACTCGAATCCATAACCTATAAATCATACAGAAATAATTTTATCGTTGCTACAAGACTCCTCTTCCGAAAAATTATACTGATAATTTAAAATAATTACATAATCATAAGTTAAATCCAAAGTTAAGTTTTTATAGTATACTTATTATGAACATTAGTTGAAGGCAGAGAGAGACAGAGAGAGGGAGAGAGCGACAATCTCTAGGGCCTCACAAGGGATAATGAATTATTGATTCGGGATTAAATTTGAGATAAGCTTATTTGATATTTGATTGGAATGAAATTACGGTATAACTAATTTCAAAATTTGTTATCTCGGAATATTAATATTTTTTTATCCCTATAAAAAAAATAACTAATTTCAAAATAAATAATTTCGAAATAATTAATCTGAATAACTTATTTCCAACCAAACGACCCGTAATCTCCAATGTATTTACGTGTGAACATCCGTCAACTCCCGTCAACTCTACTGGACATCACCTACGTAATACATCCTATGTCATGCTTCCACAATATTATATTCTCCATTCTCATTGAAAACATGACATAGGATAGGTGTTGGGGTTTAATATTTCTAGAAATTTAGATGATATGAGAAATACATATGTAATTGAAATATGACTTTTATGATATTTTTTATCACTGCATATACATATATATATATATATATATATATATATATATATATAAAACTTTTATGTGAAAGAACTACTAATTGAATTTAGTAACAAGTAACAAGATGATATGATCATTTTAAAGTAATTAATGTGATAAAAATATATCAATAATTTAAATGCTAAAAAAAAATATTATCACATTAATGGAATATTTGAATTCAAACTAATACCATATTAACCTATAAAGATGATGAATTTAGTTAAGTTAAATGATATCCTATTTACATTGTATAAATATTCAATGTGGTAGTATCATATTTAATACTTCTTTATAGAGAATGTTTTTGGTGTATGTTTCTATCCATAACTTTGGTTTCTCCATCTCAAAAGTAAAATATATGGTAGTCCATCTTTGAATCACCTCCAACAAGTATTACTTTTTCACTATTGTACTTTAATATATTTGTGTGGGTTGTCTCAATATTTATAAAATTATGTCAAATTTAAATTATATTGGTTATAACCCGAGTAAATTTTTTACTACTTTATTATATTCAAAGCAATAAAATATTAATCCTGTATGTGTTTTGATAAATCAAGTCCATGATTAATTAAGATTTATATTTTCACCGCTCCTAAAAATGATAGTAAAATGGGTAGATTTTAACATGTAAAAATTATTAAAATTACGGGTTTAAATGAAAAATCTAGGTTTTGTTAAAAATGGGATTTAACCACGAAATGAATATGGAATAGGATGAAAATTATATATTTGAGTTCGTAAGGTTATGGGTAACAATTTTCTTCGAAAATTTCCAGAATCCGGGCATGTGGATTTGGGGGTGAATTTTGAGAATCTTCCAATTTGGATTGGGTAATTACTCTAATATTTAAATTATAAACTTTTGAACATGTATTTATTAATTTATATAACATTTGAATAGTTTTGGGTTGTTCAACACTGCGTTGAGGCTTTAGAACGAAATTTTGGGCCGAAAAGTGAGCTTTGAGACGAGGTAAGTCTCTTGTCTAATCTTGTAAGAGGGAATTTACCCCATAGGTGATTTAAATTAATAATTGCTTCTAATTGTGGGGGGCTACGTATGCACGGAGTGACGAGAGTCCGTGCGTAGCTACTAATTATGCTTATGTCCGGATAGTTTAGGACCCAAATCATGAATTGCTTGTAATGTTTGCACCCTACATGTTATTTAAAGTGCCTAAATCACATTGGAACTTGTTAGAGGAATTGTAAAGAACCGAATTTCACTTACTTGAATTTTGAGCGGGATACTTGACCTTTAATGGAATTGTGTATTAGCCTTGTAATAACTTTTAAGCCAAGTGTTCATGAAGCATCCTCTCTTCTTGTGGAGCGGACTGAATGTCTCGGCAGTAGATAGATACACCTATAGATTGTGCTGCACGTCCCTCGGCAGTGTACACGTTATTCTAGAACGGGTCGTACGACCTCGGCATAATAGTGCGTGATAATACTTGGATTTTTAATTTTTTTATATTTTATGTTATTTCATGGTTTGAGAGGTTAAAATCATATCAGACAGAAAGTTATTTGAGACTTATCATGTGTAAAGGAATTGTTTATTTCCTTGTTGTTATTGAAATGCTGCGATTATATGCATAACACATGCATATTTAGAACTTCTTTATTTATAATTATTGGCCCATATTAAGTGTCGATGTCGACCCCTCTCACTACTTCTTCGAGCTTGGACCTGATACTTATTGGGTACATGTTGTTTATGTACTCACACTATATTTCTGCATTAACCGTGCTGGATCTGAGGTTGGTGCATCTGGCGATCACACTGGTGCGCATCCCCGTTACTCGCGGGCCTAGTGGTGAGCTGCTTCCTGAGCCGTTCCGCAGCCCCTAGAGTCTCTCCTTTGCATTTATTTCTGTCTATTTTCATCTCAGACAGTAGGTAGAGTTTTGTATAATCTATTAGTGCTAGTACACTTGTGACACCAGGTCTTGGCACACACACTAACAGACATAAGATTTTGGATTATTCTATTGTTATGATTGCACTCAGCTCCTTTCATTTATTTACTTAAAATTTGTTGTTTCTTAAGCTTTTAATGAATGGAATTTAATTACTTGAAAACTCATTAAAAAGAGTAATCACGAGGTTAGTTTGCGGTTGGCTTGCCTAGCGGCGGAGCTGGGTGCCATCACGGCCTATAGGAGAATTGGGTCGTGACAACATGGTATCAGAGCACTAGGTTCACATAGGTCTCACAAGTTATGAGCAGGCCTAATAAAGTCTTGTAGATCGGTGCGGAGACGTCCGTACTTATCTTCGAGAGGCTATAGGTTATTAGGAAACTACTCTTTCTTCATCTCCTATCATGTAATTGATGTGGTACTAAGTATCTTTATCTTATTCTCTCACAGATGATAAGAACGCACACAGCGGATGTTCCAGACCATGGAGGAGATGCCCCCCCCTATTGCTAGAGGCTGACGGAGGACTCCAGATCGTGGTAGAGTATGAGAGCATCCTAGCATTACTCCAGTCCTGCCACCAGTGGATCCAGCAGAGGATCCTATTATTGAGGAGCAGAGTGAGGTGCCTGCAGTAGATCCAGCCCCGGTAGATTGCATGTCCGCACCGGGATTCCAGGAGGCCACGGGCTGTATGCTACAGTTCATGGATTTTATGACTCAGGCTGGTTTATTTCCAGCAAACCCGGCCACATCTCAGGTGGGAGGGGAAGCACATACTCCTACCGCTCAGGCTCCAGGGCATGCAATTGCCGTGTATCATACCCTGGGCGCACTACCCGTGGGCGGAGCCCATCCAGTAGCAGCAGCTATACTTGAGCCTAGACCAGCTGCAGCCGGCGAGCCCCAGAAGCTATTGGACAGATGGACCAGGCATCATCCTCCTGTCTTTGGAGGTAAGCGACATGAGGAACCCCAGGACTTTATTGATCGGCGTAGGGACAGACTTCACAACATGAGGATATACGAGTCTCATGGGGTGGATTTTGCTACTTTCCGGCTAGAGGGCAGGGCCCGTAGGTGGTGGCATCATATCTTCTCGGCAGATCTATAGATTCTCCTCCCATGACTTAGGACCGGTTCACCCATATGTTTTTGGATAAGTATATCCCGCCCTCTCAGAGGGAAGAGTTACGGTTTCAGTTCGAGCAGCTCCAACATGGTCAGATGTCAGTGACCGACTATGAAGCGAGGTTCTTTGAGTTGTCTCACTATGCACTTATGATCCTTCCCACCGATATAGAGAGAGTGTGGAGGTTTCTTGCAGGTTTGCACACTAGCATTCAGGCCACCATGGCTCGAGAGGTTGAGATAAGAACCTCTTACGAGTTATTTGCAGAGATAGCTCGGAAGATCGAGGGTGTTCATCAGCGTAACTGGGAGCAGGCTACGAGGGATAAGCGGTTTCGGTATTCTAGAGAGTTCAAAGGTGCGGGCAGAGGCCAGTTTGTGAGGGTCAGTCTAGCAGGCCAACATATCTAGCACCGCCTCCTCCTCGAGGTGCTCCAGTGCGACCTTATTTCATCGCCATGCCAGAGAGTTCCTATCGCCTACCAACTATTCAGGGTTCCTCTAGTGGGTATTCCAGCCATCAGGGTCAGATTTCAGGTCAGCAGCCTACGTACCGAGAGATTGTTTCAAGTGCGGGGATCTCAGTCATATGTGGAGGTTCTGCCCCAAGCTTCGGCGCAAGGTAGTGCAGCAGGGTCAGCAGCCCATGATTACAGCACCAACTTCTTAGTTAGGTGGCGCTCCAGCTAAGTTCTATGCTTTTTCGGCCAGACCAGCTGCAATGGCCTCAGATGCCGTGATCACAGGTATTATTTCTATTTGCTGTAGGGATGCTTCAATACTATTTGATCTAGGGTCTACGTATTCATATGTTTTATCTCTGTTTGCTCATTTCTTGGGTGTTTCTCGTGAGTCCATGGGTACTCCTATTTATATATCCACTATTGTGGGCGATTCCGTTGTTGTGGATCGGATTTATCAGTCTCGCATTGTTACTTTATGTGGTTATGAGACTAGAGTGGATCTTCTCTTGCTCGATATGACCGACTTTGATGTCATCCTGGGATGGATTGGTTATCTCTATATCACGCCATCCTTGATTGCCATGCCAAGACTGTTACCTTGGAGATGCCAGAGTTGCCTAGATTGAAGTGGAAGGGTTCATCTGTCAGTGCATCTAGCCAGGTTATCTCTTTTCTGAAGACTCGACACATGGTCGAGAAGGGTTGTTTGGCTTATCTAGCTTATGTTTAAGATATTACCGTAGAGACTCCGGCGATTGATTCAGTGCCCGTGGTCCAGGAGTTCTCCGATGTGTTTTCTTCTAACCTACCAAGCATGTCACCAGATCGTGATATCGATTTCTGTATTGATTTGGCCTTAGGCACCCAGCCTATCTCTATCCCACTGTACCACATGGCTCCGAAAGAGTTAAAAGAGTTGAAGGAACAGCTTGAGGAGTTACTAGCAAAGGGATTCGTTAGACCGAGTATATCGCCTTGGGGTGCACCAGTGTTATTTTTGAAGAAGAAAGAGGGGACTATGCGAATGTGCATTCATTACCGCCAGTTGAACAAAGTTACCATCAAGAACAAGTATCCGTTACCGCGTATTGATGATTTGTTTGACCAGTTGCAGGGGGCCAGGGTGTTCTCTAAGATCGACTTGAGATGGGGTACCATCTGTTGAAGATTTGTGATTCAGATGTTCCGAGGACAGCTTTTCGGACTAGATACGGCCATTATGAGTTTCTAATGATGTCCTTTGGTTTGATTAACACCCACAGTGGCGTTTATAGATTTGACGAATCGAGTGTTCAGGCCGTATATTTATTCGTTTGTCATTGGCTTCATTGATGACAGTTTGATCTACTCGCATAGCATGGAGGAGCACAAGCAGCATTTGAGAGTGGTGCTTCAGACCTTGCGGGAACAGAAGCTATATGTTAAGTTCTCCAAGTGTGACTTTTGGCTAGATTCTGTAGCAGTCTTAGGGCATGTTATATTAGGCGAGGGTATTAAGGTAGATCCCCAGAAGATCGAGGCAGTTCAGAGTTAGTCTCATCCTACTGCGGCGACTGAGATCAGGAGCTTCTTGGGGTTAGTAGGTTATTGCCGTCAGTTTATGGATGGCTTCTCATCTATTGCAGCACCTTTGACTAGATTGACCCAGAAAGGTGCTCCGTTCCAATGGTCCGACGATTGTGAGGTGAGCTGTCAGAAGCTCAAGACCGTATTGACTTCAACATCGTTGTTAGTGTTGCCTTCCGGTTCAGGGATGTATACTATGTAGTGCGATGTTTCACGAGTTTGTTTGGATTGTGTATTGATGCAGGAGGGGCGAGTTATTGCATATGCTTCATGTCAGCTGAAACCCATGAGAAGAATTACCCTGTACATGATTTGGAGTTGGTCGTGATCGTTCATGCTCTTAAGATCTTGAGGCATTATCTTTATGGGATGTCCTGTGAGGTTTACACCGATCATCGCAGCTTGCAGCATTTATTCAAGCAGAGGGATTTCAATTTGAGGCAGTGCAGATGGATTGAGTTACTAAAGGATTATGATATTACCATCCGTTATCATCCGGGCAAGGCAAATGTAGTTGCGGATGCCTTGAGCAGAAAGGCGGAGAGTATGGGTAGTCTGTCATTCATTTCAGTAGAGGAGAGGCCACTAGCTTTAGACATTCATCCCTTGGCCAATAGACTTGTGAGGATGGA
Organism: Nicotiana obtusifolia; assembly: GCA_002018475.1. NCBI lineage: Eukaryota > Viridiplantae > Streptophyta > Magnoliopsida > Solanales > Solanaceae > Nicotiana > Nicotiana obtusifolia. The sequence continues at coordinate 256,046 of MCJB01044904.1, read as the reverse complement.
TATTTTAGAGCTCAGCCGAGTTCTTACGCGCGTCATTGCCCAGTCTTCACTATTTGAGCAGATCAAGGCTCGTCGGTTTGATGATCCGCACTTATTGGTTCTTCGTGAGACGGTACTATAGGGTGGTGCCAAGGAGGCCACTATTGGTGAGGATGGTGTTCTGCTACTCCAGGGTCGTCTATGCGTTCCTAATGTTGATGGCTTGAGGGAGATGATCCTAGAGGAGGCACACAGTTCTCGGTATTCTATTCATCCAGGTGCTACGAAGATGTATCGTGACCTGAGGCAGCATTATTGGTGGTGGCGGATGAATAAGGACATAGTTAAGTATGTAACGAGGTGTCTAAATTGCCAGCAGGTTAAGTATGAGCATTAGAGGCCAGGTGGCCTACTCCAGCAGATGACTATACCTGAGTAGAAATGGGAGCGCATTACTATGGAATTCGTAGTTGGGTTGTCGCAGACCTTGCGGAAGTCTAATGCAGTTTGGGTCATTGTCGACAGGTTGACCTAGTCGGCACACTTCATTCCGGTTGTGACCACATATTCTTCAGAGAGGTTGGCCAGCATTTATTATCAGGAGATTATTCGGTTGCATGGTGTGTCTGTTCCCATCATATCATATAGGGGCCCTCAGTTTACTTCACATTTCTGGAGGGTAGTACAGAGTGAGTTGGGGCCTTAGGTAGAGCTCAGCACAATCTTTCATCCCCAGACCGACGGGCAGTCAGAGCGAACAGTCCAGATCTTGGAGGATATGCTCAGAGCATGTGTGATTGACTTCGGAGGGCAGTGGGATCGGTTCTTGCCTTTGGCCGAGTTTGCTTACAACAACAGTTATCAGTCCAGCATTGAGATGACTCCATTTGAGGTTTTATATGGTCGGTGATGTCGTTTTCCCATCGGATGGTTTTAGCCTGACGAGGTTAAGTTATATGGTACTTATTTGGTGAAGGATGCCTTGGAAAAGGTAAGATTGATTCAGGAGCGACTTGACACAGCACAGTCCAGACAGAAGAGTTGCACGGATTAGAAGGTGCGTGATTTATCGTTTATGGTGGGCGAGAAAGTTTTCTGAAAGGTCTCGCCGATGAAGGGGATCATGAGGTTCAGAAAGAAGAAAAGTTGAGCCCAAGGTTTATAGGTCATTTGAGGTGTTAAGACGAGTTAGGGAGGTTGCTTATGAGCTTGCTTTGCCTCCGAATCTATCGGGAGTTCATCCAGTTTCCACGTGTCTATGCTCCGGAGGTACCATGCCGACTTGTTGTATATGTTAGACTACAACACGGTTCAGTTAGATGAGAGCCTAGGTTACGAGGAGGAGCCAAGACAGGTTCGCCAGTTGAGGTCCAAGAAGATTTTTGGGATAAAATTTCAGTGGAGGGGTCAACCACTCGAGGAGGCGACTTGGGAGACCAAGGAGGATTCAGCACTTATTCAGCACTCCAGGTATGATTCTAGACCCGTTCAAGGACGAACATTTGTTTAAGAGGTGGAGAATACAACCACCCGACCGGTCGTTTTGCTTTTTAGGTCCCCGTTCTCCTAAATAAGACTTCCTGTATGTGTTTTAACTACTCTATGACTCGCGGGGATGGTTAGTTTGGGATTTGGAAGGATTCGGGTTGTTATCGGAACACTTGGTTCCTTAAGGTTGGCTAAAAGGGCTAAGTTTGACTTTGTTCAACGTTTTGAGTAAACGACCTCGGAACCTGAATTTGACGGTCCAAAGAGGTTCGTATCATGTTGGACTTGGGCGTACGTTCGCATCGGGTTTTGGATGATCCGAGAGTGTTTCGAAATTTAATATTGATAGTTGGCACCTTGAAGTATTTAAAGTTTTTTAAATTTGGTTTGGAGTAGGTTTTCATGTTATCGAGGTCCATTTTGGATTTCGAGCCTGTAAAGAGTTATGTATGGTGATTTAACACTTGCACGCAAAATTTGGAGTCAGTCTGAGTAGTTAAAGTACGTTTTGGCGCGTTCAGAGTAATTTGAAAGAATTTGAAGTTCATAAGTTCATTCTATTGGTTTTGGATTTTGATTTTTAGTTTTAATGTTGTTTTTCGTAGTCCGAGGGTACGAGCGAGTCCGTTTTATGATTTCAAACTTGTTAGTATGTTTGGACGGGGCCTTAGGGACCCCGGATGCCATTCGGACGATGCATGGAAGACGTTTAGCCTTGGGTGAACAGCTGAAGCACCCAGCTTCTGGTGCAATCGCACCTGAGGAGGTCTAGCCGCAGGTGCGAGCTCGCAGAAGCGGACCAGCATGGGCAGCCCCAAAATCGCAGATGTGGAACACGAGGCACACCTACGAATGCGCAGGTGCGGTAAAAGCAACCGCAAAGCGGCCAAAGCCGCAAGAGCGACACTCGCGTTACAGAAGAGGTGCAGCAGAAGCGGGATAGCTGTCCGCATATACGGAAGAAGGCCAAGTAGGCAAGGGCTGTATCCGCGATGATTTTCCACAGATGCGGAGCCGCAGAAGCGGCTGTCCCTCCGCAGGTGCGAAATCGCTGGAGGCAGAATGGTCCATTTAATACGAGGCTTAGGCTATTTTGGCTCATTTTCTTTCATCTCTTCGGCGATTTCTGAGCTATTGTAGAGGGGTTTTCAACTAGCACTTTGAAGTAAGTAATTTTTATACAATGTGAGTTAAATACATAGATTATGGGTAGATTTTAACATGTAAAAATTATTAAAATTATGGGTTTAAATGAAAATTTTAAGTTTTGATAAAAATGGTATTTAACCACGAAATGAATATGGAATACAGCAGCACGAATACATGTCAATACATACGTGTACAGCTGGACTGCCCTAATTTTAGGCGATTTTTGCTGCTGTATTCATGAATACAACAGCAAAAAAAGCCTTCTGGAGAAGCTGGATTGGGCTCCTACGTGGCCCAACTTCTGGAGAAGCTGGATCTTCACTGGAGCACTCTTTGGGCTTTTACGTAGTTATGCGGGTCAGCCCAACTTAACTACATATTTTCAATTTTGTAGTAAGTACTAAGCAGCATTATACCTGATTGGCAGAACCAATAAAGGACTCTACGCCATAAAAAGCATGACAATGTATTATGTACTGGCGATATAAAAAAAATTAAATTATGTTGGTAATTTGACGGTATAAAAAGTTTTCGTAGACGAATAGAATATTTAAATTGGGGCTGGGGACTTTCATATGATCGAAGGGCTTCTTTCGCCTTTCAGGTCTTTCTCACGTCTTGCCGGACATCTAGGAATACAGGAATTCTTTAATTAGTCAATCCTGATACCGACTTTTACTGAATCCGTATTCCCGAATCATCTCTTTTATGTGATTAACACGGGGCCGAAATATTTGATGCACGTTCCTAGCTTTGCCGGAAACACTTTGGACCAGCTCAATCCAGGAAGTTCAGAGGGTAGGAGGTATGGTATAACTTAAATCCTAACCGCAATAACAGTCTAGGCCACACATGAAGTATCTAATGAAGCCAAATACAAAGAGACTTGAACATGTCAATTATAAAAACAATACTGTATTTGATATCACAAAATCATTTGCTTAAATGTATTTATGTGTACAGATAATATGTGATGTTGCTTGAATGTTATACTTTCTTTTTACTGCATTATTTGTTTCATTTCTTAGTTCTTTTCTAGTTTCATTCTGATCACTGACTAAATATATCAATGTTAGAGTAATTGGTGATATTTCTTATAAAAGAAATAAATATGCAACTAGGAAAATTACACCCGAAAGTCAGAGACGAATTTAAAATTTTAGTTTGATAGGTTCAACTTTTATACTTTTATTACTGAACTCATACACTTCTGAAATTATCGGTTCAAACTATAATACTAACATTTAAAATAATAGTTTTCTTTAAATATCTATTTCGTGATAAAAAATACTGAATTCAGTTGAACTCCTCGTCCTCGTGTCTGATTTACGAAGGCACAACTTTTACAATTATTATAGATGTAGATATAAAAGAAACACCTACTTTCAAATCGAGCATAAATAGTTTAATTAATTGATTCTGTTTTATCACGAATCCCATGGTAGTCAAGATTTTTCTCTTTTTTGAATATTTTAGTTTAAGGTATTGTCACAAAGGAAGTGACTAGACGAATTTAATTTATCAAACCAAAAAAAGACGAATTTAATTTATCATTAAATATGTTTGAATGTGGCACCTTGTAGCCATTCATGGATATTGAAACTACAAGGCCTTGTTGGTTAATTCTCATCCATTTAAATATCCACCAAACCACAACAAATTAATTAACTAATACTATTATATATATGTTAAATATAGTGTCTCACGCAATCAAGAACTCTTCCAAGAGTTTTACAGATAATGGTTAGGTAAGAATAGCTATCAGTTAGTATTCTTGTATAATTACTCTACTGTAATCTCTATCTCAATCTCTAGCCAATATCGATGTCAATGTATATATATACACGAGATTGTGTACATAAGGGGGTTGAGGAAAATATATTTTCCTAGCCTAACCATTATCTGTAAAACTCTTGGAAGAGTTCTTGATTGCGTGGGACACTATATTTAATAATATATTTTAATTTATGTCCCAAATGCTATATTTGAGAAAGAGAAGCTTTTTGTTGTCTTATAGTTGCCTTTTTTTTTAAAATATGAGTATCATTAATTGAACTTGAATAGGGCCCAAAGACACATAAGGAATAGTTGATTTTCAACATCTTTTAAGTTGGATTATTAATTTGTCATCTGTATGATAATTGATAAAGCTTATATGTTTATTAAATGTATTACAAAGGGATTTATTCTCTTGCTTGTGATTATATTTACATGATTATCGACACGAATTTAGATATGGAATCAGTAGTTCAAAATGAGTTGCGATCTTAGTGATTACATGAAGTGATTTGGTTGCAACAATTTCTCGGAGAACTTAGAATTCGAAATTCGGTTGCACCTACGGTTCACTGTAAGAATATCTCTGCTACTTAGAAGGCTCTAAACCCGATTTTTCATGCTAGAACGAAGCATGTTGAGCTAGACGTACATTTTGTATAGCTTTTAATTCTTCTATATATATATATATATATATATATATATAGAGCCGAAAACACTAACTTCAGTTGAATTGAACCACAAAAACCAACCAGAGCCAAAAACACTAAGGGGCCTTTCTGTAAAGGCTTGCCTTAGGCAAATCCCACATTGGTTAGGCGAATCCCACATCGGTTGGAGAGGAGAACGAAGAGTGCCTTATAAGGGCCTGGATACCTCTCCCTTGCAGACGCGTTTTAAAACCGTGAGGAGCGAAGGCTCTAAAGCGGACAATTTCTACAAGCGGTGGCCTGGACTGTTACACTTTCATTTGGTAGAATTAATATATTAGAAAAAATAATACATATATTAACGTTGGTTTTATTAATACATTATTTGGTAGTGTTTTTAACCTATGTATAGTATACTCTATTTAGTAATGTTTTTGTATATAGCAAATCATGACATTAGCGATACCATGATTTTTAATACATGGATAAGCATATATAAAGATAAAATTGATTTTAATATACTAAACCATAGACGATAAGAAATACTTCTAGCATAACTGATCTAACATTATTCTTATACAACCTACCAAACGACTAAGTTCAATGACCAAATAGCTAACGATTATTGCAATATCCTTTGGTACAATTCTTTTACCAAACGAACCAAAGCTTTCTATATTTCCAAAGAGTAGAAGAATTTTAAAAAACCAACAGCATTAGCACCTCCATTTGATATAATTAATTTGCAAATTGACAATATTATAGCAAAAAAAAATAACATTGACCATAAGAAAAATCTTCATATCATTAGATTATTTGGTTACAAAACACAACTTTCCCCCCTATTTGAATAAAAAGTACTCCCACTTTCATATTAAATTGTGTAGGAAAATATTATTGCCAGCAATAAAATGGATTGAGCATAATAGATAACAGCTATTATTATACAAAAGCTATAGTTTTTTCCAAATACGTGTGCCATTTTTGTCACAAGAAAACAAATAAAACCTTTTTGTTGCAACTTAACCACGAATTGCCCACGCTTTCACTTTTTTTTAAAGTAAACACACACACACACACACATATATATAGATATAGATATATATAGAACTTACAACTTCCCCTTATATACCAAATATCACATTTCCCTTATGTATAGGTAGCTAGTGATAAGCACATAGACACCACTACACATTTATTAGTATTCCGAACCTTTAAACTTTAAATTCTGGTTTCGTCTTTGCATGTGCAGACACATATATAGTTAGGTGTTTAACTTCAGTGTACTAGTAGAGTGAAATCAATTATACTGTCAGCGCATATAAATTAAAGTCGACGTATCGACACGCATATATATATATATATGGCTGACCTTTCACACACTACCAAGTCTAGCCAACTATCAAACACTGTAGTTGAAAGCAAACAATCTGCTAGAACAAATACCAAACATCCTGTATATAGAGGAATACGTTGCAGAAGTGGGAAATGGGTGTCTGAAATTAGAGAGCCACGTAAAACTACAAGAATATGGTTAGGAACATTTCCTACTCCAGAAATGGCAGCAGCTGCCTATGATGTTGCTGCATTAGCTTTAAAAGGCAGTAATAATGTTGTACTAAACTTCCCTTGTCATGTCAATTCCTATCCACAGCTCCCTCCCTCACCTTCTCCGGCCGATATACGAAGCGCGGCGGTCATTGCGGCCGCGCTTATCAAGCAAGAAGTCGAAGAAGGTACAGTAGTGGGTCAGCAAGGTAATGATGATCAGTTATCAGGAAGCAATAGCGTCGGAGCTACATATAATGAAGGGGATTCAGTTGAATTTCCTTCACCGGAAAGTTTGCAAATAGGTAATGATATTTATTACTCCGAGGTATATATACAAATGGTTAAATCTCTTAAACACTATATAAATGTTCTGTTAGGATTTTGTCCTCATTTTTTCACCATATTTGATTTTTCTATTTCTTGAAAGAAGTGTCACATATTTACCATAATTGATTTTTTCTATTACGAAAAGGATTTAGCTTGTCAATAGTTTGTGCCTCTTTCTAAGGTTATTCTCTCAATATTTTGTACTCTCTTTATATAGTAGATTACTCATCTCCGCATGTGGATGTAGGTCAACTGACCGAACCACGTTACATGTTTGTGTCTCTTTTGTTATCTAATTTATGATCGTTAAAGATTTACTTTATTAGCTTTCACATGACACTTACTTATTTCGATCCTAACACCTTTTCCATCTTTTTTATAGGAGAGAAATACGTAGATGAGGATGATGTATTTTATATGCCTAATTTGCTTGTTGATATGGCGGAGGCAATGATGATGAGCCCTCCAAGAATAAATTCCTCAACATGGGAAGATTCAAGAGGAGATCCCTCATATATTGAAAGTCTTTGGAGCTAAAACAGTTCAAAGATACTCTTAATATAGTGTGATATTGTTCGCTTTGGGTCAAAACCCCGAAATGATTTTCCTCAAAAGGTCTCGTACAATTAAAATTAAACCAGAGTATCCAACTTTTTAATTATAAATAGTAGCTTCTTTTTCTCTTCTACTTTTTACGTGGAATTTTGTTCACACACATCCAACAAAACTCCGCTGAGTTACAAAAGATTGATTCAATATGTAGTAAAAGATGCTATTGTATTTATGTTAAATGGAGAAGATACTGGAACTCCTTTGATATTGTAGCAATATTATTATATATTGTCATATAATTCATTTTTAGACACCGATTGATAGGTGTGGAGCGTGATTAATATGTAAAATGTTTACGCGGTTCAACCGCCGGGGAAGTTTACCCACGGGATGTTACCACGGAAATATTTTTTCTCTCTCTTCTCTCACACGTTTTCTCTCTCTACTCTAATTTCTCTTCTTCCAGATTTTCTTCTTCCTCTTCATCACTTCAATACAGTAGAAGTGAATCGATCCCAACACCGATAATATAAAAAAAGGTTACACATTAAAAATGAAAATTTAGTTTATATTTTTTTTCTTTTAAAACCCCTCCCAAATTAGGAGGATCTATAGTGTTTCCACACTTCCCCTCCAGCGTGACTCGAACCCAGGACCTAACGATTGTGGGTGGAGGTGCTTTTACCAACTTAGCCAGCCTCACTGGTCTAGTTTAGAGTTTAGTTTTTATATACTAACACTATTAAAAACTTTAATATTATTAAGTTTCCTAAAAAATAATTACATATTATTATACTAATAAGTGAAATTAGTTATTCTTATAGAAAAATATAGCAGGCCATTTGTTGTATGACATTAAATTACACTAATATTATAAAAATAATTTACAGCGATTTATATAAATGAAATCCTTAATTTTTCACCTTCACCAATGATCCAGACACGTTTAATAAAAGAGATTTTGCTTTTCCGCAAATGAGAACTATCCTTTCCGGCTGTCCCCTCCCCCCCCCGGTTTTGCCTTTGGGTTTGTCAACCAACCTAGCATAGACCGGGGCGCCTCGACGATGATATACTCGTAATAGTCCTTTGATGAGAAATTTGTTAAGATCCGCCCAATAGTAAGCTAATCCAATTATACATGTGTTCCATAGCTCTCATTTATATATATATATATATATATATATATATATATACACATGTCAAGCAGATTTTATGATCCAAAAATGAATCCACTTAGGAATTAACTAAAAATAACAAGGACCTTCATTGAAAATTAACTTAATTAAGTGAACTCATTGTGTGAGTGTCTTGGTTATTGAGATGGTTCGGTTAAGTCCTGTGTCGATTTACATAAAGTAATGACGTAGACTTGAAATCACATGGAAGGAAGTTGTCTCGAAAGACCTACAAATTCTTACAATATGTATAACACAATAAAAAAAAAATGGTTAGTATGTGATATCTAGACAATATTGTTTAATTTCTATAGTGTAAAGTACAAAATGCTTTATTTGACCCGTAGATAATTAAAGGGATGGGATGCATGTAAGTAAGCTAACCCTATATATAAAAGAGTATATACTATATATGTCTCAATTCACGTAATATTCTTTTTTTAAGTGTCCAAAAAAAAAGAATATTTATACTTAGAAAACTTTTAATTACTTTAAGCTTTTTATTTTATTTTTTAATGAGGTGTGAAGCAAAAGTCAAACCAAAATATAGTTACACAAATATTTTGATTTATTTTGAACTACAAATTTTAAATTGTTTTTTGTTTTTATATTTTGTGTTCAATCAAATACCATCGTAAAAAGATTAACTTTGAATTTGAGAAATTTTATGTGAATTACAGTGTCAACACGTTGGACGTTGTCATGTCATAAACTTGACCACATTATTACGTCCTAAGAGGTCGTTTGGTAAGCTGTATTAAGTAAAATAATCCGTGTATAAAAATTTAATTCGTCTAATATAATATTTGATTGCTCAATTCAATTTATGCATACCTAATACATGGATTACTTATACCTCATAGAAGGGCTTAGCTAATACCAAGGAAACCAAGGGATTACTAATCCCTGCATTAACTATACCTGGATAAGACCCTAAAATTACTAAACCGCCCCTCAAACCCTTTTCCTAAATTTCTTATATACAGAAAGAAGAATATTCAAGGGTATAATTGTAAATAAGACTTTGTACAGTTTTAAACCAAACACAAGCTTAGATTATACGTTGCACAGCTAATTTTTAATACAATAAACCAAACACTTGATAAAAAACATGTCGGTATTCTTATTAATTCTATACGAGGATGTCTAATCCTTAGTTTCTTCCAAATATGATTAGCTAAAGATTTAAAATCCACCATTTGGTGACACCTAAACTAAGAAATATGATGTTTTTAATTTCTAATTAACTTATATAAACATGATATTTTTAGTTGGGGTGAAATGGATTTTTTTCATTTTTAATCCGAGGTCTTAAATTCGAACATATAAATATAAAAAAGATTCTGGCAAGGAGCTCGTCACCCGTCTTTAATGGGTTTTATGCGGCACAAATCTAAATTAGTTGAGACTCTAATGCGGATATCGAATACCGGTCGAAAAAAGAAACTCATTTTCTTTAATTGTTACATCTTTTACTCATTTATGCTTTTGAATATTGGTTTTAAAGATTAAAATAATTAGGATTCTTTCTTTTCAGCCGACACTTGAGATATTATGCTTCACAAAAATTTAAAAAGTAGATTTTGCTGTTATTTAAAGTTGTGAACTAATATAGGAATAGACACAATTAGTGGAGGAATATAAGAAAGACATAAGCTAAAATACTAGTGGTCATTTGATTCGGAATAAGGATATATATCCCATGTCTTATATGGGATAGATAATATTAAGATTTCATATAAAATTTATATTAATTTAATTAATACCAATACCTAAATATAAAATAAAAATAATCTTAAATTTTATAACAAAATTAATATCCTAAATTCGACAAAGAAATGACCCCTTAAAAGTTTTTTCCTTTGTCTCGTCTAGTGGCGGCAAAATAAATAAATAAAATAGTTTAAAATCCATATTATCCACTAAAAAGAACTGGATAATCAAAATTTTAAAAGTGGGTAATATATGGATAAGCTTCATATTATTTACTTAAAAATAGATAAACAATGTGTTTAACTTTTACATTTACAAAGACTTATATAAATTGGAAGTTTCTCAAATTTGGGAGATTAAGAATTCTCCTAAAAATAATCATATTCAAGAAGTCATGGATAATATGAATATTTATATTATCCGTGGGTAACTCATTTTTATCAGTATTAAATAGTTGTAGAGTCGAATATTTTATTTATTTTATATTATTTATTTTTTATCCGCACATATCCGATCTGACCCGCTATTTTTCATGAGTTTATTCATGAAATCATCAAAAAAAAGAAAAGGATGTCTCTCTTGTTGGACCATTTTCTTCTCTGTCTCTTTCAGAATCTGATATTATATAGTACTATAATATTGAGTAGCCGAAATTCTTTAGTTGTTGAAAAGATTAAAGAAAGTTTGACTTTACTTTTTTAACAACATATTCATGGCCGACTTAAACATCCCTTTCCTTAGCACTCTCTCGGCCCTCGATGTCCTTATCCATCTTCCAATTTTTCTTCCGACAAAACGCTCCCTACATGTATTGGGTCAAGAACGGTCGACTGCTCGAGAAGTGTCGGGCTCGAATATGATACGAGATCGGGTTGTCTCGATCCGAGGTCGGCAAATTGAGCACGAATTTAGAGCGGCCGAGACGGGCCGACCGATGCCGACCAATACCGACCGATATCGGCCGATGGCATATCTTGTAGCGGAAGGTTAATTTCAGCCGAATATTTCGTGGATTTCTGATATCTCGTCAGGAGTAAATATCTCAACCGTTATAGACGTTGAGACATCATTTTAGGATATCTTATCCCGTAATTAAAGGGATTTACTCTGTAATTAGACTTTTACCATGTTTAGGGCTCTTTTAGCTACCTATAAGAAGGGCATTTGATCTCCTCTGTAAAGGACAACACACATTCTGAGAGAAATACTATAATTATTGTCATTCATTACTATTAACACTGTTCATCAAGTTTTGTCTATTTCTTGTATTTCGTTGCGAGCTATCCTATCTCTGTGGTTTGATTATTCCCTTTTACCTCTTATCTTTTGATCATTTTACACTATATTTTGCATTGTATCAAATTGATTCACGGATCCTTAGCATCACGAACAAATTCAATTGTTATCCGGTTTTAAGGGTAAACAGTTTGGCGCCTACCGTGGGGCCGAGGATATAGTGAAATTTTGATACAATTCTTACGCTTGCTCTTTGCAGAATCTTCTATTTTTCAGGTTATAGCCTAATCATGTCTCACTCACTTCCCGTCAGCAACGAATTCAACCACCAAAACGAAAACAACGTCGTGCCCAGAAACGAGGTCCCAATTGATGACAACTCCCAAATGGCAGTCGATACAGACTAAGCCCCCAGCCCATCGCACAGCGTTCGGGGGGAGAACCACTTGGGGATGCAACAAAGTGGGGAAAATGAAATTAGCCTCAAAATGATATTTGATATGCTACAAGCTCAGCGAGCGGCCATAGCCCAATTACAAAGCCGCAGCTAGAACCCGGACAGAGACGACGACTTCATATTTAAAGAGTTGAATTCGAGTTTTTAAAATTAAGAAAAAGAGTATTTATCATTTCATCATAATCTTTAATAGTATGGTATAGGATATCAACCCACTATTTGTGTATTTTTGATAGTTTGAATGTAGTTTGATTATCAGGAATGAGAAAGAGAAAAAAGATGGTTGATAAGAATCAATATCATAAATGATTCTATAAACATAAAAATCCAAAAGTGAAATGTCATATCAATCTTTTACTCTTTGAAAACAAAATTTATAGCTGATAAAATTATAATTAAGATTAAATATTTAAAAAAAGAGATGAACTAATATTAAGATCTGAATCAACATAGAATAAATTATTTTTTATGTTAAAATCAAATAATTAAATCTTTTAATTAATTATTTAGCAAGAGAATACAATTCAATTATTTTTTAAATTCATCATCTGAGTAAAATTCTTATTCAAGTTAAAAAAAAAAAACTTAGGATACATAAATTTATTCCATAAAAAGAGCGTTAGAACACAAAGTAAAAATTTTAGTATATTATTAAGAATCAAAATGCTATACAAGCGACTGGAAAAGCACAATCAAAGTTAAATCCTAATAAAAAATAAGCTTTCAAGACTATATTATAAAGAGTGTGGTATAACGGAATCATTCTTTATAGATGCCTCCGATGGAATCAAAATAATATTTCTATGTCATGCATTACTTGCAAATATCATATCAAGAGGCATGACACTGTTAATAATAGCAAGTGGTGTAGCAACAATAATTTTATTGTAAGGCCACCAATTTTAGATTTGATATACCTCTTCAAACAACTTAAATAACCATCACAAATATATCAAAGCAGAGTAATGATGCTAAATTTATAAGGAAAGCAAAATTGATAATATGTGATGAAGTATTTATGGCAAAGTGTCAAACGAACGAAATAATTGTCCAGAGTTCTTATTAATGAACCGTTTGGTGGGTAATTAATGGTTTGGGAGTTGATTTCTGTCAAGTACTACCAGTAGTTCCAAAATCAACAAAGGCAAATACGGTAAAATCTAGCTTGCCAAAGTTATACTTCTGGCGTCAAATGAAAAAGATTCAACTGACAAGAAATATAAAGTAAGAACAGATTCAGTATCCAATGTCTTTTTGCTTCGCGTCGGAACGAATAAGAGCATCCAATAAAAGATAATTTGGTTTTTCCTGAACACTTGGTTATCAATCCCAATGGTAATAGTAGTGCATTTAATAAGAGAAATATTTCTATCATTAGATTAAAACACAATTTGTGCAAATCGCATGATAGAATATGTTGATCAACTAAAGGTTGATCGCAGATTTTATGATAAAAATATTTAGTTTTTGACAGCAGAAAATAATACCGATAATTACTACCAAGAAGAAAACTTAAATACTTTAATACCAAATGGCCTTCTACCATACATGTTTGTTGTCAAGTTTATTATTTCTTACGTATGTTAGTGTCACCGTATATATAATAGACTAAGTTAAAATTGATCTTCCATTGTATATAGGTTAATTTTGAAAAAAAATATGTCCGTCGTGCTACTGAAGATACGCCGAATAGCTCATGCAATGGCACACAAATGGTATATAGAAGTTTTGACAATAACGTCATACATGCAAAATTTATGATACCGGTCAATGTGCTTCTAAATATATTCTTATCCCTGAATTCGGCTTTCGTCTTTCTAAACTAATGAATATCCTTTTAAATTTGAGTGAAAATAATATTTAGTATGTTTATGTTTTGCAACATAACAAATAAAGCACAAGGGCAAACATCCTAAATATTGAACTAAATTTACCGCAATATGTTTCCTTGAATGAACAACTGTATGTTGCACTTTCAAGAGGGATATCAAGATCGATAACAAGAGTTTTGGTTAAAGCAGAGCAACCAAAGCATTAGGAGCAAACATACACAAAAAAAAAAAATATTGTCCACGAAAAAGTGTTCGTTAAGATACCATCACATTAAATACGTTTAAACTATAATACATAATTATCTAACTAACATGACAAAATTGATCATTTGTATAAGTTTTGATGATGTCCTTTATTTTAAATTCATGTAGTATGCTAATGTAATAATATTCTTCGGCATTTAGATGATTGTTGTATTATTATACATAAAATTTCTCTCAATAATTAATTTTTTTATTCCTTCATATAAATAAATATTTAAATCATCACGTGTTATTATTAACGTGCTATGCACGTTCATAGATACCAGTATATGTAAGAAACATTGATCGAGCCATGTACACTTTTAACATAGACTCTACTAAACCCGCTCATGACTCGTGAGACCTATGTAACCTAGGCTCTGATACCAACTCTGTCACGACCCAAAATCCCAACCCGGTCGTGATGGCGCCTCTCATGAAGCAAGGCCAGCCGATCCCACTAAACTTTGCTCAATCTGTTAAATAATAAGAAAATAATATAAATACGGTTTAATAACAGTAAATTGCGGAGAAATATAGTAAACCATCCCAACTACAGCCGTCAGATCGGGGTGTCACAAAGTCATGAGCCACTAAGGAAATCCTAATAATAATATAACTATTACAATATGTTGGGTACAATTGTTTGAAGAAAGTAAAAACAACAAAATAAAAGAGATACGGGCTGCGAACGCCGACAGCTACCTCGTAATCTCTGAATCACCACCCTGACAATAGTAGTAGTCAATACCTCGGGGTGGAACCGATAACGCCTGAATCTGCACACATGGTGCAGGGAGTAATGTGAGTACTTCCAACTCAGTGAGTAATAAATATAAATAATGACTGAAAGTAAGAATTACATAGACTCAAAATAATCCACAATGAAGCAGTAAAAACATGTAACATCTCAAATAGATGACGTGAAGTAATTGGAAACAACACCAACACAACCAAAAATGCAATGCAATGCAATGCAACGCAATGCAAGCCATGACTATCGTGGCGGACGTGCCACCCGTTCCCTGGGTACCCGGCGCTTACTGTGGGGGGTTCAGTAGCGCAATATCTCGTGACGGCGTGTCACCCGATCCATGCATACTATACCTCGTGGCGGCGTGCCACCCGATCCATGCACACTACATCTCGTGGCGGCGTGCCACCCGATCCATTTAAAAATCATTTGAAAATATCATTTACTTTTCAAAACTGAGTTTATGAAATGAATCAATGCAGCAACAACACCCCTGAAGGGTTCACACAACCGGCGAGATGCCAAATAATACCCCTGAAGGGTTCACATAACCGGCGAGATGCCAAATAATATGATGTAGAAAACAATAACCAATACCCCTGAAGGGTTCACATAACCGGCGAGATGCCAAATAATACCCCTGAAGGGTCAACATAACCGGCGCGAAACCCAAATATGATTTAGTAAACAATGACAACTACCCCTGAAGGGTTCACATAACCGGCGAGATGCCCAAATATGATTTAGTACACAGTGACAACTACCCCTTAAGGGTTCACATAAACGGCGCGAAGCCCAAATATGATTTAGTAAACAATGACGACTACCCCTGAAGGGTTCACATAAACGGCGCGAAGCCCAAATACGATTTAGTGAACAATAGTAAATACCCCTGAAGGGTTCACATAACCGGCATGAAGCCCACATATGGCAATCAGCCCAAATCATGATGATAACACGTAAGTTTCAATCAATTGCATAGTAAAATCATCAATCAGGATGGACCAAGTCACAATCCCTAGTAGTAAACAATCCCACGCTCATCATCGAGCGCGTGTCTCAACTCAATATAGCACTACGATGTGAAATCTGGGGTTTCAAACCCTCAGGACATCATTTACAATCATTACTCACCTCAAACCGGCTAAATCCTTAGCCTGCGATGCCTTTGCCCTTTGAATTGGCCTCCACGTGCGTCGAATCTATCCAAATTCATAACAATTACGTCACAATATGTTGAGGGAATAAAACCCAAGTAAAAACAATCGAAATTACTAAGAAATCCCGAAATTAGCAAAACCCGAGCCCCGGGCCCACTTCTCAAAATTCTGAAATTATCACCTCAACGGGTTCCTTATCTCCTCACGAGTTCAACCATATAAAATTTGTCTAATTCCGACACCGGATCGACCTCCAACCCTCAAATCTAAGGTTTAGGGTTTTTCCACAATTTTTCCGCTTAAATCACCAATTAATTGCTAAAAACGGTGATGAACTGAGGTAATTCCTCAAATATTTAGTTAAGAACACTTACCCCGAGATTACTCTTGAAAATATTTCAAGAATTGCTTCAAGATTTGCTTCAATTCGAGTTCTATGGCCCCAAGTATGTTTAAGATGACCAAGACTCTTCCTCTATGAATTTGTCCATGAAAATCTCCTTTGAATATGGTTTTGAAGTTGATTTATGGTGATTCTATGGTGTTTGGAGGTGTTCCTCTTCGTGGGTAACGAAAATGGGTCTTATAGAACAAGATGGGCATTGGGTTCTGCTTAAAAAGTGTTAAAAATCGAGTTAAAACACCCTTGTCGGGTCGAAAACGCGATCCCTAATGTCAAAAAAGCGGTTCGCACTTCACATGTGCGATTCGCACTTTGGTCGCGGATCTCCCCTCATTTTCTGCCTCAGTTCGCGACACTCTGTGTCAAAAAAGCGATTCGCTTTTGTCAATTCGCGATCAAAACGCGATCGCGGATTTGACCATTTTCGGCAAGTTTTTTCTCGACACGAAATAGGCATAACTTTCTCATACGATGTCCGAATTGGACGATTCTTTTTGCTATGGCTCTGAAATTTTGATACGGATCTAATGATTCAAACAAAACTGAATTTGGAGTTCATTTACATAATATGATACCACTTTTCCTTGAAGATACACCACCGGCACATTCTTGAAATGTCGAAGTTAAACTCCATCAACCATCCAAAATTCATTCGAGATCCTCGGGACTTCAACCAAACATGACAACATGTCCCATAACATTATTCAAACTTGTTCCAACCATCGGAACGTTCAAATCAACATCATAACATCAAATTCGTATCGGATTCAAGCCTAAGGATTTCAAAATCTTCTAAATCGCTCTTTTGATCTAAACCCGACCAAACCACGTCCGAATGACCTGAAATTTTGCACACAAGTCATAAATCACATGTTGAAGCTACAGAAACTTTCGGAATTCCATTCCGACTCTCGGATCAAAATCTCGCCTATCAACTAGAAATCGCCAAATTCTAACTTTACCAATTCAAGCCTAATTCTACTCGGGACTTCCAAAACTAATTCCGATCACTCTCCTAAGTCATAAATCCTCTCCCGAAACTAACCGAATCATCGGAATTCACATCCGAGCCTTCTAACTCATAAGTCAACATCCAGTTGACTTTTTACAACTTAAGCCTCCTTGAAAGAGACTAAGTGTCTCATTTCTTACCGATTTCACTCCGAATGCAACTTACTCAACTTGATTACATAAATCACAGACGATGAAATATAATGATACATATATTGGGGAAGACGGAGCAGTAAACCATGAGACGATTTACCGGGTCGTCACATTCTCCCCCTCTTAAACAAACGTTCGTCCTCGAACGTGCTAAGGACTATTCCGAGGAAATTAAATTTCTGTGCGTATCATTACACACACTTGCGGGTGATTCTCCATCACCGTAAATTTAACATGGATCCAACAATGCCTACTCAATTGAAGATCATTTCTTTTATCCACATTTTTAAACTTCAAGCCAAATTTATCACAGCCCAATTAATTCGACACAGCATGCTAGTCTCAACCGGCTGTAGCAACTCGTGCTTACACGCCCATCATATGTATGCCCATAACCACGTCTCTGGTCATAATAGCTGTTCATACTTAATTGCAGCATCATCAATTAACTTCATTTTAACCGAAATCTCGTTTCAAATTTTCACAACACTGCCAACAATTCACGAGGCATGAAGACCTCATAGTCATTTACTCAAATCTACGAGTCACATTTAACGCCACCTGGGCACTCATCTTGTAGGTTAAAACTCAATAATCACAGCACGAATATAGCTAAACGTGCACAGAAATACATAGAAAAATTATCAAATAAGCCTAATAGGCATGGCTCCCTATTAGTATTATAGTACAAATTTAATTCCACACAGGAAAAATTTAAAACACATAATTTTTCATCACAAGGATCTCGTCCTTATATAACCCCCACCGCGGCTTATAGCCCGGTTTAAACTTTTTCATAACATATTAAAAAATGCGAGGATCTCGTCCTCAACTCTGAATCACAAGTAATATGCACATCGTGCCAACTGAAATCTATACATTTCTCCTTTTAAAAGTAATTTCCTTTAATCGAAATCATGACATATAATGAACTCCCATACCGGTAGGGCATATAATTCATAAAGCTTAATCAATTATCACGAAATTGCATCAAAACCCACTGTAGTGAGTAACAGTAAGTCACTTTTGGACTCATAACCCTCAATAGTGTACAAAACAAAATGATAGACACGGCTATGACCATCAAAATCTCCCAACAGAGATAAACACAGTGGTGGAGTGCAAATTCAAAACCCACCATATAAGTCGATTTTCCATAATAACATCCTCCGACCACAATAGCTGAATTTTCAGTAATCTGGCGCCCACAACATATCTCATGACAAATATAATTCCTGTTACAAATATCGCAATACTGCCATGACGAAAGAGACGTGTAGGAGCTCGCAGCCACCTACCGAATCAACAATTCATGGAGTCTCTCATCCTGTCAAGAACCATTACCTCATTCTGAACTGAATAACATTATTTCCTTTTAATGTGCCTTATATAAATCTGATTGCATAGATTTCAGCTCCAATAATCTCATCTCACTCGGTGCAAGCTGCTCACATAATAAGCCGCCTCAAACACCGACTCAGCTCTCATATGGCGCCATCAATGCACCGACAAGCTACAGTTTGAACATGACACATAAAGAGGAACAAACTCTGGAAAAGAGTTATCCAGCCCGCAACGAATAAACAGTCAAACAGATGTTATGAACCCTCTCAAAGGATGAGAAACAAATACGCAGGAAGAGGTATAGGGAACCGTACTTAACATAACACTGTTGCGGCACGCAACCCGATCCACACATAATACCGTTGCGCCTTGCAACCCGATCCAAATATGATACCGTTACGCGA
The DNA here is from genome assembly GCA_002018475.1 of Nicotiana obtusifolia. Lineage (NCBI taxonomy): Eukaryota > Viridiplantae > Streptophyta > Magnoliopsida > Solanales > Solanaceae > Nicotiana > Nicotiana obtusifolia. The sequence continues at coordinate 236,686 of MCJB01044904.1, read as the reverse complement.
GATTAAAAGAATTTCTCATAATCCCTTAACTATTAGTAGAATGAATACTTCATTGGCTTGAACCCATTTCACTCAACTCATTTCGGAATAACCATGGCAACATGCAACTGAATTCCCATAACCACATAAAATACAAATCTCAAGTTGTGGTCCAAATCATCATGACTCTTACGGAGTCCATTCACACAACAAGGCCATTCGATTTTTTTTTGAACCGCTGCACACAGCTATCCCTGCACAAACCGACGGTAATAACCTGCCAACCCGAGAAAGCTACGAATCTCGGTGACTGAGGATGGTCTAGGCCAACTCTGGACCGCCTCTATCTTCTTTAGATCAACCTGTATACCCTCACTGGACACTATGTGCCCCAAGAAATCCACTGAGTCGAGCCAAAACTCACACTTGGAGAATTTTGCATAAAGCTTATCCTCCCTCAATCTCTGCAATACAATTCGCAAATGTTCTACGTGCGCTTCCTGGCTACGCGAGTACACCAGAATATCATTAATAAATACCACCACGAACGAATCCAGATAAGGCCGAAATACATTGTTCATCAATTGCATGAACGTTGCTGGGGCATTGGTTAGCCCGAAAGACATAACAAGAAACTCATAGTGGCCATATCTAGTCCGGAAAGCAATCTTAAGAGTATCTGCATCCCTGATCTTTAGCTGGTGATATCCTGAACGGAGATCAATCTTAGAGAACACTCGTGCTCCCTGAAGCTGGTCAAATAAATCATCAATACGAGGCAGAGGATATTTGTTCTTGATCGTTACCTTTTTCAATTGCCTATAATCGATGCACATTCTCATCGTGCCATCCTTCTTTTTCACAAATAGAACCGGTGCACCCCAAGGTGACACACTAGGGCGAATGAACCCTTTATCTAGGAGTTCCTGAAGTTGCTCCTTTAATTCTTTCTACTCTACTGGTGCCATTCGATATGGTGGAATAGAGATGGGCTGAGTGCCCGGCACCAGGTCAATACCGAAATCAATATCCCTGTCCGGCGGCATGCCCAACAGGTCTGCAGGAAATACATCGGAAAAATCCCGCACAACTGGAACAGAATCGATGCTTGGAGTCTCAGCTCCAACATCCCTTACGAACGCTACGTATGCAAGGCAACCCTTCCCAACCATACGTTGGGCTTTCAAATATGATATCACCCTACCGGGAATATAATCAGTCACGCCACGCGACTCGATCCGCGGCACACCCGGCATAGCCAAAGTAACTATCTTAGCATGACAGTCTAAAATAGCACGACATGGAGATAACCAATCCATGCCCAAAATAACATCAAAATCTACCATGCTTAATAGCAATAGATCAACTCGGGTGTCCAGACCCCCAATAGTTACTACACACGACCGATACACACAGTCTACAACAACAGTGTCAACCATCGGGGTAGACACATGAACATGTAGAGCAAGAAGCTCACGGGGCGTACCCAAATAATGAGCAAAATATGAAGACACATATGAATAAGTGGAACCGGGATCAAACAATACAGAGGCATCTTTGTGGCAAACTGAAACAATACCTGAATAACGGCATCAGAAGCACTGGCATCTGTCCTGCCTGGAATAGCATAGAATCGAGCTTGGCCACCGCCTGCTCGACCTCCCCCTCTAGGGTGACCTCTAGCTGCCTGACCATCGCCCCTAGATGGCTGAGCGGGTGATAAAGTAATTAGAGCAGAAGTCGAGGGTTGACCCCTCTGTTGGAACGATCTAGCTCCACGATGAGGACAATATTTCCATATGTGGCCCATCTCGCCACACTCATAACAGCTCACTGATGCTCTAGCAGCTGCACTCTATCTAGACGGACCCTAGGCTGACGGAGAATAAGCTGGAAGGGCGCTAAGTGTTGACTGGCCCTGCTGCAACCCCTGATAGCCAGATGCCCCACTATACCCTGGGCTTACTGACTGAGCAGGCCTGAATGAACGGCCTCTACCTTGCTGAAACTGGCCTCTCGAAGGAGTACCACTGAAATTACCCGATCCTCGAGGCCTCTTAGCCTCCCTCTCCTCTTGCTCCTGACGGCGAACCGTCTCAATCTCGCGAGCTATGTCCACCACTTCTTCGAAAGTAGCACCCAATACTCTCTCCCTGGTCATAAAAATACGGAGATTATAGTTAAGACCATCCACAAACCTCCTGATCCTTTCACGATCAGTCGGAACAATCCAGACAGCATGTCGAGCCAACTCAGAAAATCTTGACTCGTATTGCGACACAGTCATATCCCCCTGTAGCAGCCATTCAAACTGTCTACGCAACTCCTCTCTTCGGGACTGCGGCACATACTTTTCTAAGAAAAGAACGGAGAACTGCTGCCAAGTAAGGGACGTTGCATCAACCGGCCTACGCCTCTCATACGCTTCTCACCAATTAAAGGCGGCTCCCATGAATTGAAATGTGGTAAATGCCACACCACTAGACTCAAGAATCCCGGCTGTCCGGAGCATTCGCTGACACTTGTCAAGGAAACCTTGGGCATCCTCGCCCTCAGCACCACTGAATGACGGAGGCTAGAGTCTACCAAACCTCTCAAGACGACGTTGCTCATTGTTTGGAATAACTGGTACTATGTACTCCTGAGCTGGTGCAACAGGCTGGGCTGGAGGTGCCCCCGACATCTGAAGTCCCTGCACTATCTGCTCAGGTGTACGGGCAACTGGAGTTTGATTGCCTCCCCCGGCCTGAGAAGTAGTTGCGGCTGTAGTGGCTGAAACCGCCTGAGCTAGGCCAGTGCAAATGGTTAAAATCTGAGCCAAGGTCTCCTGAACCTGGGATAGCTGCAGGCACAGCTGGTGCCTGAACTGGGGCTGCTGGAGCCTGTTCCTGAGCTGCAGCAGCTGGTGGATCGACAGATGCTGCCATCGCTGCTCTGCCTCTACCACGACCACGACCGCGTCCACGGCCTCTGGTGGCCTCAGTGGTTGGTATTAGTGGTCGTCCACCTCGTCCAGTAGTTCGTGGCCTCACCATCTGTGAGAGAACGGGATAGCAAAAGTTTTAGTACTCGGATCAACAAGTTCGCACGACAAGAATTTCAAGAATATGAATTTTCCTAAAAAGGTTCCGCAACCTCTCGAAGATAAGTATAGACGGCTCCGTACCGATCTGCAAAACTCTACTAAACCCACTCATGACTCGTGAGACCTATGTAACCTAGGCTCTGATACCAACTCTGTCACGACCCAAAATCCCAACCCGGTCGTGATGGCGCCTCTCATGAAGACAAGGCCAGCCAATCCAAACTAACTTCATTTTTAACAGTTAAATAATAAAAAAAATAATATAAGCACGGTTTAATAACCGAAATTAACGGAAAAATATAGGAACCATCCCGACTACAGCCCTCAGATCTGGGTGTCACAAAGTCATGAGCCACTATTGAAATCCTAATAATAAAATAACTATTACAATATCTTTGGCACAATTGTTTGAAGAAAGTGAAAGCAACAAAATAAAAGAGATACGGGCTGCGAACGCCAACAGCTACCTCGTAATCTCAGAATCACCTCCCTGACAATAGTAGTAGTCAGTACCTCGGGGTGGAACCGATAACGTCTGAATCTGCACACATGGTGCAGGGAGTAATGTGAGTACTTCCAACTCACTGAGTAATAAATATAAATAATGACTGAAAGTAAGAAACACATAAGACTTAGAGCAATCCACGATGAACCAGTAAAAACACGTAACATCTCAAGTGGATAACGTGAAGTAAATGGAAACAACACCAACACAACCAAAAATGCAATGCGATGCAATGCAAGTCATGTCTATCGTGGCGGCGTGCCACCCGTTATCTGGGTACCCGGCGCTTACTGTGGGGGGTTCAGTAGCGCAATATCTCGTGACGGTGTGTCACCCGATCCATGCACATTACATCTCGTGGCGGCGTGCTACCCGATCCAATTTATATTTTGTGGCGGCGTGCCACCCGATCCAATAAAAATCATTTGAAAATATCATTTGAGTTTCAAAGCTAAGTTTATGAAATGAATCAATTCAGTAACAAATGCCCCTGAAGGGTTCACATAACCGGCGAGATGCCCAAATATGATCTAGTACAAAATGACAACTACCCCTGAAAGGTTCATATAACCGGCGCGAAACCCAAATATGGCAAGTAGCCTAAATCACAATGATATCAATTAGATTTCAATCAAGTATGTAGTAGAAATCATCAATCGGGATGGACCAAGTCCCAATCCCTAGAAGTAAACAACCCCATGCTCATCATCGAGCATGTACCTCACCTCAACATAGCGCTATGAGGTGCAAATCCGGGGTTTCGAACCCTCAGGACATCATTTACAAACATTACTCACCTCAAACCGGCTAAATCCTTAGCCCGTGACGCCTTTTCCCTTTGAATTGGCCTCCACGTGCGTCGAATCTATCCAAATTCAGAACAATTACTTCACAATATGTTGAGGGAATAAAACCCAAGCAAAAACAATCGAATTTACTAAGAAATCCCGAAATTAGCAGAACCCGAGACCCTGGCCCACGTCTTGAAATTCAGTACTATTCACCCCAACGGGTTTCTTATCTTCTCACGAGTTCAACCATATAAAATTTGTCGAATTCTGACACCGGATCGACCTCTAACCCTCACACCTAAGCCTTAGGGTTTTCCACAATTTTCCCAACTTAAATTACCAATTAATTGCTAGTAATAGTGATAAACTGAGGTAATTCCTCCAAAATTGAGTTAGGAATACTTACCCCGATGTTTCTCCTGGAAACCCTCCAAGATTTTCTTCAAAACTTGTTTCAATCCGAGCTCTCTAGCTCCAAATGTGTTTAGAATGGTCAAACCCCCTTCTTTAAGAATTTACACGAGATAATCTCCTTTGGATATGGTTTTGAAGTTGATTTGTTATGATTCTATGGTGTTTGGAGGTGTTCCTCTTCGTGGGTAACGAATATGGGTCTTGTAGGGCAAAATGAGCACTGAGTTCTACTTAAAAAGCATCAAAAATCGGGTTAAAACACCCCTGTCAGGTCAAAAATGCGATTTTCTATGTCAAAAATGCGGTACGCATTTCACCTTTGCGGTTCGCATCTTTGGTCGCAAACCTCGCCCCAAGTTATGTCTCGGTTTGCGATTTCTGTGTCAAAAATGCGGTTCGCATAGCTGATTTGCGGTCAATCTGCGATCGCAGATTTGACGTTTCTGCAGATTTTTTCCTTGACACGAAAATAGGCTTAACTTTCTCATACGATGTCCGAATTGGACGATTCTTTTTTCTATGGCTCCGAAATTTCGATACGGATCTAATGCTTCAATTAAAACTGAATTTGGAGTCCATTTGTATAATATTATACCACTTATTCTTGAAGATACGACATCGACACGTTCTTGAAATGCCAAAGTTAAACCCCATCAACCATCCTAAATCCATTCGAGGCCCTCGGGACTTCAACCAAACACGCCAACATTTCCCATAACATTATTCAAACTTTTTCCAACCTTTGGAATGTTCAAAACAACTTATCAACACCAATTCACATTGGATTCAAGCCTAATGTTTTTCAAAATCCTCTAAGTCGCTATTTTGTTCTAAACCCAACCAAACCACGTCCGAATGACCTGAAATTTTGCACACAAGTCATAAATCACATATCGAAGCTACAGCAACTTTCGGAATTCCATTCTGACCCTCGGATCAAAATCTCGCCTATCAACCGAAAATCGCCAAAATTCTAACTTCACCAATTCAAGCCTAATTCTACACGGAACCTCCAAAACTAATTCCGATCACTCTCCTAAGTTATAAGTCCTCTCCCGAAACTAACCGAATCATCGGAATTCACATCCGAGCCTTCTAACTCATAAGTCAACATACAGTTGACTTTTACAACTTAAGCCTCCTTGAAAGAGACTAAGTATCTCATTTCTTACCGATTTCACTCCGAATGCACCTTTCCCAATTGAATTACCTAAAGCACTGATAACAAGGCATAATGATACAGATATTGGGGAAGACAGAGCAGTAACCCATGAGACGATACCGGGTCATCACAATAAATAATTTAATTTTAAATGAGAGGGTTAAAATTGGTCATTAACAGAGACGACGCGTAACACTACTTGCCAGCAAGCCAACATTCACATAATAACTCTGTATTTGAGTAAACAAGGTTTAATATACTTAACAGCGAAAATATCATAATTCTCTGATAAAAACCCATTACAAAACTACTATAACTCTCCCCAAAATCTAGGGTCAACGAGTACATAAGCACTACTGAGTATCAAAATATAAATCAACTCTATAGTACAACTGTCTGAATAATAGAAAAGTAATAAGAAAAATAATAAAGAGAGTCAAGGTCTGCGGACGTCATAGCAGCTACCTCGAAGTCTCCAAATACTTGGATCTGCACACTAAGTGTAGAGTGTAGTATGAGTACAACCGACCCAATGTACTCAAGAAGTAACAGAACTAACCTTTGGATAAAAGTAGTGAAGAGCTCTGAAGAAGACAGACATAAACCAATACAATAAACAACACCGATATAATGACAACAATAGCAATAAGTAACTAAAAGAATTATCAAAATTAGCTTGTTCGTATTAAAGTAATTTAAACATATTTTCAAGTATACCAGCTAGAGCCCAACACCGATACGAACATATCAGTTACAACTAGCATGAGGATTGATACATCTCTATGCGTACATATCTAGTATGCATGTCAATTGAATGATTTCACGGTGATATCCCCGATGCTCCAACTATCAACATATCAAGTTGTCTATCTCAAATGCCCACGTTATCACATACACAAACACTCAGCATTGTGCGGGTTCCTAGCATCAATGCTCCTCACAAAAATATGTGTATATATATCATTGTGCCTGCGTTCACTGCTGGTATGGCAGACTCCTGAGAAGTAGATCCTGCCAAAGCGCCAATCAAAGCCGATAAGGTCTGCTGCGGCGTGCATCCCGAAAAAAAAAATAATAATAATAATAATAATACTAATAATAATAATAATAATAATAATAATAATAATAATAATAATAATAATAATAATAATAATAATAATAATAATAATAATAAGAAGAAGAAGAAGAAGAAGAAGAAGAAGAAGAAGAAGAAGAAGAACTGTACGAATACTAAAAATAAGAATAAGAATAAGAATAAGAAGAATAATAACAATAATAATAATAATCGTAATAATAATAATAATAATAATAATAATAATAATAATAATAATAATAATAATAATAATAATAATAAGTACAAGAATAAGAATAAGAATAAGATAATAATAATAAAAATAATAATAATAATAATAATATAGGCTAAATAGTGTTGTGTTGAACTTATGCATACTAATCTAGTTTTAAATCATATTTTGCTACTAGTTATACACTGTATCACCCGATGGTTCTAAGATTGAGATTGTAAAGCCCAAGCAATTTAGCAGTCGAGGCAGTAAACCGTAGTTATGGCAACATAACCGGTGGTCCTTGTAAAACTCGTGTTAGCCAGGTGGGCGTTGTAAGAGTCATGAGAAGTACCTTGGTTTAGGGTTTGCTTGATAGGAATGTGGCTTATCAGGGCTGGTGTCGTTGTAAAATCTTCCTTGTAGCTCTGTTGTGGCGATGCTGAGTAGAAATGGTTATGGATTTAAAAAATGATTCTTATAAAGACTAATTTTGGTAAATCTAATATTACTACCAAAAGACCTATTAAGTGGGATGAAATAGATTTTCTCAAAGAATGCGTCATTGAGGAAGCAATAACACCTCAAAATGTCATTAACAGTGAAATCAAAGAAGTTGAACGAGCTTATGATGGAACTGTTAATATCAGGTTTAATGAACCCGATCAAACTGATAATAATAGTTATTTATCTAGATTAACTAGATCAAATTCTTCTTATATTTAACCTGTTGATTATACTGTGATTTTCATCTAGAGCATCTACGTTGTAAATTAAAGATAATAACAGAATAAAGGTCATAAAAATTAGCACAGATAATATTGCTAGTGCTATTCCTGATCCGACTGAATCTGAAATGTATTTTTTTCAATGGTTTAAATGGATAGAAACCAAATAGATTTTAGTCCAGGTTCGCCAGCAAGAAAATTGATTTCAGAAGAATTTAAAAAACCCAGATAGAAACTTTTCATAGATTGGTTTTTTGACAATTTCGATGAGAAGTTAATAATTCTTCCAAAATGATTTGTATAATAATATTAGTGGTCACAATAAAATGATTGCTTTTGTATCATGGTTTATGTCTAAATATATTGATGGTTATATTTTCATGTTAGAAAGACATTATAAACTCACTAATGATGAAATCACAAAATCAGTTTTTCCCCCACAAAGCACTTTCCATTGGGAGAAAAAAGATAAAGTAATTTATTTTATAGTTTTTTTCAAAATTATTTGAAGATGATACTGGAAAAATTACTAATAATAATTTGAGTACTATGCTCATGCGGAATAATTACGAATATTTTTACATTAGTAAAGACTGAAAAAATTAACAACAGAAGTCCAGAAAATATGTAGGAAGGATATTGCAAAAGGTAAAGAGAAAATTGCTGCCACAAGTATCCAACCTTCTACTAAGGTCAAAGACTTTAAGTTAAAAAAGTCCGAAGGACCTAGAGAAATTATTATATGAAAATTTTGAAGGATCCAGACTTAAGCCTTTAAATTTAGAGCATCTATCTGATGAGGATAGTAGACTAAAAGTCCATGATGAGATAAATAAGATCTCAGAAAAATTTGCCCGAAAATCGATCCAAAGGATGCTCCATTATCCTAGGCCAACTCCTCAAGATGGATTGTTAGAAGAACCTGATTTTACTCATCAGTCACAAAGTTATAACGGTACAAAAATCTATGAATGGAACCGTAGATGGTTTTACTGACCCCCAAATTTATACTCAGGTACATAGAATACTTATGTACAACATTGTCTACAAGGTTAATAAGAACCAAGAAAACCATTGCTTACGTGATAGTAGCAGGTTTTACTGGCCAATTGAAAGGCTCGTGGGACAATTATTTAGAAAATGAACGACGCATAGAAATTATGAGCGCCATAAAAGTATAAAATGGACAGAATGTTCAAAACTCTGTCTATTCTTTAGTTCTTAATATTATAGAACACTTTTCAGGAAGATGGTCACAGAATAGTGAGACTTTAGGAACTATGCTCCAAAACCTTAGATGTAAGACTCTAATATCTTTTAGGTGGTATAAAGATATTTTTCTATATAGAGTCATGGAATTACCAGAGTGTAATAGTACTCACTGGAAATCAAAATTTATAGATGGCCTCCCAACACTCTTTTTTGAAAGGGTTAGAAAAGCGCTTCGTAGAACAACAAAGAGTATAGATTATAATAGCTATTCCTATGGAAAACTTATTAGTGTATGTACACAATAAGGTTTAGCTTTATGTAATGAGATTAAGCTAAATATGAAAATCAAGAAGAATCATCTAAATGAAAGACAACAACTAGGGGAATTTTGTGAACAATTCGCCATAGATATCCCTAAGAATAAAAATGTATCTCATAGACCTAAGAAAGAGTTTTATAGACTTAAAAAGAATAGAGAATCTTTTGATAAAAGATCTGAGTGGAAGAAAAAGAGAAGGAGTGCTTATAAGCATAGGAATGATTTTGTAAAATCTAAGAAGCCTAATGCTTGCTACAAATGTGGTAGGATAGGTCGTTATGCAAGAGATTGCAAAGTCAAGGATAAGATTAAGAACCTTGATATAGATGATAATTTTAAGGACTCTTTGTACATGATTCTTCTAAATTCATCTCCAGATAATTCTGATCAAGAGAGTAGTTATGGAGGAGATTCATCAGCTGATAACGATTTAAGGGCTCTATAAGAGGAAGAGTATATTTCCTCAGGTGATTAATGTGGACCCTTGTAACGACCCGATCGGTCATTTTGAGCAATTGCATTTTGTGCAGCTATTTGAAGTGTTGAGTAGCTCTATATGATGTATTATGACTAGTGTAAATTGTCGGTTTTAGTTTTAATGTTAGTCGGAAATGATTTGGAAGAATGAATTACATGATTGATGTTTTAAGTTGGAAGAATTGACTAGGTTTGACTTTTGTGAATTTGACCCTAGAGCGAAGTTTTGATTGTTACCTTAGGTCCGTATGGTGACTTTGTACTTGGGAATATGCTTGGATTTGCAATTGGTTATTTCTAGAAGGATTCGACACTAATTGGCGAAAGTTAAAAATTTAAAGGTTTGGAAAGTTCGTAAGTTTGACCAGAAGTTGAGTCGAGGATAGCACATTCGAATTGATGTTTTGGGAATTGGAATAGCTTCAATATATCATCGGGAATTGTGTGCAAAATTTGAGTTTGTTGAGGGTTGATTTGATGTGCTTCGACGTGAGTTTTGGAAGTTAAAAGTTCAAAGTTCATTCAAATTCGAATTGAGGTGAGATTCATCGTTTCGATGTTGTTAATTCTAATTTGTGGCCTCGAGTAGGTCCATGTTATGTTATAGGATTTGTTGGCATATGTGGATCGGGTCCCCAGTGTGGCTCAAGTGAATCTTGGATGAAGTTTGGATAATTTTCGTTTCATGTTGCATTGTTGAAGGCATGGCGGTTTTGGTGCTTCCGCATCTGAGGAAAATTGGACCCAAATGCGAGTCTACAGATGTGGACAATTGGTTGCAGAGTGCACACAGGCTTGGACAATTGAGGCGGTCCTATGCACAGATGCGCGTTCAGGGGTCGAACCCCTGCGATTCTGCAGGAGCAGATGTTTTTCCGCAGGTGCGAAAAGTCTTTTTTTGAGCTTTTTCTGCACAAACAGGTTTCACGTCGCAAAAGCGATGCTGCAAAAGCTGGTTATTGCTTGCAAAAGCAAAGAGGACAGTGCAAAAGCTTTAACTTCGAGGGTTTGGTCATTTTAGCATATTTGGTGCTATGGAGGATTGAAGCGATTATTGAGGCGATTTTGTGACGACCCGGCCAGTCGTCTCATGAGTTACCACTCCGTTTCCCCTATTTATATCTTATTATGCTTCGTTATCCGTCTTTTAAGAGATCAAGTTGAGTAGTTTGCGTTCGGAGTGGATTTGGTAAGAAATGAGACACTTAGTCTTTTTTAAGAAAGTTTAAGCTGGAAAAGTCAACCGGATGTTGACATAGGACTTAGAGGGCTCGGGTGTGAGTTCCGATGGTTCAGTTAGCTTCGGGAGGTGATTTATGACTTAGGAGTGTGATCGAAATTGGTTCTGGAGGTCGGGTGTATAGTTAGGCTTGAATTGGTGAAGTTAGTATTTTGGCGATTTCCGGTTGTTAGGCGAGATTTTGATCTGAGGGTCGGAATGGAATTTCGAGAGTTGTTTTAGCTTCGTTATGTCATTTGGGATGTGTGTGCCAAATTTCATGTCATTCGGACATGGTTTGATTGGGTTTCCGATCAAAAGAGTAATTTAGAAGATTTCGAAATTCTTAGGCTTGAATCCGATACGAATTTGGTGTTGAGAGGTTGTTTTGAGCGTTCCGAAGGTTGGAACAAGTTTGAATAATGTTATGGGATATGTTGGCATATTTGGTTGAGGTCCCAGTGGCCTCGAGTGAACTTAGGGTGGTTAGACGGACTATTTCGTCCTTGGAAAAGTGGGCAGAAAAACCAGAAAGTTTGTAATTTTGTAAAAGAACAAAGTGACATCGCAAAGAGGGCTATGCTATCGCAAACCCTGTATGTGAGCCGTAAACTACACACCCAGATCGCAGACCCAGACAGATTTTTGGGCAAGGATCGACGTCAAGAATGCGGTCTGAAATGCAGTCGCATTTATACAATGCGAACCGCATATCCACCACACTGAGATCGCAAACCGAGATAGATTTCTGGGTAAAAATCAACGTCAGAAATGCGGTCAAAAATGCGGTCGCATTTCTAAAAGGCGGACCACAAACCAAGCGTCACACTGAACTACGGTGAAGGCTAGGTTTACAATCTGCGATGGCCATAGCAAAGATGCGGACCACATGTTGGATATGCGACGGATATGCGGTCGCATTTGAACCGAAAAGAGGCGTTTTGTCCCGATTTTTGACCCTTTATAAATAGAAACTAGTACCCACTGACCATGCAAAACCCACTGTCAATACCATCTAAGAAAACATCTCCAAAACGCTCTAAACCACAGCAAAATCAGCCCCAAAATATGTCCAAATGAGCCTTGCTTGGACAGATTCTTAAAATAAGGGGATTTCAGCCATTTTAAACACATGTGGAGCTATAGAGCTCGGATTGAAGCGAATTGAGAGGCTACTTTTGGGAGACTTTCGAGGGAAACATCGGGGTAAGTGTTCTTAACTCAACTTTGGACAAATTACCCCAGTATATCGCTATTTTTAGTATTCGATTGGTGATTTAAGTTGGAAAATCTGGAAAAATCCTTAAGTTTAGATTTAAAGATTTGGAGGTCGATCTGATGTCGGAATTTGATAGTTTTTGTATGGTTGACCTTGTTGGGAGATAAGGAACCCGTCGATGTAAAAATTTCTGAGCTTCGAGAAGTGGGCTCAGGTTTTGCTGATTTCATAATTTCTTAGTATTTTTTCAATTTTTTCGCTTAGGCTTTGTTCCCTCAGCATATGTGACGTATTAGTTCAGATTTAGGGTAGATTCGACGCGCGTGGAGGCCAATTTGAGGGGCAAAGGCGTTGCGGGCTAGAGATTTAGCCGGTTTAAGGTGAGTAGTGATTGTAAATGATGTTCTGAGGGTTTGAAACACCGGATTGTATACCGTAGTGCTATATTGAGGCGAGACACACGCTCGATGATGAGAGTGGGGTCGTTTACTTCTGGGGATTGTGACTTGGTCTGTCCCGAATGATGATTCCTACGGCGTATTTGACTGAAACTTATTAGTTATCATTATGATTTGGGCTGATTGCCATATTTGGGCCTTGTGCCAATCATTTGAACCCTTCGGGGATTTTTATCACTATTTCCTCACTATTTTGATTTGTTGCTTGAACTCAGTCATGTTTCTTACACTGTTTCACAACTCAGCCACTTTTTAGACATAAATAATATTTTAATTATGTTTTTGGCTGAGAACTACTGTTTTACTATGCCCGAGGGGCTTGTGATGATTTTCTGACTAAGTGCGGCCGAGGTCCAGATGTGAGGTTTTACTGAGTGATATAAGGCCGAGGGCCTAAGATACTTTATGTGCCACGAGGTGGCTTGTGACTGATATGAGGCCGGGGACCTGAGATACTGTATATACGCCACGAAGTGGCTTGATTGATATGAGGCCGAGGGCCTAGATATATGCTACAAGGTGGCTTGATATTGCGTTTGGGCCGTAAGGGGCTCCTCCCGGAGTCTGTACACCCCAGTGAGTGCTGGTACCCATTGTGATGTGAAATATAGCCCGAGGGGCTGATACAGGTCCATGTGATAGCTCGAGGGGCTGATGTTGTACTATGTGATAGCCCGGGGGGCTGGTACTGTTCTATATGATAGCCCGAGGGGCTGATATTATTGTGAGCTCGAGGGGCTGGTACTGTTATATGATATTGCTCGAGGGGCGGATTTGTTGATATATAGCCCGAGGGGCGATGTTTTACTTCACATTATTTACCTGAAAAATTTCATATTTTTACCTGTTGAAAGGAGATTTTACTTGATTTCTCACTGATTTACTATTTTTTGAATGATATTTTAATGCTTCATTGTAAAATGCCTTGTGCTTTATGTGTTTTCTTAATTTCAGTCGTTATTTATACTTATTATTCACTGAGTCGGAGTACTCACATTACTCCCTGCACTATGTGTGCAGATTCAGGCGTTGTTGGTTCTGCTCCGGATTACTGATTCCTCCCGTCCAGGCGGTGAATTCAGAGACTACGAGGTAGTTGTTGGCGTCCGCAGCTCCATGTCTCTCTTATCTTGTTCTTGTCATGCTTTTCAAGGAGTTGTGCCAGATTTTGTATTTAGTAGACTTGTTATTAGGATCCATAGTTCCTCATGATTTGTGACACCGCGGTTCGGGCTGTTGTCGGGATGGTTAGCTATATTTTCCGCGAATGATTGCTATTAAACTATGCTTGTATTATTTTCTTGTTAATTGACTGCATAAAATGAGATTTTGCTTAAATTGGCTGGCCTTGTCTTCTCGAGAGGCGCCATCATGACCGGGTTCGGGTTTAGGGTCGTGACAGGTTGGTATCAGAGCCTAGGTTACATAGGTCTCATGAGTCATGAGCGGGTTTAGTAGAGTCTCGCGGATTGGTACGGAGACGTCTATATTTATCTTCCAGAGGCTGCAGAACATTTAAGGAAATACTTCATATTCTTGAAATTCTTGTCGTGCGAACTTGTCGATCCGATCACTAAAACTTCTGTTATCCTATTCTCTCACAGATGGTGAGGACGCGAGATACCGGACGAGGTGGACAACCACCAGTGCCACCCACTGAGGTCACTAGAGGTCGTGGATGTGGTCGTGGTCGTGGTAGAGGCAGAGCAACTAGGACAGCACCTGTTGATCCACCCGCTGCCCCAGCTCTTGATCAGGCTCCAGTTGCACCGGCTCAGGCACCAGCTGTGCCCATCGTGATTCTAGGTCTTCAGGAGACCTTGGCTTAGATCTTATCCATTTGCACTAGCCTGGCTCAGGCAGTTTCAGCCACCACAACAGCAGCTACATCACAAGCTGGGGGAGGCAATCAGACCCCCGCTGTTCGCACACCTGAGCAGGCAGTACAGGGACTTCATATGCCGGGGGCACCTCCAGCCCAGCCGGTTGCACCAGCCCAGGAGTTCATGGTACCTGTTATGCCAGATGATGAGCAGCGTCGTCTAGAGAGGTTTGGCAGACTCCAGCCTCCGTCATTCAATGGTGCTGAGGGCGAGGATGCCCAGGGTTTTCTTGACAAGTGTCAGCCAATGCTCCGTACCATCAGGATTCTTGAGTCTAATGGTTTGGCATTACCACCTTTCAGTTTATGGGAGCTGCCTTCACTTGGTGGGAGGCGTATGAGAGGCATAGGCCGGTTGATGCAGCGCCCCTTACTTGGTAGCAGTTCTCCGCTCTTTTCTTGGAGAAGTATGTGCAGCAGTCCCGTAGAGAGGAGCTGCATAGACAGTTCGAATGGCTGAGACAGGGGGATATGACTGTGTCACAGTATGAGTCGAGGTTTTCTGAGTTGGTTCGTCATGCTGTCTGGATGGTTCCGACTGATCGTGAAAGGATCAGGAGGTTTGCGGATGGCCTTAACTATCATCTCCGTATTCCTATGACCAGGGAGAGAGTATTGGGTGCTACTTTCGAGGAGGTGGTTGATATAGCTTGCGAGATTGAGACGGTTTGTCGTCAGGAGCAAGAGGAGAAGGAGGCCAAGAGGATCGGGTAGTTACAGTGGCACTCTTTCGAGGGGCCAGTTAAAGCATGGTAGAGGTTGTTCTTCCAGGCCTGCTCAGCCATCCCGTCCAGAGTATCGTGGGGCATCTTCAGGTCGTGGTTACCAAGGGTCGCAGCAGGGCCAGTCATTACTCAGCGCCCTTCTAGCTCAGAGTTCAGCTCGTACTCCGTCAGGCCAGGGTTTTTCTATGCGGAGTACATCTGTTAGGCACTTCGGTGCGAGGGGTTCCCTTCATTCCTCTTCTCCAGCACCAGGGAGCTGTTATGAGTGTGGCGAGATGGGCCACCTGTGGAGGCAGTGTCCTCATCGTGGTGCTAGATCATCCCAGCAGAAGGGTTAGCCCTCGACTTCTGCTCCAGTTACTTTACCACCCGCCCAGCCAGCTAGGGGTGGACGTCAGGCAGCTATGGGTCGCCCCAGAAGGGGAGATCGATCAGGCGGTGGCCTAGCTCGATTCTATGCTATTCCAGGTAGGACAAATGCCAGTGCTTCAGATGCCGTCATTACAGGTATTGTTTCAGTCTGCCACAAGGAAGCCTCTATATTATTTGATCTCGGTTCCACCTATTCATATGTGTCCTCATATTTTGCTAATTATTTGGGTATGCCCCGGGAGTTTCTTGCTTTGCCTGTTCATGTGTCTACCCCGGTAGGCGATATTGATGTTGTGGACCGTGTGTACCGGTCGTGTAGTGACTATTGGGGGTCTGAATACACGAGTGGACCTATTTCTATTGAGCATGGTGGACTTTGATGTCATTTTAGGCATGGATTGGTTATCTCCGTGTCGTGCTATTCTAGACTGTCATGCTAAGACAGTCACTTTGGCTATGCCAGGTGTACCGCAGATCGAGTGGCGTGGTGTGACTAATTATGTTCCTAGTAGGGTGATATCGTTTTTGAAGGCCCAGCATATTGTTGGGAAGGGTTTCCTTTCATACCTATCGTTTGTGAGGGATGTTGGAGCTGAGACTCCAAGCATTGAATCTGTTCCAATTGTGAGGGATTTTCCAGATGTATTTCCTGTAGACCTGCCGGGCATGCCACCGGACAGGGATATTGATTTTGGTATTGACCTAGTGCCGGGCACTCAGCCTATCTCTATTCCACCGTATCATATGGCACCAGCAGAATTGAAAGAATTGGAGGAGCAACTTCAGGAACTCCTAGATAAGGGGTTCATCCGGCCTAGTATGTCACCTTGGGGTGCACCGGTTCTGTTTGTGAAGAAGAAGGATGGCACGATGAGAATGTGTATCGATTATAGGAGATTGAACAATGTAACAATCAAGAACAAGTATCCTGTGCCTCGTATTGATTATTTTTTTGACCAGCTTCAGGGAGCGCGAGTGTTCTCCAAGATTAAACTCCGTTCAAGATATCACCAGTTGAAGATCAGGGATTCAGATGTTCATAAGACTGCTTTATAGACTAGATATGGTCACCATGAGTTTCTTGTTATGTCTTTAGGGCTAACCAATGCCCCAGCAGCGTTCATGCAATTGATGAACAATGTATTTTGGCCTTATCTTGATTCGTTCGTTGTTGTATTCATTGATGATATTCTGGTGTACTCGGGTAGTCAGGAGGAGCAGGCACATCATTTGCGAGTTATATTACAGAGATTGAGGGAGGATAAGCTTTATGCAAAATTCTCTAAGTGTGAGTTTTGGCTCGGTTCAGTGCCTTTCTTGGGACACGTGGTGTCCAGCGAGGGTACAGGTTGATCCAAAGAAGATAGAGGCGGTTCAGAGTTGGCCTAGACCGTCCTCAGCCTCAGAGATTCGTAGCTTTCTTGGGTTGGTCGGCTATTATCGCCGGTTTGTTCAGGGATTCTCATCCATTGCATCGCCCTTGACCAAATTGACTAAGAAGGGTACTCTATTTGTATGGTCGGACGAGTGTGAGGAGAGCTTTCAGAAGCTCAAGACAGCCTTGACCACAGCCCCAGTATTGGTTTTGCCATCAGCTTCAGGTTCATATACCGTGTATTGTGATGCTTCGAGAGTTGGGATTGGTTGTGTATGATGCAAGAGGGTAGAGTTATTGCTTATGCTTCTCGCCAGTTGAAGCCCCATGAGAAGAACTACCCCGTGCATGATTTGGAGCTGGCTGCCATAGTCCATGCATTGAAGATTTAGGCATTACTAGTATGGCGTATCTTGTGAGGTTTTTACTGATCATCGCAGCCTCCAACATTTGTTTAAGCAAAAGGATCTTAATTTGAGGCAGCGAAGATGGTTGGAGTTGCTCAAGGATTATGATATCACTATATTATACCATCCAGAAAATGCCAATGTGGTGGCTGATGCTTTGAGCCGAAAGGCTGTGAGTATGGGGTGTTTTGGCATATATTCCAGTTGGGGAGAGACCCCTTGCAGTTGATGTTCAGGCCTTGGCCAATAGGTTTGTGAGATTAGACATTTCGGAACCTAGTCGGGTGTTGGCTTGTGTGGTTTCTCGATCTTCGTTATATGAGCGCATCAGAGAGCGCCAGTATGACAATCCGCATTTGCTTTTCCTTAGGGACAAAGTTCAGCATAACAATGCTAGAGATGTGACCATCGGCGATGATGGAGTGTTGAGGATGCAGGGCCAGATTTGTGTACCCAATCTGGATGGGCTTCAGGAGATGATTCTGGAGGAGGCCCATAGCTTGCGGTATTCCATTCATCCAGGTGCCGCGAAGATGTATCAGAATTGAGGCAACACTATTGGCGGAGAAGAATGAAGAAAGATATTGTGGGATTTGTAGCTCGGTGTCTCAACTGTCAGCAGGTAAAATACGAGCATCGGAGACCGGGTGGCTTGCTTTAGCAGATGACTATTCCCGAGTGGAAATGGGAGCGGATCACTATGGACTTTGTTGTTGGACTTCCACGGCCATTGAAGAAGTTCGATGCTATTTGGGTGATTGTGGATCGGCTGACCAAGTCCGCGCACTTCATTCCTGTGTGTACTACCTATTCTCTTGAACAGTTGGCAAGGATTTATATCCGAGAGATTGTTCGATTGCATGGTGTTCCAGTTTCTATCACTTGGGATAGAGGTACTCAGTTTACTTTGCAGTTTTGGAAAGCCGTACAGAGGGAGTTGGGTACTCAGGTGGAGTTGAGCACAACTTTTCATCCTCAGAAGGATGGGTAGTCCGAGCGTACTATTCAGATATTGGAGGACATGTTACGTGCATACGCTATTGATTTCGGAGGTTCATGGGATGAGTTTCTACCGCTTGCAGAGTTTGCTTATAACAACAGCTACTAGTCGAGCATTCAGATGGCTCCGTATGAGGCTTTGTATGGGAGGCGGTGTAGATCTCAAGTTGGTTGGTTCGAGCCCGGCGAGGCTAGGCTATTGGGAACTGACTTGGTTCAGGATGCTCTAGAGATGGTGAAAGCAATCCAGGAGAGGCTCCATACAGCGCAGT
Source organism: Nicotiana obtusifolia (assembly GCA_002018475.1). Taxonomy (NCBI): domain Eukaryota; kingdom Viridiplantae; phylum Streptophyta; class Magnoliopsida; order Solanales; family Solanaceae; genus Nicotiana; species Nicotiana obtusifolia. The sequence goes on along the minus strand of MCJB01044904.1, from coordinate 217,803 downwards.
CGAGGCAAAAGCGTTATGCCGATAGGAAAGTCCGAGATGTGTCCTACATGGTTGGTGAGAAGGTCTTACTGAAGGTTTCGCCCATGAAGGGTGTTATGAGATTCGGGAAGAAAGGGTAATTGAGTCCTCAGTTCATTAGGCCGTTTGAAGTGCTTCGGAGAATTGTAGAGGTGGCTTATGAGCTTGCTTTGCCACCCAGCCTGTCGAGTGTACACCCAATATTTCATGTTTCCATGCTCCGGAAGTATATTGGGGATCCGTCTTATATTTTGGACTTAAGCACGAATCAATTGAATGATGATTTGACCTATGAGGTGGAGCCAGTGGCGATTTTGGGTCGTCAGGTTCGGAAGTTGAGGTCCAAGATATAGCTTCAGAGAAAGTGCAGTGGAGAGGTCGGTCCGTAGAGGAGGCTACCTGGGAAACCAAGCGAGAGATGCGGAGCAGATATCCTGACCTATTTAACGCTTCAGGTATGTTTCTTGATTCGTTCGAGGACAAACATTTGTTTAAGTGGAGGAGAATGTGAGGACCAGGCCAGTCGTCTCATGAGTTACCTCTCCGTTTCCCCCATTTCTGTCTTATTATGCTTCATTATCCGTGTTTTAAGAGATCAAGTTGAGTAGTTTGCGTTCGGAGTAGATTTGGTAAGAAATGAGTCACTTAGTCTCTTTTAAGAAGGTTTAAGTTGGAAAAGTCAACCGGATGTTGACTTAGGAGTTAGAGGGCTCGGGTGTGAGTTCCGATGGTTCGGTTAGCTTTGGGAGGTGATTTATGACTTAGGAGTGTGATCGGAATTGGTTCTGGAGGTCCGGTATAGAGTTAGGCCTGAATTGGTGGAGTTAGTATTTTGGCGATTTCTGATTGTTAGGCGAGATTTTGATCTGAGGGTCGGAATGGAATTTCGAGAGTTGTTGTAGCTTCGTTATGTCATTTGGGATGTGTGTACAAAATGTCATGTCATTCGGACATGGTTTGATTGGGTTTCCGATCAAAAGAGTAATTTAGAAGATTTTGAAATTCTTAGGCTTGAATCCGACACGAATTTGGTGTTGAGAGGTTGTTTTGAGCGTTCCGAAGGTTGGAACAAGTTTGAATAATGTTATGGGATATGTTGGCATATTTGGTTGAGGTCCCAGTGGCCTCGAGTGAACTTAGGGTGGTTAAACGGACTATTTCCTCCTTGGAAAAGTTGCAGAAAAACCAGAAAGTTTGTAATTTTGTAAAAGAACAAAGAGACATCGCAAAGCGGGCTATGCTATCACAAACCCTGTATGCGAGCCGCAAACCACACACCCAGATCGCAGACCCAGACAGATTTCTGGGCAAGGATCGACGTCAAGAATGCGGTCGCATTTATACAATGCGGACCGCATATCCACCACACTGAGATCGCAGACCGAGACAGATTTCTGGGTAAGAATCAACATCAGAAATGCGGTCGCATTTCTAAAATGCGGACTGCAAACCATACCTCACACTGAACTGCGGTGAAGGCTAGGGTTACAATCTGCGATGGCCATAGCAAAGATGCGGACCACATGTTGGATATGCGACGGATATGCGGTCGCATTTTGAGCCGGAAAGGGGCGTTTTGTCCCGCTTTTTGACCCTTTATAAATAGAAACCAATACCCACTGACCATGCAAAACCCACTGTCGATACCATCTAAGAAAACATCTCCAAAACGCTCTAAACCACAGAGAAATCAGCCTCAAAATATACCCAAATGAGCCTTGCTTGGACAGATTCTTAAAATAAGTGGATTTCGGCTATTTTAAACACATGTGGAGCTATAGAGCTCGGATTGAAGTGAATTGAGAGGCTACTTTTGGGAGACTTTCGAGGGAAACATCGGGGTAAGTGTTCTGAACTCAACTTTGGTCAAATTACCCCAGTATATTGCCATTTTTAGTATTTGATTGGTGATTTAAGTTGGAAAATCTGTGACAAATCCTTAAGTTTAGATTTAAAGATTTGGAGGTCGATCCGATGTCGGAATTGGATAGTTTTTATATGGTTGAACTCGTTGGGAGATAAGGAACCCGTAGATGTAAAAATTTCTGAGTTTCGAGAAGTGGGCTCGGGGCTTGGGTTTTGCTAATTTCATAATTTCTTAGTATTTTTTTCGATTGTTTCGCTTGGGCTTTGTTCCCTCAGCATATTGTGACGTATTAGTTCTGATTTTGGGTAGATTCGACGTGCGTGGAGGCCAATTCGAGGGGCAAAGGCATCGCAAGCTAGGGATTTAGCCGGTTTGAGGTGAGTAGTGATTGTAAATGATGTTCTGAGGGTTTGAAACCCCGTATTGTACATCATAGTGCTATATTAAGGTGAGACACACGCTCGATGATGAGCGTGGGGCCGTTTACTTCTAGGTATTGTGACTTGGTCCGTCCCGAATGATGATTTCTACCGCGTATTTCACTGAAACTTATCGGTGATCATTATGATTTGGGCTGATTGCCATATTTGGGCCTTGTGCCAATCATTTGAACCCTTCGGGGATTTTTATCACTGTTTCCTCACTATTTTGACTTATTGCTTGAACTCAGTCATGTTTCTTACACTGTTTCACAACTCAACCACTTTTTAGACTTAAATAATATTTTAATGATGTTTTGGGCTGAGAACTACTGTTTGACTATGCCCGAGGGGCTTGTGATGATTTTCTAACTGAGTGTGGCCGAGGGCCAAATGTGAGGTTTTACTGAGTGATATGAGGCCGAGGGCCTGATATACTTTATGTGCCACGAGGTGGCTTGTGACTGGTATAAGGCCAAGGGCCTGAGATACTATATATAGGCCACGAAGTGGCTTAATTGATATGAGGCCGAGGGCCTAGATATATGCCATGAGGTGGCTTGATATTGCACTTGGGCTGTAAGGGGCCCCTCCTGGAGTTTGTACACCCCCAGTGAGCGTGGGTACCAATTGTGATGTGAAATATAGTCTGAGGGGCTGATATTGTACTATGTGATAGCCCGAGGGACTGATACTGTTCCATGTGATAGCCCGAGGTGCTGATGTTGTACTATGTGATAGCCCGAGGGGCTGGTACTGTTCTATGTGATAGCCCGAGGGGCTGATATTGTTCTGAGATTTTAGCCCGAGGGGCTGGTACTGTTTTTTGATAGTACCCGAGGGGCGGATTTGTTAATATATAGCCCGAGGGGCGATGTTTTACTTCAAATTATTTACCTGAAAAATTTCATGTGTTTTACCTGTTGAAAGGAGATTTTACTTGATTTCTCATAGATTTACTGTTTTTTGAATGATATTTTAATGCTTCATTATAGAATGCCTTGTGCTTTATGTGTTTTCTTACTTTCAGTTGTTATTTATGCTTATTATTCACTTAGTCGGAGTACTCACATTACTCCCTGCACCATGTGTGCAGATTCAGGCGTTGTTGGTTCTGCTCCGGAGTATTGATTCCTCCCGTCCAGATGGTGAATTCAGAGACTACGAGGTAGCTGTTGGCGTCCGCAGCCCCGTGTCTCTCTTATCTTGTTGTTGTCATGCTTTTCAAACAGTTGTGCTAGATTTTGTATTTAGTAAACTTGTTATTAGGATCCATAGTTGCTCATGATTTGTGACACCCCGGTTCGGGCTTTTGTCGGGATGGTTAACTATATTTTTCGCGAATGATTGCTATTAAACTATGCTTGTATTGTTTTCTTGTTAATTGACTGCTTAAAATGAGATTTTGGTTAAATTGGCTAGCCTTGTCTTCACGAGAGGCACCATCACGACCGGGTTCGGGGTTAGGGTTGTGACAGATTTTCACCATGTAGATTTGAGTAAGTGTTCTCCACTCAATTTTGCTCATAATTCATGAACCTAACTTCGATTTTGGCATTTGAATTGTGAATTGTAAAGAGAAATTGTGGGTTTTAGCCTAAATTTTCATAAAGTGAGTCATTGAATTTTGAACTTCGATTCGAAGTCGGATTTGGGTGAAACTAGTATGTTTGGACTCGTAATTGAAGAGGTTGTCAGATTTATAAGTTTCGTCGGGTTCTGAGGCACAGACCCGGGCCGGCCTTAGACCTTTTGGTCGATTTTGGGCTTTTGAATTAAGGAATCTACCTTTGTCATTTGGAATTGTTTCCTTACACATTATTTGATATATTTGAGTTGCTTTTGGCTAGTTTCAAGCTGTTCAGAAGTCGATACGCATGTGATGGCATTTTTTGAGCATTGTTTTGCTTGCTCGCTGTTGGATTTGGCTTGTTCGAGGTAAGTAACACTTCTAAACTTGGTTCTGAGGATATAAAACACGAAATTACGTGTTATGTGATTGATGTTGAGGTGATGCGCATGCTTGATGACGGGAGTGTGGGCGTGACCGTGTAAATTGTGATTCGTCGATTCCATGGAACTATGTAGCCATCTATCTAAAAATATTTACTGTACACTATTGTGTTAGAGCACTTGATGTGTAATTTATGCTAGAAATCATGTTTAGGCTATATGCCGGTACTATTGGGACCCACAATGGTCATTCTTCGCTGTTGAATTATTTGCAATTATGTAGTCATTCGCATTCACCATTTCATATAATATCTCATTCTTTGTTATTGTATATTGTCACATTTTATATAATTGATTAGGGCTACTTAGTATGAGCGTTGTGAGCCCGATAGATTTGAGTGAGTGGTGACTGAGTTGGGGCTCAAGTGCCGTGCTGTGAGTGATATATATATATATCGTGTTGCATGTCGCAACAAGCCTTATGGCTATATATATGTTGATTGGGTTGTACGCTGCAACAAGCCTTATGGCTATATATATGTGGATCAGGTTGCAAGCGGCAACAAGCCTTATGGCGATATATAGCCATAAGGTATATATATGTGTGTGTGTTTGTGTGGATCGGGTTGCACACCGCAACAAGCTTAATAGTGAGAGGAAATTTGAGACAGTGAGATTGAGCAGCCCGAGAGTGTGAGTACATGACGTCATCACTGAGATGCATTGCATTCGGCATGCGTACTTAAGATACATGCATAGAGTTGCATTTCCTTCTGCTACCCGATTTTGGTGACATTTATGATTTCACCTGCATATTGAGATGTAGGCATAGATATGTAATTTCCTCATGCTATCGGAAAACTGAAACATCTTATTTATTGTTAAAAGGTTTTTTGAAAAATCATAGTTTTCAAACTTACTCACATGTTTTTGGTTTCTTTGGTGGAAGATTTGGGATTTACTATTATACCTACAAAGCTTGCCTATATTCCGTAACTGTGAACGAGTTGAGCATCTTATCTCTGAGTTATTTTCATGAACCAATTTACTATTTTGGTACGAACTGTTGCTAGTTATTGGAGTTGGACTCGGACCATTGTCCCAGCTCGTCACTACTTTCAAGGTTTGTTACTTATTGACTACATGGGGTCAATTGTACACATACTACAGTTCTGCACCTTCCATGTAGATGCTGGATGCTGATTTTGCTATGAACAGAAGATGCACCTGCGTTTCAGTTATGGATATCATTTGTCCTTGGTAGCATTAGCTTCGAATTCTGTTCATTTACATTTCAAACAGATATTGTACTTATTTTAATTAAGTTTTGTAAAAATCTAAATCTTAGCAGCTCATAATTTGTACTACCAGTTTTTGGTTAATTCTTTGCATAAAAGCAGTTGTATTGTCATTTATTCCGTTAATAAATCTCATTAAATTGGATAGTTTTTAATTGGCTTACCTAGTAGGTTTAGTTAGGGCACATCACGACTAGTTGGGTTTTTGGGTCGTGACAACCCTGCAAGCAAAATTGGTGCTGTAATAACCACACAGATGATGAGTTTTATAATATTTATTCTCATTTTAAGGACATAAAAGTTAATGTCCCAACTAATGATAATTTGTTAGAATTTCTCAGGGTTATTAAAGACCCAAAACTGAGGTCCCTGATTATGGATAAGATGGAAAAGTTACATACAAATCCAGAGATTGAAGAAATTTCTTTACAAAAAAGACCATATACTATGTCCAATGTTAAGAGGATTTTAAGAGAAAAATCCTAGGCCGTTGATAGGACAACCACTATTTAAGACCTAAGGAATGAGATTAATAATCTCAAAAGAGAAATCTCCGACTTAAAGGTTTCAAACATAGTTATAGATAAGAGAATTGGTAAATTAGAAAGATCCAATGTTCTCATAAGTCATGAATTTAGTACTGATATTACTTTAGAGAGTTTTGACAATACTAATGCTGCTACCTCTAAGGATGCTGCAAAAGTTAATTTCTTAGGAGCAATTAATATGACAGATAACGAGTTTTTACAAGAACTCCAGCAATTCAACACATTTTTACGCGAGATCTCTACAACGGAGCTATAGGGAAGATTTTACAGCGACACCAGCCATATCAAGCCACAGTCCTGTCAAGCAAACCTTAAACCACGGTCCTTCTCATGACTCTTTCAACACCCATCTGGCTAACACGAGTCTTACAAGGACCACCAGTTATGTTGTCATAACCAGGGTTTACTGCCTGGACTGTTAAATTGTGGGCATTACAATCTTAACCGTTGAACCGTCGGGTGATACAGTATATAACTTGTAGCAAAACATGATTTAAAAATAGATTAGTTTGCATAAGTTCAACACAATACTGATTTTGCTTGCAGGATCCACATTCATCACTGAGGAATTATACTCTTCCTCTTGTAGAACCCTTAAATCTTCATCAGTTGATAAATCTCCTCCATAACTACTCTCTTCATTAGAATTATCTGGAGAAGATTTTGGAAGAACTTATATAAAGATTCCTTAATGTTATCATCTATATCATGATTCTTAATCATATCCTTGGTTTTACAATCTCTAGCGTAATGACCTATCATACCACATCTGTAGCAAGCATTAGGCTTCTTAGATTTTATAAAATCTTTCCTATGCTTATAAGCACTCCTTCTCTTTTTTCTTCCACTCAGATCTTTTATCAAAAGATTCTCTATTCTTTTTATGTCTATAAAACACTTTCGTAGGTCTATGAGACACATTTTTATTCTTAGGGATATCTATGCGAACTGTTCACAAAATTCCCCTAGCTATTATCTTTCATTAAGACAATGCTTCTTGATTTCCTGATTTAGCTTAATCTCATTACATAAAGCTAAACCTTTCTGTGTACATACACTAAGAAGTTTTCCATAGAAATAATTATTATAATCTATACTCATTGTTGTTCCACAAAGAGCTTTTCTAACCTGTTCAGCAAAGAGTGTTAGGAGGCTATCAATAAATTTAGACTTCCATTAAGTACTATTACACTTTGGTAATTCCATGACTCAAGATAGAAAAACATCTTTATACCACCTAAAAGATATTAGAGTCTTACATCTAAGGTTTTGGAGCATACTCCTTAAGGTCTCATAAGTCTGACCATCTTCCTAAGAAGTGTTCTATAATATTAAGAACTAAAGAATAAACAGATTTTTGAATATCCTATGCAATTTCTACTTTTATGGCGTTCATTTTTTAAATAATTGTCCCACAGGCCTTTCAATGTGCCAGTAAAACCTGCTACTATCATGTCAGCAATGATTATCTCGTAATTCTTTTTAGCCTTGCAGATAGTGTTGTACATACGCATTCTATGTAGCTGAGTATAAATCTGGGCGTAAGTAAAATCATCTGTGTTCCATTCATAGATTTAAGTACCATTAAAACTTTTTGAGTAATGACAAAAATCAGGATCTTGCAACAGTCCATCTTGAGGAGTTGGCCTCGGATAATAGAGCATCCTCTGAACCGATTTTCGGGTAAATTTTTCTGAGATCTTATTTATCTCATCATGTACTTTTAGTGTACTATCCTCATTAGATAGATGCTCTAAATTTAAAAGACTAAGTTTGAATCCTTCAAATCTATCATCTAATATTTTCTCCAGGTCCTCTAGACTTTTTAACTTAAAATCGTTGACCTCAGGAGGAGGTTGGATTTTTGTGGTAGTAATTTGCTCTTTATCTTTTGTAGTATCCTTCCTAGACATTTTTTGGACTTCTGTTATTAATTTGTCAAGTCGTTCATTTTTAGAAACAATCTATTCACCTAGAATACTAATATAAATATTAGTGTAATTATTCTGCGTGAGCATAATGTTCAAATTCTTAGTTGTAATTTTGCCAGTATCATCTTCAGATAATTTTGGAAAAGCTATAAAATAAATTACTTTATCTTTTTCTCTCATTTGAAAAGAGATTTGTGGGGGAAAATTGATTTAGTGATTTCAGCATTAGTGAGTTTAAAATCTCTTTCTAACATGTAAATATAATCATCAATATATTTAGTCATAAATTATTATATAAAAGCAATTGATGATACAAGAGATGTTTAGAGTTTTAAATCTTCTTTAGGATATAATAGCAGGAGAAACTCAAAACATTGATGATACAGAAGAAATAATAATAATAATAATAATAATAATAATAATAATAATAATAATAAAAAAAAAAAAAAGAAGTCAATATGGCCTGCTACAGCATTCAGCCTGATCCACAACAACACTCTCAGTACAGCTCAAAAGCCCACCTTAGTCATTAACCTCTCAAGTATCAGTGGCTCGCAATCTCATATCACTCAACCCAACCACTGCACGCATGGAAAACAATGATAACATGTTATGTAACAATGAAGGACGAATAGAGATTGAGATATAATATGCAAATGAAGAATAATGACTGAGTACATAATTACAGTTAAGTTAGATAATCCAAAACAACAGAAATAGACTCATCAAGTCTCAATCAAATAACCACATATCCTAAATATGATTTGTAACAAGAATCATAGGTCAATTAATCGTACAAGTAAGAAAAATATGGATAAAATAAGGCACGATAGCAACATGGTACAAAAGTCAACTCGGATCACAATAACCCCGGTGCACGCCCACACGCCCGTCGCCTAGTATGGTTGTCGCACAACACATCAGAAATAACGTGTTTTTTAGGGATATCTACCTTCCATACTAAGTTTAGAAATATTACTTACCTCAAAGTGCGCAATTCAGTACTCCACCAAGCCCTTGCCTCACGAATCGACCTCCAAACGACTCGAATCTAGAGACAAACAACTTAATAAAATCAATAATAGCCGTAGGAAACAATCTTAAATGATAAATCTAAAGTCTTTAATCAAAATCGGAAAGTCAACCCTGGGCCCCCGACCCCGGAACCTCAAAATATTCCAAACTTCTTAACGTCCATTAAATTATGAGTCCAACCATACTAATTTCATCTAATTCCATCCACAAATAGACCCCTAAATCACCAAATCTTACTCTCCAACCTCATGGTCTAAAATCTCAAAATTTTACTTCGTATGCACATAAACTAGATGTAAAATGCAATGAGTAATCAATATCTAACAACAAAAGTGATGAATCGTCACTTATCTCCTCAATTGTAGAAAAAACCCTCTGAAACATCGCCCTTAGCCGAGCTCCACAAGTCTAAAATGAGATAAATGACTGAAACCCTCATTTTAAAGACTGCCAAGTGATTTTTTCACATGCGGTCGCTTAACCGCATCTGTGGGCCTGTAGGTGTTGCCAAAATTGTGCTTCTGCAATTTCTCTATAGCCTCCGACCTTCTGCATATGCGAAAAATGTTTTAGATTTTTGTGTCCTCTTCTGCGGACACCCTCCGCACCTGCGAACTCTCCAGCTCCAGCCCCTTTCCAGCTCCAGCCCCTTTCTGCATCTGCGGACAATCCAGCACACCTGCACTTCCACATTTGCAGCTCCTAGAACACATCTGTAACCCATGCTTTGCCCATACTTCTCCGCTTCTGCGATACATCCGCCGCTCTACAGCTTCGCACCTGCAGCCATAATCTCGCAGGTGCGATCATACTAGTACCTGAAACTTCAGCATATCCTCAGGTCCAAACATGAATCCGATTTCAATTTGAATCACACCTGAAGCCCCAGCACCACATCCAAGCATACCAACGAGTCCTAAAAACACATTATGGACTTACTCGAAGCCATAAATCACATCAAACAACATCAAAATCACGAATCACGCCCCAAGTCAAGCCTAACTAATCTAATGAACTTCTAGCTACTATAACTAATGTCGAACCATATCAAATCAACTCTGAATGACCTCAAATGTTTCATACTAGTTCCAAATAACACAACTAAGCTATTCCAAACCTCGGAACCAAAAATCCAAACGCGGTATCAACAAAGTCAGCTCTTGGTCAAACCTCCCAACATTCTAAAACTTCAACTTTCCAACTTTCGCCAAAAAAGCCTCAAACTAACCTATGAACCACCAAAACAATATCCGAACATATGCCTAATTCCAAATTCACTGTACAAAACTATCGGAACCATCAAAACTCCATCCTACAGTCGTCTATCAAAAAGTCAAACTCCGATCAACTATTTTAACTTAAGTTTCCAACCTTGGGACTAAGTGTCCCAATTCATCTCAAAACTTCTCCAAAAGAAATTCAACCACTCCAGCAAGTTACAAAATGAAAAATGAACATATAAGAAGCAATAAATAGGAGAACAGGGCTACAATATACAAAACAATGGGCTTGGTCATGAGAGATACTCTACAGCTAGGAAAACCATGACCAGGACGCAATAAATACTTCAAAACCCCAAGAATCATCTTACTCGAATCTGGCCACAAGGCCTAAATAGAACCGCATATGTAAATAATCGAGCAGTCTCACAACTCATCGTAGCACAAGAGAGTAATGCATAAAACAAATCAGAGCGTGTCTAAAAATCCATTCCGCCCGAAGATATTCCCATAGTGAATGCTACACAAGAGTAAACGAGCTCGATCAGATGTAAAATACACAATTACATTAGGCTCACCAATATGCCCCCTACCATTTCAAAAAATTCCAAAATAGGTAAGCAGTATTCCAGAGGTCCACAATGACCTACCCATAACACATACAATCAGTTGCCTGGTCCTCAACACACTTTCATAATCCGCAATCAAAGAAAGAGTCCTATCTTTAAACTTCAAAATTCTTGAATCTCACACTGAATTGACCGAATTCTTGAATCTCAATACCAGATCTCAATACTGAATTAAAATTCTTGAATCTCAATATCGAATTGATCGGAGGTTGACTTTTGTGTAGACAGCTCCGAAATAAAGTTTTGATGGTTCCAATAGATTTTATGGTATTTTGAACTGGGCGTTTGTCCTAATATTGATTTGGAGGTCTGTAGGTCATTTCGGTTTGAGTTGGCATAAGTTGGAAAGTTGAAGGTTGAGATGATTGACCGAAAGTTAACATTGTGGATATTGGATTGGGATTTTGGTTTCGAAAGTTGGAATAGGTTCGTTGTGTCATTTGGGACAATTTTGTAAGATTTGAGGTCATTCTAGGTTGATTGAATATGGTTCGACATTTGTTTTAGAAGTTGGGAGTTAATTAGTTTCATTGGGCTTAATTAGGGTGCGATTCGTGATTTTGGTATTGTTTGATTTTATTTGAGGCTTCGAGTAAGTTTGTATTGTGTATTAGGACTTTTTGGTATTTTGGATGGAGTCCAAGGGGCCTCGGGTATGACTCAGATCAAGTTTGGAATTTATTTTAGACTTTGGAAGAACCGCTGAATTTTGTGCTTCTAGTTTCCTCTTCCGCGATCGCGAAGATAGGGACGTGATCACGTAGAGTATTTGCTAGCAGGTGACATTTTTCTCTTTGCTTTCTCGAAGGGACGAATGTGTTCGCGAAACCTTGGATTGCTATTCATCGCGAACGCGCTTGTGTCTGTGGTCCCGTAGAAGGAAGGTGAGGCTGTGTAGTGGCACATGTTGTTCTTTGACGAGTACAATATCTTATCCATAGGGATTGAATTTAAACAGTATTCTCATAGTTTCTAGCGTGATTGTTACCCAAGATGATCAACAATTGAGATTTCTATGATTTCTAACTACAATTAACTAAGAATCTAAAGCTATTGACTAATGAAAATCGCAACAAAGGTAAGCAAGGAAGTTATCAATAGGAGAAAATAAAGGCTGATGGGATAGGCGAAAGATAATTATTTGGGATATAACACTAGATAATTCACTTCTAATGTTCAAGTGAGTCTCTCGAGCTCACTCATTTACTAGCTCAAATGTTCAGCAAAAACTCCTATCTCGATTAAGTCTTAATCTCACAAGATGAACCAATTTAAGCACGTGAAGATATGCAAGAATTCATAGTGGAATGGTCTCTAGGAGAACCTATCTCGATTATCCTACTAACTAGGTTTAATCAATGATTCAAATAGCCTATTTCGATTAATAAAAAGAATTAATGACTTAACTAAAAATAAAATGCACAGATATCACAAGTTATGTCTCTCTCGATTACATCAACAGGTGAAGATAGGTGCAACAATTAAATCATCCAAAAATGCTTCAATACATAAAACTAGAGTTATAATCCACAAACAATCATCAATACACATCAAACCCTAAAGGGAACTACTCCATGGATATGGAGCAATTAATCACAAATAAAATCAAAGTATAGAAAGACATACAATCAATCCAAACTCATGTCTTCAAACTCCTCATGAGCCTCCTTAGGTTGAATATATAGCAAAAGTCCAGAAAGTAATGTTTTTCCATATATTTTGTACCAAGTAGGGTTGGGCCTAGATAAAATCACCTTCGCCTAGCCGAAATTGGATTTTCACTCCGTAAAAATTGCACTGGCACACTGCATAGGGCGTTGCGCCACGCGGGGAATTAGTGGGGAAATACCGAGAGCTAATTCTAATGGGTACAAGAGATTTGCAGAAGCGCGCCACCCCACGCACCGCCTTACGCATCGCGGCAGTGAAGATTTCTCATAGTACATATCAAACTTTGATTTTTGACATCTAGACATAGTCCTCAACCCTCGAACACGATCCCGACTTAATCCATTGAGCTTTTACTCAGACTTCAAAGCTCCAAATAGCTCAAATTTATTCCATAACTTCTACATAGCTCGGAATCACTCCTACAAGGCATAAACCACACAATAAGTGCAAAACACTATCAATTAAAGCTCAAACATGAATAATGTGCATTAAATTAGAGTGCACCAAGTGACAGAAATACGCAATTATAGCATACCATCATTCTTATATATTTAGATATAAGAGTTACTACACCTCCCTAAGCACTTCAATACATACAATTACCCGGCACATCAACACCCCCAACTTAAACTCTTGCTTGTCCTCAAGCAACTAAAACGATACTATCCTAGTCTAAACTCTACTTATCAAACATGAAGCAATACTGACCATGGACGGTGTTTGTTATTAGCATCTCAAGTATATCTCTCTGAACACTGTACCCCCCCCCCCCTTGAATCATTAATATGTTCAAAGGCAACAATGGTTATTAGTGAACTTTGAGCCTCAACAAAGTAACTAAAGGCTACCTTCAGCTGAATATACTTATACCTTACTCAAAGCTCAACTTACTATCAACCTAGCAGTGTATGTGCCCTCACTGGAAAGAAAGTCCCAATCTCACAATATTTATCATAGCAAAACAAAGGGACTAAAGTGCTAGTACACTCGCTCTCATAACAGAATTTCAAGTGTCACCACATGCCACACCATAGGCTTGCCCTTATTTTAATTCATCGCCTAGGTATCAAAACACTCAGTTGAAGATCACATAAGGACTTTGTAAGCTTGTAATGTCGGTTTAAGGAAGGGTAGGATATATATTTAGATACTAGTGGCTACTTCCTCCTTGAACACTAATTACACGCTTCTTTCTTTTAACCTTTTGTTTCTTTTTGACCTCATGGCCTCAATGGCCTTACGTTCCCGCATTGGACCCCACTTTGCACACCTCTTTATTTGATTCTCAAGCTCCCTTTTTGCCATTACATAACTCACTTTTTATGACAACACACATATATTTTTTTTTTCTTTCCTTTTTCTTTCCTTTTTAGAGCTTTCATAACTTCATATGAACCTTTTGAGGTATGGGTTCCCAGTCTCATTTCACAACTTTGCCCATTTTAATGTTGACCCACACCCCCAACTTAAACTTTTAGCAATGTTCTCAATGTTCAAGGAGGAACACGTTCAAAAGAGATCATGTTTTACGAATGGGATAAGTTTGTAATGCGGAGGCCAAGGAAAAGGCTACAAGGCTCAAATAGGGTACTAGTGATATTCATTATGCACAGGTATGCTGAAAAGGCTAGAAAGGTTTCATCAATAATAAAAGAAAGCCTAAGATCATTTCTCTAACTCAGTGTATGTATGATAGGCGTTGAAAAACCAACCGGGCAAGTTCTAGATGGCAGCAGTGAACACAAGAACTATCAAAACAAGGAGCCCACACACATTGGCACACCAACTTTCGGTTAACATAGTTTACAGCTTTAGAGTCTGATATTTAGTCACTCGAGGCTTTCCTCGTGTACACATACACGATTCTAAGTAGATCTAGAGTTACTGAGTGAGCCTCAAATTCACACAATTGATTTGTTACAAGGGTCTACTCACACATTACATACTTGATACTCAACAAATGTACCATCCTAGTCAATATACCTCATATTCATAGGCCCGGTTCTACTATTACACCCTTGAAAAAGAACCCGGCAGAAGAAAAAATAAGGGGATTTTATTGCTAACTATTTAATTATACAGCATATATACCTAAATCATGAATCAGTAAAAGAACAAGCGGATTTTATTGTTAAATATTTAATTATACAACACATATACCTAAATCATGAATCAGTACTATATAATGTACAGTTATCAAATGTTACTAAACATGCCCCAAAAATAAATCACATACACAGACAAAACAAGGATATAAAGCTACCACCCCCAACTTAAACACATGCATTGTCCCCAATGCATAAAAAGAAATATAGAGTACAAGGGGCTCCCTGGGGGCGCAATTGCGCGAAGAGATGCGGTGGCCTAGGCCTCCTTCCAAGCTATAGGAGGGATGTGGGACTGGTCTGGAGCAGGTGGTGAGGCCACTGAGCTGCTAGCTTCGCCCACTGGTGGCCATGTCCTGGCAGCCCTCTCTGCTAGTGATTGCTGAATGGCCTTCTCGATGTCTGCTTGCTCTTGTTCCTCCTCCACAGTTGGCACAGCAATTTCTTTTCCTTTTTTCTTAGGGGTTGCACCCTCATCGAACTCTGAACTGGCCTCCTCTGATTCGTCCCCTTCGAATTATGATGACCGCTCCAATGTCTCATCATCAGTAGAATCAACCTGGACTGTAGGGGCGGGAGGCTGAGACACTTTAGCAGACGAAGGTACGATGTCTGCCATTAGTGTCGTGAAGTTCAGGTTCAAATCAGCACGGCCAGCACCCTGGTCACCCTCGTTGGGGAGGAGAGATGATATGTCGAACTCCAGATTTTTCATCTTCTGGAGGTCGGTCTTCATTGATTGTACTTACTCCTGCAGTTGGGGAAAACCCCTCACCTCACCTCTTTCAATTCTTTCAACCCTAGCCTCAAGCTTGGTCAACCTATCTCCGAACGCTAATTGTTGTTGTTGCAGCGGAGTCAAGGCCTGTTTAATCAGTGAGGGCAATGTCTTCAAGAGTTGGTCTACCTTAGAATTTGCGTGATGAGCAATTAGACCGAGTCTTGAAATGGTTGGCAGGTGTGAGGCTGATGGACCAGTGGTAGATAAGGGTGCAGTTTCTTCAGCCACAGTGGAGGTGTCAGGATCTTGGGGGACAGGAGATTCTGGGAGTCAATGTCGTCAATTGGGGTCACTTGTGGGGCAACCGAATCACTTTTACGAGTGATATCTATATCTCTCGTAGACCTCCCGAGTTTGTCTTGTTGTGGTAAGATTGGGACATTCACCTCTTGGCAGAGGGTGGTGATCAAACTTGGGAATGGAAGTGATGTGGCCCGCTGAGTAGCCCGGATGCCAATTTCCTGGAAGATAAGACTCCCCACATCAATTTTAATACCCGTCATTATGCACGCAATGAGAAGTGCCTTCTCAATGCCGATGTCTGTTTCATTTCTGGAGGGTATTAAATGGGAGGTGACGAAGCTGAGCCAATATTTGCCCTCCCTTGTGAGGTCTTCTTTGAAGATTTTCTTTCCAGGAGTGATCCAGGCCGGAGTCCCCTTTGCAATTATGGATGTTATCCATCCACGTTCATTTTCTCTGTTTGAGTACTTTGCATCGTACTCAGCTGTGCCTGATTCCCAGTCGGGGAAGTATAGTTCATTGATATGCTCACTGTCACAAAACACAGCTTTACCCCGAACGTGGACGATGCCGGTGAATATTCTATTTCGTCTATGATACCCAGTTCGTGACGCTCCGTACGACGCATAGAATTCCTGGACCATTGAATCATTGTATTCCTTGGGGTCCTTAGTGAAGTACTCTCATTTTCTCGTTTTGATGTTTTCGAGAATATGAGGGTACTGGTCCTGAAGCCCATTCAAGCTCAACTTTTTCTCCCCCAAGATTCTTCTCTTTGTGAGCGCTTCCCTGAACAAAGATCTTGAACCTTCAACCCCAAAACGAAGCTGAAGGTCATCACCTCGTTTCCTTCGTGCCTCAGCTACTAAATCAACTTCCGGTACGCAGTCCTCCTTATCAGACTGGGAGGGGTTAGGTGCAGTTGATTCCTTTCTTGCCCGTTTGGGTGGTTCTGAGGTTGAAGCAGAGGATGGCCTTCTCCTTACGGAATGCTTTTTGGCTGCCATATCTGCATAAGTGGGAGATGTCAGTGACATTATCATCATTTGAGAAAAGAAAAACAGGAGAAATGACCAAAGTGTTATAGAAATGCGGCGTGGTTTGCGGTCGCATAACCACTATGCAAACCGCAAACATGTCGCATTCTTTTGTGTGACAGGTAGAGGGCATTATGCGGTGAATTCTGTGAATCGCATAAACACTATGCGAATCGCAAATCCATCGCAGATTGTTGTCGAGCATAAGCCTGTTGGATACACACAAATGCGATCGCAAACGCATTGCAAAGCAAGATATGCGATCGCATATTCACCGCAGATTTCACCAGTGCTAACCAATTGTTCTGGCTTTGTTTGCGGTGGCTCTGCGGTTCGCATATTGATTATGCGATCGCAGATTCACCGCATATGTTGTCTTCCTCAGATACCTAGGGTTTAGGGATGCGGTCCACATTTTTTAGTTTGTGGACTGCAAATACCTTCAAATATCCAAGTATGTTCATCCCTTAAGCAAGAAAACCCTAGATTTCTATCTTCCATCCCAAAGAATCGAGAACTTCACTGAGTCATAAACCCTAGTCTTGCGGAATAAAGATTTAAGATGGAGCAAAGGATGAACGTACCTTGTGAAGAAGATTGTAGTTCTTAGGACAACGGTGAATCAACTCTTTGAGGTTTGGTGATCTTGCACTTTTACTCTTCCGATGATGTTCGTCGGAGGTCATGCTCTATTTCCGTTTTCTCTTCTCTCTTTTTTTTTCTTTGTTTATGTGTTTTTTTATATATTTAGATTGAAGGATTTAGAAAAGGAGGAATGCAAACACGTACCTGTCAATTATGCGATTAATTAAGTTCCGCATAATTGAAATGCGAACCGCATAGTAGGAGTTTCCACCGCATTTTTATCGGACTTTTGAGTTGAATTCTCTGTCTCTGTTTGCGGTGGGAATGCGGTTCGCATAACTTAAATGCGAACCACAAACTGTTGTGCTTCGTCTTATTTATGCCCAAGTTATTTGCTCAAGTTTCTGCTTCAGTTTGCGGCACAAATGCGGTTCGCATATCTTAAATGCGATCGCATTTGTTCAACATTTTTCACCTTGATGTTTTTTTGCAGTTTCAAACACTCCTCTTCAGTTCCTATATCCTTTCGTCACATTCCTGCATTCTAAAACCCTTCAAATAGCCCAAAGTACAAAACGTGATATTGAATTCTAAATAAATAAAAATACAACACAAACAAAAGCAAATGATACCATACATGGGTTGCCTCCCATGAAGCGCTTGATT
Organism: Nicotiana obtusifolia; assembly: GCA_002018475.1. Taxonomy (NCBI): domain Eukaryota; kingdom Viridiplantae; phylum Streptophyta; class Magnoliopsida; order Solanales; family Solanaceae; genus Nicotiana; species Nicotiana obtusifolia. The sequence goes on along the minus strand of MCJB01044904.1, from coordinate 199,797 downwards.
TAACGTCGCGGCACGACGAGGCTAGGATGTTTCTACAATCATTCTGTAGTTGGGATTTGATCATCTTTTAGAGCCAGCTGCTCTACCACATGCCTCTCTCCATCTACTCCTAAGTAGTGCTTGAGTCTTTGCCCATTAACCTTCAAAGTGCGGAGCCTATCCTCCGATGCTAATTCAACAGATCCGAACGGAGAGACATCAACAACTTTAAATGGTCCAGACCATTTAGACTTCAGTTTCCCCGGAAATAATTTTAGCCTTGAATTGAACAGCAACACCAGATCCCCTGCCTGAAACTCTCTTTTCAAGATCTTTGTATCATGGACGAATTTCATTCGTTCTTTATAAACTACTGCACTCTCATAAGCATGAAGATGAAATTCCTCCATTTCATTTAACTGTGCCAGCCTTAGAGCTCCGGCCTCCGCCCAGTCCATGTTTAATCTCTTTAAGGCCCACATAGCCTTGTGCTCGAGTTCTACGGGTAAATGGCATGCCTTTCCGAAGACTAACCGATAAGGGGACGTACCGATAGGAGTCTTGTAAGTTGTACGATATGCCCATAGAGCATCATCTAGCTTTCTTGACCAATCGGTCCTATTTGCGTTCACCGTCTTTGATAGAATGCTCTTGATCTCCCTGTTGGATACTTCAACTTGGCCGCTGGATTGTGGATGATAGGGTGTGGCAACCTTATGCTTAACCCCATACTTGTCAAGAAGGCCTTTAAAGACTTTGTTACAGAAGTGCGAACCTCCATCACTGATAATGGCTCTCGGGGTGCAAAATCGGGTGAAAATATTCTTCTTTAGAAATACGGTCACACTCCGAGCTTCGTTGTTTGGTAAGGCAACGGCTTCTACCCATTTGGATACATAATCCACAGCCACTAGGATGTATTTCATCCCACATGAGCTTATGAAAGGGCCCATGAAGTCAATACCCCAAACATCGAATAATTCGATTTCCATAACAAAGTTCATAGGCATCTCATGCCTCCTCGAAATTGGGCCTTGTCGTTGGCATTGGTCGCAAGACTTCACCAACTGATTAGCATCCTGATAAATAGTCGGCCAGTAATAACCACACTCCAAAACCTTTGCAGCTGTTCTGTTACCCCCATGACGACCCCCAACTGGTGAGTCATGGCAAGCTTTCAGAATTTGCAGCATCTCTTCCTCAGGTACACATCTTCTAATTATGTTATCAGCACAGACATGGAATAAGAATGGTTCTTCCCAATAATAGTTGCGACAATCCCTCAAGAACTTCTTCCGTTGGTATGATTCCAACCCTTCCAGAATAAGATCGCTGACAATGTAGTTGGCGATATCTGCATACCATGGTGCAAATGAATTAGATGCCATCAGTATATGTTCATTTGGAAATGAGTCATTTATCTCCAGCTCTTCTTTTTGTCTCCCTGATTCTTCCAGTCTAGATAAGTGATCTGCCACTTGGTTTTGTGTTCCTTTGTGATCCATAACTTCAAAATCAAACTCTTGCAGCAGTAACACCCATTGGATTAGTCGTGACTTTGCATCTTTCTTCGCCATCAATAACGGAGAGCCGCATGATCCGTATACACAATCACTTTAGAGCCCAATAGATATGCACGGAACTTCTCGAATGCATACACAATAGCTAACAGTTCCTGCTCGGTTACGGTGTAATTCATTTGCGCCCCATTAAGTGTCTTGCTAGCATAGTATATTGGATGAAGCACCTTATTGTGTCTTTTTCCCAGCATAACCCCAATAGCTACACTGCTAGCATCACACATAAGCTCAAAAGGCAACGACCAGTCAGGTGTGACAATAATAGGTGCCGTGGTGAGCTTCGGTTTCAGTTCTTCAAAAGCTGCGAGGCATTTTTCATCAAAGACGAACTTGGCATCTTTCTCTAAGAGTTTACACATTGGGTGTGCAACCTTTGAGATGTCTTTAATGAACCGCCAGTAAAATCCAGCATGCCCCAAAAAGCTACGAACACCTTTTACGAATGTGGGTGGAGGGAGCTTGGAGATGATCTCGATTTTAGCCTTATCCACCTCTATGCCACACTTGGAGATTTTATGCCCCAAAACAATACCTTCATCCACCATGAAGTGGCATTTCTCCCCATTTAGTACAAGGTTTGTTTCTTCACATCGCTTTAGCACTTGTTGCAGATTTTGCAAGCATTGCTTAAAAGTTTCCCCGACTACCGAAAAATCATCCATAAAGACCTCAAGGAAATCCTCCACCATATCAGAAAAGATTGACATCATACATCTCTAGAAGGTGGCTGGAGCATTGCATAAGCCGAAAGGCATTCCGCTGAAAGCGAATGTCCCATATGGGCATGTGAATGTTGTCTTCTCCTGATCCTTCAAAGCTATATTGATCTGATTATACCCGGAGTATCCGTCGAGGAAGCAATAAAAGGACTTTCCGGCTAGCCGATCAAGCATTTGATCAATAAAAGGCATAGGGAAGTGGTCCTTGCATGTGGCACTATTGAGTTTTCTATAATCCATGCATACCCGCCATCCGGTCACTGTCCTTGTTGGAATCAGCTCATTCTTTTCGTTCTTGACCACAATCATGCCTCCCTTGTTTGGCACACATTGCACTGGGCTCACCCATGAACTATCGGCAATCGGGTAGACAACCCCTGCGTCCAGCCATTTTATTATCTCTTTCTTCACCACTTCCTGCATTGATGGGTTCAGCCGTCGCTGGTGCTCTACACTCGGTTTTGTCCCATTTTCTAGTTGAATCTTGTGCTCACAAATTCCAGCAGGGATTCCCCGAATGTCCGCAATTGTCCAACTGATGGCTTGTCTGTGTTCCTTCAAAACTTGCAGCAACTGCTCCACCTGCACATCATTCAACAACGAAGAAACAATTACCGGTAAAGTGTTATTCAAACCAAGGAATTTATACCTCAAATGCGAAGGAAGTGGCTTGAGCTCTAATTGAGGTGGTTCAATAATGGACGGCTTTGCTGGAGGTGTAGCTCTATTCTCCAAATATAGGGACAATTTTGGTGGAGTATATGAGTAAGAGCCACGTCCTTCTAATGCATTCACCGACTCCATGAACCCTTCCAAATCATTACCATCGAAATTCACCAATATAGCTGCCAGTGCTTCACCTAAGCATTGCTCTTCCATTTTCATCTCAACAGCCTCATCGACTTCATCAACAATACCGATAAGTGAAATGCTCTCATACTCGGTTGGCAACTTCATCCCCTTACTAGCTTGAAAAGTAACTTCTTCGTTATTCACCCGAAACTTTATTTCATTACGGTCTAAGTCCATAAGAGCTCTTTCAGTAGCTAAGAATGGTTTCCCCAATATAATAGGGATTTCCTTGTCCACAGCACAATCAAGGATCACAAAATCAGCTGGAATATGAAATTTTCCAACTTTTACAATAACATCATCTACAATACCGACTGGTCTTTTTATTAATCAGTCATCCATCTGCAACCTCATGCTTGTCGGCCGTGGCATTCCTAACCCAGCTTGTTTGTAGATGGCAAGAGGCATTAGATTAATGCTGGCCCCATTGTCACACAATGCCTTAGCGAAGTCGCGCACTCCAATAGTACACGGAATAGTAAATGCTCCTGGGTCCTCTTTCTTCTGGATTGGATTTGTAGCTATGATAGAGCTAACCTTGTGAGTCATATTTACCACCTCATTCCTGGTGGTTCTCTTCTTCTTGATCAAATCCTTTAGATACTTGGCAAACCCTAGCATTTCTTGGAAAGCCTCCATGAAAGGTATATTCACTGATAACTGCTCGAGAATGTCATAGAACTTCTCAAGCTTGTTGTCGTCAACTCTTCTCGCAAGTCTCTGAGGAAAAGGAGGAGGGGGTCTAGGAATTGGCGGAAGAACGGTTGATGTTCCTTCTGCCTTATCCTTTATCCCTTCTTGAGTCTCACCTAGGTTTAGCACAACTTCTGGATTTTTGTTTACTTCAGCAACATATCTTTTTCAACTTCGACCCCTTTTTGAAGTTCTTCAGCATCGATTGCTTGCTCATCTCTCCCCTGCAATGTCTTACCACTCCTGGTCGTGATAGCCATAATAGGGGAAGTTGGGCCACTTCCACTCCCCTTAAGATTTGCAATCGTGTCGCTAGGAAGTGTTCCCTTCTATTGTGGATATTGTTCACGAGAAAGGTCTCTCATTTGCAATTCCATCTTTTGAATCGCCACTGTGTGAGAGCCAACCAATTCAGTCATGTTTTTCATGGAATTATCTGGCTTTTCTTTGTTCTGTAATATCCTTTCAAGCATGCTCTCCAATTTGGACTCACTTGAGGATCCCTGATTTGAATACTAACCTTTCGGAGGAACATAAAGGTTGGAACTTTGGTTTGAAAAATTATTATTGCTGTTCCAATTTCCTTGATTGGGGCCACTTTGGTCGTTTCGCCATTGTTGGTGACCTTGCCCTTGCGGGTTTGGTCTCCAATGATTTTGCGTCCCTTGACCCTGGTAATGTTGCCGTTGATAACCTCCCTGAGAATTGTTGACATAATTAGCCTCTTCATATACGTCACTTTGCACTGGTTGCACATTCTCCACTACATTGACTTTCTTCTTCTGATTTTCCGTGAACAGCTTTGTCAATACATTAACATTTGTGGCAAGTTCTGCAATCACTTGGTCTCGTTCTTGATTTTCCTTGATCAAGTTATTCATAGAAGGAGACCCAATTGTAATACCACCTGTTGTATCCTCAAAATGCCAATCTTGATTGTGTTTTGCCATTTTATCCAAGATCTGAGTTACTCTAGCCAAGGTTTTATCCATGAAAGATCCAGCAGCAGCATTCTTCGCTATTGATTGGTTCATAGGGTCCAAACCCATGTAGAATTTTTCCAGCAAGATGGAATCGGGAAAGCCATGGTTTGGAGACCTCACCAAATACAACTTGAAGCAATCCCACGCTTCATGTAGTTGTTTACCAGGTAATTGCTTAAAGAATAATATCTTGTCTTTGAGCTCAGATTTCGTGCTTTGTGGAAACCACTTTGACAAGAATGCCCGGACAAGTTCAGGCCATGAATGGATGGAATTCGGAGGAAGATTTTGAAGCCATTTCCTCGCATTTCCAGCTAAAGAATACTTAAAGCATCTCAACCTTAATGCATCGTCAGAGACATTGTTTTGCTTGTGCGTCGCACAAACACCCAAGAAATTCCTGAGATGCTGCGTTGGATCGTCATCAGTGGCTCAAAATTTGATACGCTCAAATTACACCTTAATAATAGTGTAAGCGATCGATGTCAAACATAGTAACCCAACAAGGTTGGGGTCGAATCCCACAGGGAATAGGCGTGAAACTATTGTCTAATTAATGTAATACTTGACTAAGTCATAATTCTATCAAGTACGTCAAATAGAACAAAGAAGTGTTGAATATATAAGTAAACGAAAATTTAAAACTAATGTTTATAGTGTGAATGTGAGAAATATGAATGTAAGAGACCAAGGATGTGTCCCCCTTAATGTAGTAGAATCTTGATATTAATATTGAATTCCTTTCTTGATATGCAATTGATGTTTAATTTACTACCCAATATTTTCCAATATTTGGATAATGTATCCTCTCTACGATTCTCCCGAATACAAAAGAGTCGATCTTAAGAACAACCAATTAAACACCAAATTAAAACCTACTTATTCCTAAGTGATTTTATTAAACAAGGTTTAAAGCCTTGAGTTTTTGTTATTCATTTCTACCAAACTCTATCTCACTTTTCCAAGATAAGTTAGAGTTAATTGGCATTCGTTAATGTTTGCAACCACTAACGATTAACTGAAGAACAAGAAATAAATAAATATCAAGATTCCTTCGGAATTGGATTTAATATCAAAATCGCAACAACATTCTACCCATCTAGGGTTCACAACCTCAGCGTTTGAATTTATCTACACATGCTAATAACTAACAAACAACGAATAGTAATTGATGTCATCTTACAAGAATAGAAGGTGTTTGAATCCCAAAAACTTCTAAGAATTCAAAAAGTTAGATTGCCGTACTCTGTATTCTCAAAACTGACAAGACTCTCTTCACAAAACCCTATAAAACCTATTTATAGAGGCCCAAAACCCGAGGCGAATGTCGGTCACCTTTGCCCTTGTTGAAATAATGCGGACCGCATTTCTGTCGCAGAACAGAAATGTGGACCGCAAATCATCATCGTTTGTCGCAAATCCCACCAGACAGTTTTGCTCTCATCGCGTCTTGGTTTGCGGTTCGCATGTTGAATATGCGATCGCATTCTTCACACTGATTTTCACCCAGAACTCTGTTTATGTTTGCGATTTCACCAGGCCAATTTGCGGTTCGCATTCCTGTTTTGCGACCGCATTCTCGACATGAAGATTGGCCTATAGTTCTGTCTTCGTCTGCGATCTACTTGTAGAATATGCGATTCGCATGTCTGTTCGGCAACCACATATTTACATATGCGATGATCTTAACCTCTTTTCTTGTCTTCAGCTAGCTTTTTGAACTCTTTTGCGTACTTCTGGGTTCTTACATTCAATATACTGCAAATACACTAAAATTACATAAGTATCGTGAGAATTAACAAGTAAAACAAGTTAAACTTTAAGCAAATAGTATCAAAATGTGCCGAAATTACCCGGCACATCAATTCACTAAGTGCGACCGTATTTCAGAACGCATTTGTTCATTGGATCTTTGCCCAAAAATCTGTCTAAGTATGCGATGCCCGTGTAAGATATGTGGCCCGCATTGTTGAAATGCGACCGCATATCCTCCCTTACTTACCTTTTTGAACTCTTTTCTTAATTATTAGATTCTTATACCTCATACCCTGCAAGAATGTTAAGATTACATAATCACAATGAGGGATTTGCGCTTAAAACAAGCCAAATCTAAACACTTAGTATCATATGTGTTTCTATGGCACATCGGGTCGTTACACTCTTCCATGCTTCAAAAACAGTTTCATTCTCTTTCTAGCAAAAGTTATGGATTTCCTTTCTAAACTTGCCCGTCTTAGCTGAGGAGAAATACTTATCAAGGAATATTTTGGTCATCTCCTCCCATGCTCTAATCGAACCCGTGGGTAAGGTTCGAAGTCACTGTTTTGCATCATCTTTGAGTATGAAGGGTAATTCCCTTAAGTACACTGCATCTCGTGATACACCACTGTATTTTAAAGTGTTCATAATCTCCTCGAAGTCCATAAGATGTGTATTTGGATCTTTGTTTGGATTCCCTCTGAAGACACCACAATTCTGAAGGGTTTGAAGCAACTCGTGCTTCAACTCAAAATTGTTAGCTACAATTGGAGGTGGTATCACACTTGATAAACCTTGATTGTAGACCGGTCTAGCATAATCACCAAGTAGTCTCCCGGGCATGGGAGCTATATTTTCGAACTGGTCTGCACTCAGGGTTTGATCTATTGACATTCTCCGACCCCTCTCCTCTTCATAGATATTCTGTGCTTCTCTAATCACTACCTCCTCAGCATCCCGTGTAGCTTTTCCTAGTTGTTAGGCTACCTCCCTTGCAACCAAATCTATAAATCATCAACATTTCCAGCCATAGATTCTCTGGTTGAGGATTGCCCAAACTTTTCTGATGTCACGGTGAGATCTCTTTTCTTCCTCAGTTGTCGCAGTTGTTTTTCTATTTCAAGCTCGAATGGTAGCACTTCTTCCGCAGAAGCTCGAGTCATGCACAAATCTAAACATATAACATGCGCACAGCCAAAGAAGACCAAACGTAAAAAGGGGAAAAATAAAATAAAATAATTCCTGAATTAGCATTACAAACTATTTTAAAAAAATTACTATTGAGCTAGAGAAGGAGACTCTGGCGATAGACCGAGAGAGAGGCGACAAGATCGAGACGCTCATCGCGAACAGTCATGGCGACACCGGCCGGTGCTCCACTGGTTGGCGAACCTCCTCCTCTCACTTCCCAACCTCCCACCACAACTACAACTAGTCAACAACCCCTAGATTACAGTCGTGTTCTTAGACCTTCGACTCTAAACTCGCCCCCAACAATGAGCCCTAATTCGACAGTTCGAGTCGAGCCAATACCGTTCAAAAAAGCAGCATTCCTGCAAGGTCAGCCTTTTGCAAGTTTACAGAGGCTGAAGTTGATCGAATGAGCATAATTGAAGGACTTCAATATGCGGTAATTGGTAAGTTCTCTTATGGATGGCCTAATATTCAAGAGCTGCGTAGATTAATTCCTTCTCAGTGTGGAGTTAAGGGTGATTGTAACATTGGATTGCTTAGAGATAGGCATGTGCTAATTCGATTGACCCTATGGCAAGACTTCATCAATTTTACATCGAAGGCAGTGTACTATCTGAAACCAAAAGATGGATACGAGTATCAGATGAGGACATTATCTATGATGCCAAATTCAAAGATGGAGAAGAAACTCAAAAGCAATGTCTTGGATTTCATTTCTTAATTTGCTGCCTACTTATTTTGTTAAACAATGTCTCTTTTCTTTAGCCTCAGCAGTTGGAAAGCCATTGCATTTAGATATGGCAATAATCAACAAAACTCGTCCAAGCTGTGCAAGAGTCAAGGTATTAGTTGATTTGTTAACTGAATTACCAAAGAAAGTTCGTACCGATATTGAGACTGAAGCTACAAGGAGCATAAGAACTGAATGGGTTAAAGTTCAGTATGATTTCATACCCAAATACTGTAGACAGTGCAAGCTGCAGGGCCATGACATGTTAGAATGTTGAAAGCTTCATCCTGAATTGCTGAATGAAATTTCTAGTGAGAAGCAAAAATTTAAGGAAAAGGCAAAAGAAGCAGCACCTCTGATGATCCTATTAAGTGGTAAAGTAGTTGGAAACAGTGGTTTACAATGGAAGGAGGTCAATCGAACTCAAAGCAAAGACAAACAAATAGCAGATCAATCCAAAGGTAGATTGGAATTAAAGCCAGCTAACACACATATGCAGAAAATCCAGACAAACAACAGGTTTGCAGTACTGGAAATGAAGCAGAGCAGAGCTAATGAAGACAATCAACTGATTGTAGTTGAAGAAGCAGTGGGAGGAAGTACACATGCCTCAATGCCAGCACAGTTAACTTCAACTCCAGGTACTAGCAAGCCACTACTGATTACTAAGACACAAGCAGAGGGAACTGGGAGTGGAGACAAAGCACTAGCTGCTGAAATCAAAGAATCAACACGACATTGGGTCAACAGAGCTTTTATCAACAATGTCACAACAAACCAATCATGCCAAGAGATTCCCTCACAATCTATTAACATTATGATACCTGAGGTGAATGAGATTAAGAGAATTCAACTCCGTGAAGGCAAGCTATGGAGTGAACAAGTAAAAGAAGGATCAGAAGAAGAAGCAGTACCAGATGGCACGGGAAGTGATGAAGTTTCAACTGATGAGGAAGAAGAACTAAATGTACAAAGTGTAAAGGGCAAGGCAAAGCAACAAGGCAAAATGGAAGACCCTCAAATCAAGAATAATGATAAGGATGTTTCAATAGCCAACAATGAGATCACAACATTGGAAGTGAGTCTGCCCAACATTCTCACAAAGCCAAAGCTCAAAGGTCTTGCTTTTCAGAATTCTGGAGGAAAGGAAGCTAAGAGTCAATCCATAAATAGGCTAATTGAGAACAGAAAGCATACAGGGAAGATGATCAATCCACCTGATGAAGGCAAGATTACACAACACAATGGAGAGGTACTTGCTGCCTCACATGAAGACACTACCAACAAAGGACAGCTGAGCTACATAACAAAGACCACAGGACTAATTAGAGCAGACATCAATACACAATTAACAGAATACAGAGGAGCTACTGAAAAAGAAGAACATACAACAGAAACAGGAAGGGATCTTGATGAGTAATCTACCACTCAAAACCTCATCAATATGGCAAGACAAGCAGATATATCACCAAAGTTTATGGATGCAGGGAAATCAGCCAAAAGTGGCAAGAAAAAGCAAGTCAAGGACAATCAAAGTTCAGTGTCAGGGATCCAAACCAGGAGGATCCAATCTAAATCTGACACTCGATCATGAATGGAATCATGTGGATTATAAGGTGATTCAATACTCAGCAAGCTTTTGAGAGACTGATCAATATGCACAGACAACACCATTTTCAATTCATTGGGCTCATGGAACCTAAGCAGAAATTTAAAAAACTTGAGAGGTACAAAAGGAAGATTGGAATGCCTAAGTTCTATGCCAACGTCTCAAACAAGATATAGGTATTTTTGGATGATGATCATGAAGTAGATGTAATTAATGACATGGAACAGCAATTAACAATGCAACTGACAAACATGGAGTCACACTCTTCATTCATTGTCACTTTTGTATATGCAAAATGTGATGCTATTGAAAGAATTGAGCTGTGGGATAGTCTATACAATCTTGCCAGAGACATGTCAATGCCTTGGCTTGTAGGAGGTGACTTTAATGTGATATGGGATGAGGAAGAGAAGTTTGGAGGACTCCCAGTATCTCTAAATGAAGTTGAAGACTTTAGACACTGCATCAACACCTGCAATCCCTCTGAACTTGGCTTTAAGGGGAGCATATACACATGGTGGCATGGGAGAGCAGAGGAAGATTGCATATTCAAAAGGCTGGACAGATGCCTAGCTAACTATGCACTCCAACAGTGGCTGCCACAATTGGAAATCACTCATTTGCCAAAGATAGGATCAGATCACTGTCCCATGCTACTAATCCGTAACCAAAATACTACACCTACAAAGAAAGCTTTCAAATTCCTCAATTTCTGGATAAAGCACCATTCTTTCAAAGATGTAGTAAAGGAATACTGAAAAGCAGACTTTATCGAGGATCCTTTCCTGCTATTTAATCACAGATTGAAGAAGTTGAAAAGAGCACTATCAGCATGGATTAAAGCAACATATGCAAACATCTTTCAAAAGACAATAAGCTTGGAGGAAGTGGTCAAAGTGCATGAAGCACAATTTGAACTACAACCTACTGCATAGAACAGAACAAGATTGCAAAGGCTACAGGCTGACTTGATCAGATATTTGATCTTGGAGGAGGAATTTTGGAAGCAAAAATCTGGTATGACATGGTTCACAGATGGAGACGGAAACACAAAGTTCTTTCATGCATAGGTAAATGGCAAAAGGAAGAGGTTACAGTTGAAGAGAATACAGGACAATCAGGGCACATGGTTAGAAGAGAATGAAGAAATTGTAGAGGAAGCAGTTAACTATTTCAAAGCTCAGTTCCATGAGGCAACCATCCCTACAACATCTAGAACCCTGGACCATATTCCTACATTGGTGGAAAGCACATATAATGCTCTACTAATGCAACAACTAACAAAGAAGGAAATCAAACAGTGTTTGGACTTAATGCAGAAAGTGCTGGTGGACCTGATGGTTTCACTGGGAGTTTCTACCAATCATGCTGGGACATAATTGAGAATGACATAGTGGATATGGTGAAAGTAGTCTTCAATGGACATACTCTTCCCAAGAGTATAACATACACAAACCTAGTGCTACTTACAAAAAAGAATGAGGTACTGACCTTTTCAGATATGAGACCAATTAGTCTTTGCAACTTCAGCAATAAAATCTTCTCTAGAGTGATTTAAGACAGAATGGTAAACATCTTACCAAAGCTAATATCTGAAGAACAAGCTGGTTTTGTAAAAGGCAGAAGCATAGTGGAAAATGTGATGTTAACTCAAAAAATTATAACTGACATTCGTTTGAGAACTAAAGCAGGTCCAAATGTGGTACTCAAACTGGACATGACAAAAGCATATGATAGATTGTCATGGCTCTTCTTGTCAAAGGTTCTGAGGAAGATGGAATTTGAGGAGAGATTCATTGGCATGATACATGGGATTGTCGCAAACAATTGGTACTCTGTACTGATCAATGGAAAGCCGCATGGTTTCTTTAAATCCACAAGGGGAGTCAAGCAAGGTGATCCTCTGTTACCTGCCCTCTTTATACCGGCAGCAGAGTCTATGTCTAAAGGACTCAATGCTCTACACTCCAATCTGTATTTCTGTGGATTTGGATTGCCTAAATAGAGTCCCAAGATAAACCACTTAGCATATGCTGATAATACCATCATCTTTTCCTCATCAGATGCTACTTCACTACAGCTGATAATGGAAGTGCTGGCTGACTATGAAAATACATCAGGCCAACTAATAAACAAGAGCAAGTCTGCTGTCTATATGCATCATTCCACCTCAACACAGGTAATTCACAAAGTGCAAAGAATCACAGAAATACTAAGGCAAGACTTCCCTTTTACTTACCTTGGATGTCCAGTTCTACATAAGGAGGAGGATGGATTACTACATAAGGTCTCACACAAAAGGTGATGAATAAGCTGCAAAACTGGAAAAGGAAACTACTCTTCATAGGGGGAAGGGTAGTGCTTATTACACATGTGTTACAAAGCATGCCTATACACCTCCTCTCTGCAGTAAACCCTCCAGCCTGTGTGATCAATAAATTACACAAGATAATTGCACAATTCTTCTAGTGTAACTCTGCAGGAAACCCAAGCAGGCACTGGGCATCATGGAGCACCTTATGCTTGCCATGTGAGGAAGGTGGTGCAGTGTTCAGATCCCTACATGACATGTCTACAACATTGTTTTGCAAGCTATGGTGGAACTGTAGAACAAAACCATGTGTGTGGAGTGCATTTATGAGCCAAAAGTACTGCAAAAAATTCAATCCTATAATAGTACCATGGAAAGGTGGATCTCACATATGGAGGAAAATGATTGACTGCAGAAACATTATAGAACACCAAATCTTTTGGCAACCTAAGATGGAATCTTCTTTATTCTTGTGTGAAAACTGGACTGGACTGGGAGCTTTATATTTTGTCGCCTCACCTGATTTTATATGTGATGAAACTATACAAAACATTTAGGATGTGGTGGATGAAGGTCACTAGGATGAGGAGAAGATCAGAGAGATACTGCCAATTGAACTTGCTGCACATATACTGGAGAACATTAAACCACCAGCATCTACTGATGCACTTGATAAACCAGTATCGATGCTAGAAACCAGAGGTGACTTCACTGTTAAATCAACTTGGGAATATTTGAGAAAGAGGCAGCATCCTTATAATGCTTACAGGAACATTTGGTTGAAAGGACTGCCATTCAAGGTTGCTTTCTTCATGTGGAAATTATGGAGAAACAGAATACCACTTGATGACTTCTTCAAAAAACTGGGCTACCATATGGCCTCTAAATGCTGGTGCTGTGCAGATCCACAAGAAGAAACAAGGCAGCATCTTTTATTCACATCATATGCTGCAAACAAAGTGTGGGGTTATTTCCTTGGTAATGCAGGAATTGGCATAGAGGGAATCACACTGCACCAAGCAGTGACCAAATGTTGGGCTGCAGATGTTGTCAATCGATTGAAACCAATACTGTAGGCCTTAACTTCAGTGATTGTATGGGAGCTGTGGAAGAGAAGAAATAGCTATAAACATAGAGATGCAGTCACTATCAGTAGAGTAATCTACCAGATTACTTCTACTCTTCAGCTACTCATCAAATTCAGAAAACCAGGTATAGACAACATCCCTCATAAATGGCCAGGCACAATCACCATGGTGGAACAATATACTCCCACTCTGAAGCACACAAAGGTGCTCTGGGAATTCCCAAATCAAGGATGGATAAAAGTTAACGGATGGAGCCTCTAGAGGTAATACATGAAGAAGTTACATTGGATTCATATTGAGAGATGAGAATGGAGATAAGATATATGCATGCAGTAAGGAAATCCAATAAGGCACAAACACAGAAGCTGAGGCACAGGCAATGCTAAAGGCTTTGAGATTCTATGTTCACAACAACCACATCCTCGTAGACCTCCACACTGACTCAATGATGCTATTGAAAAGTATAAAGGGAGAATGGAGAGTACCATGGTCCATTGATGAAACAGTTGCAGAGATCAAGGAATTTGATGGCAAAATGCAATATAACAGTAATACACACACACTCAGAGAAGACAACAAAATGGCAGACCATCTAGCAAACTATGCTATGGACTATGGACCTGTGGAATGCTACTGTTTTGATGATTTAGATGTACAAGGTAGAAGACTGATCAACAGTGATAAGAGTCAATGTCCATACCTAAGAGTAAGAGTGGCAGGAAATAAAGGGAAGTAGCACTGCCAAAGGAAAAGAAACCTGGTGAAAAGCAAAACAGCAGTGGTGAAGAAAGAATGGAGCAGTGGTCTTCCTTTCTTGCAGGAAACACAGTAGCAGTTAACCTTACAGATCATCCACATCAACTATCTTGTTTGTTATTACATGCAGGTAGGAAAATCTGGAGTTTATCACTGAAAATGCAGCACCAAGTACTACTACAGCAACTGCTTGAGATATCCACAACAACCCTTGGCAAATGGACAGGCATTGAGCGACACCACATAAGTGACACACCACACAATAAGTCACTTACATAACTTCAACTCAAGAACACAACATATGTTCATGCTTACCAGCAGGCACAATATTTGATCAAAGCAAGACATGGCATCAAGAAAACACCTATGAGAGAACAGGGGGGACTAAGACAATGGCTTTACACTAACATGCTGCTATCCTCTGCAGGAAACACAAGCACAACCAAATCCACAACCCAGTTGAAAGCCTACATAACTAGTTTTTGCTGTTTGCAGGAAAGAAGAACTGGAGCACAACATTGCCAACACTGCCAATGCAGCAACAACAACCACAGCAAAAGATTGAGACCTCCATATCAACTGTTGACATATAGTTTTCCATGGAACAGCACCACACAAGAGACATACCACACATGCAGCCACTCACTATATTCCAGCCACACAACTCCAAGCACTCAAATTCATGTCACAGTAGGAGCACAGCAACAACAGAAGAAACTCCTACAAAGATACAACAATCACATAAGGAAGCACCAACAGTTCAGTTCTCTATTCACCATGATTTACTCCTGGGATCAGTTCTTTACTGAGGAGGCATTGCGCAATTACACCAAAAGATCAATCCCAATGGTGTATCTAATATGCTCAAACAAGACACCGCCAAATCAAAAGAACACAGATGCCCACTTCAGCAAAACACCTCCTTTCTAGTGCAGCATTCAAGATAACTTCCAAACCTACACCAGCAACATGAGAAGCCCAGCAACAACAGCCTCAATTTTCACAGACACAGCATCAGAAAAGAATCAAAAGTCATCAAAATCATCAATGTTAACTCAGAGGAAAACATAACTGCTCTCAGCATATTTCTCAATTCTGCAGATAGCTTGGAGGAATCCAGATCA
Organism: Nicotiana obtusifolia; assembly: GCA_002018475.1. Taxonomy (NCBI): domain Eukaryota; kingdom Viridiplantae; phylum Streptophyta; class Magnoliopsida; order Solanales; family Solanaceae; genus Nicotiana; species Nicotiana obtusifolia. The sequence goes on along the minus strand of MCJB01044904.1, from coordinate 184,421 downwards.
TTGCTGTAATTGCAATGTGTGGTATTAGCATTTCCAATTCTCAATCTGTTACAACTACAGCAATCATCATGGATCTTCCTTGCTACCATACAACACAGGAACTCAGCCAGCACACAGCTTTGTAATAGTAGCAACATAGGAACAACAAGATGGACATCCCCTTCCACCATAAAGCACTGGAATTCAGTCAGCACACAGCTTAGCAGGAACAACAACATGGACTGGCAATCATCAAGCTTGCAGCAATTACATGATCCAGCAGCACACCTAATAGTCAATCAACAAAATCAACTTCCTGAAGTCAACACAAATGATCTTAGAATCAAAAAGCATCAAAGTCAGCATACAAAGCAAAGACAATTGCCATACCATCAGAATCAAAAAAAAAAAAAAAAAAACAAAAGAACCAAAGTAGCAGCAACACAAACCCCAATTTCACTACTGAATTCAATACCCTCCACAATACTGTAGGCAGTCTGAAATAGTCCAGATTATTGCTGCAACTGCAAGGTGTGGTAATAGCACCCTTGGATATCAGATGTACATACAAGGGATCACTTCCCTAAGTCACATAATAGAAGCAAGAACACATGTACTTTTTTTTATAGCTGACCTAGAACAATCTCACTCTGTTTTTGTACATGCGACTGTCTATCACTACAAAATAGACAATCCCCACATTACCATAGGTCTAACACCTTCCCACATTTTAGGTATATTTAGTTATCACATTAGGATGACTAAGTGTACATTTACTCTTTTATTGGAGGTAAGGTTTATGTCCCCCTCCACTTTTGTATTACGCTTCTATTAATAAAATTTCTATTCAGCTAAACAAAAAACTATTTCAAAACTGTTAATTGTCAATCGCTGGCAATGATACCAAATTTGACGGGCGCAAAACACACTTAGATTCTGCTTGCTCATCAAATATAGTATAGTATAATATTGTATCCACATGGATTGGATTTAAACAATATTCTGGTAGTCTCTAGCTTGATTTGTATCCAAGATGATCAAAAATTAAGATTGCTATGATTTATAACTACAATACACTAAGAATATAAAGCTATTGGCTAATGAAAATTGCAACAAAAGTAAGAAGGGAAGTTATCAATAGGGGAAAATACGGGTTTGATTGGATAGTTGCAAGATAATTGTTTGGGATCTAACTCTAGATAATTCACTTCTAATGTTCAAGTGAGTCTTCAAATTCACTCAATTATTTGTTCAAACATTTAGCAAAAACTCTTCTCTCGATTAAGCCTTAACCTCACAAGATGAACCAATTTAAGCACGTGAAGATATGCAAGAATGCTTAGTGGATTGGTCTTGAGGAAACCTCTCTTGATTATCCTCCTAACTAGGTTCAATCAATGATTCAACTAGCCTCTTTCAATTACTAAGAAGAATTATTGAACTCAACCAACAATATAATGCAAAGATATCACAAGTTATGCCTCTCTCGGTTTCATGAACAAGTGAATATAGATCAGCAATTAATTCATCCAAAGATGCTTCAATACATATAACTAGATTTATAATTCACAAACAATCATCAATAAACCAAATCAATCAAACCCTAAAGAGAACTACTTCATTGATATGGAGCAATTCATCAAAAATAAAATTAAATATAGGAAAACATAAATTCAGTCCAAACTTCTGTCTTGAGTGAGGAAGGAATGATGAAATCCTTGTGCTCGTGTTCTTCCAACTCCTCCTTACCCTCCTTAGGTCGAATATGTGTGAAAAGTCCAGAAAATAACATTTTCCATGTATTTATACCAAGTAGGGTCGGGCGTAGATAAAATCACCTTCTCCTAGCCGAAATTGGATTTTCAATCGGTAAAAATTGCATAGGCTCATCGCATGTAGTGACGCGCCATGCGGGGAATTAGTGAGGAAATCCAGAGAGATAATTCTAATAGGTAGCAGAGATTTGCACAAGTGTGGCGCCCCACATGCCACCCCACGCGTCGTGGTAGTGAAGATTTCTTAGAGTACGGATCAATCTTCGCTTTTTGACACCAGACTTGGTCCTCAACCCCCGAACACGATCTCGGCTTGATTCCTTGGGCTTTGAATCAAACATCAAATCTCCAAATAGCAAAAATTCATTCCATAACATCTACATTGCTTGGAATCACTCCTAAAAGGCATAAAACACACGATAAGTGCAAAATACTATCAATTAAAGCTCAACATGAATAAAGTGCAGCAAATTAGAGTGCAACAAGCGACTAAAATATGCAATTATAGCCTACCATCATTCTTCGCGGTCACGCAGTATGGTCCGCGATCGCGAATATTGGGGGCAGTTGCCCATCGCATTAGCAACAGTAGCCACGCGCGCGTAAGAGGTTGGACAGCTGGTGAACTTTGTTTGTTTCCACGCGATCGCGAAAGGTGAACACCTGGATAGATTGTTTAAATCCCACTTCAAGGGTTAGAGTTATTTTATCACATTTTGAGGTGCAGAGCTCAATTTCTGGCGATTTTGGAGGGGATTTTCACGATTTTGATCGGGATTCGAGTTGTTCGAAGGCTGATGTACGTGGGAAGGTCTTGTTGGAGTATTGATTTATAAGTTCTAAGGAAAGTAACATTTCTAAACTTGGAACTAAGGATAATTATCCCTAGAAAACATGTTGTTCGTTTTGTGTTAGGGTGATGCACAATGCTAGGTGATGGGCGTGTGGGCATACGTTGTGGTAATCATGACCCGGGTTTTCTTTTGTACTGTGTTGCTATCAATTCTTATTTTATCCATATAATTCCTACTCGTTAGAGTAATTGAGTTGTGATTCGTGTTACAAATCATGTTTAGTCTATATTCTTACTCGGTTGAGACCTATTGAGGCTATGTTTGTTGTTTTGCATTGCCTGTCTTAACTTTAATTATATGCTCAGTCATGGTTCTTCATTTGCATATGATATCTCGGTCTATGTTCATTATTCATGGTTACATTGCATGTTATCATTTTTGTTCCTTATATGGAGTTGTTGGGTTGAGTTATATGAGATTGTGAGCCCTTGAGACTTGAGCGATTGATGACTGAGGTGGGCCGTAGAGCCATGTTGAGAGTGTTATTGTGGATCGCACTACATGCCACAGCCATCCATATTGGCTTTACTATTATTATGTTGATCGGGTTGCATGCCACAACATGCCTTATTGGTTTTACAAGAACCCATACAGTGCTTAGTGAGCGTATGCATAATGATATATATGTGTGATTTGGTGAGGGGCATTGATGCCAGGCACCTGTATAGTGGTCAATGATTGTGTGTTTTAGGCGAGCATTTGAGACAGATAGATTGAGTATTTTGCGAGTGAGAGTACATGGGGATATCACCGTGAAATTATTCAATTGACATGCATACTTGACATGTAGGCATAGAGATGTATCATTCCTCATGCTAGTTGTATTGACATGTTCCTATAAATGTGGGGCATTAATTGTTGAATTTGAAAGCATGTCTAAATTTATGTATTTTAAACAAGCCAGTTATTATAATTCCTTTGAGTTATTTATTGTTATTGTCATCATTATATATATGTTGTCACTATATCGGATTCATACTGTTTTCTTCTAAGCTCATCACTACTTTCAGCCCAAGATTAGTTCTGTTACACAGTAAGTACATGGGGTTGTTTGTACTCATAATACACTTTGCACTTCGTGTGCATATCCAGGTGCATCCAGTCGTGGTGATTAGTAGATATATATTAGTACTACTACTTCGAGATTTTAAGGTAGCTGCTATGACCTCCGCAGACATTCGATCGTGGTAATTGGTATATCTTCAGTGTTGTTATATTACTAAGACAATTGTACTGAGGATTTGATTTATTTATGATACTCAGTGACACTCATGTACTCATTGATACCAGATTTGGGGTTGGTTGTAGCTGTATTATGGCTTTATTTACTTTATGATATTCTTCCGTTGATGAGAATTTAGACCATGTTCAATCGATTTTATTATTATCATGTGACTCTTGGCTTACCTAGTAGATTGGTTTGGGTGCCATCAAGACTTGTATCATGCTACAATACGAAAATACTAGAACATCATCATCAACTGTAAATCATGAGTAAGATAAACACTCCATCAACCAGAAACCTTTTAGTTAACTCAATCTAAGAGAATATCACAACATGCAACAAACCTCTCATACCTGTTGATGACATCAACATCGATCTGAGGTCAAAACCATCATGAACCCTTCCAAACCCATTAGCACAAGACAAACCATCATAACTGAATCCTCTAAATCAAGGAAGTAACGTAGATTTCTAAACCCAAAATTACCTCAACCGAAATGCTTGCTCTAAAGATACCTTCTACTAATCTGGAGCTATTTCTTTCGTCTATCTAATACTACCATGTAGATTCAATAATGACATAGAAATGCTGCAAATCTTGGCACTATACAATGTAAATCTTAAATCTTAGCCACACACAAATCCAAAAATCCTTAAAGATCACAAATGAATCTTGAACCCACTAAAAAACCATTCTCGGGAGTCACTCACTCCGATCGAGTCTTGAATGCATAGCCAGACATGTTGATTGACTAGTGCTTCACTTGCACATAAATACCCCAAAAGAAGAAATTGAGAAATTCTTTCTTCTTGTGCAATATATCCATAAAGGAACATCAAACTGGAGCCATTCCATAACCTCTATATATTCATAAGGTGTAATACTCATGCATCCAGTAAGTTCCTTGCAAAAATCATCCTCGATGACACCCTTCTCAAACCATATGATAACCTATAATACCCAAATTGGCCGATCTTTGATGGAAGACTCTCCTACTTGACTTGGAGCCATGCAAACATAATATGATAACCTACAATACCCTTCCTTCTTTACTTCGTGTTGTTATCTAGCTAAATCTCCTCATAAGCTCACAAAACACTAGTCAAAACACACTTCGATCGTCTGACGAGTTCTTGAACATCCTCGTCACAGTGGGGCCAACTTCTTCAGGCCCTCCAAAATGGTAGTATATGCATTCCATGGAATAGAAGCCTCATAGGAATCACATAAACCCAAACCTTCTCGCAGGAAATAACCCACCTGCTAGCCTTATTTTACATCTTCCCACGGTCACAACCACTTGATAATCAATTAATTTTCTTCAGTCTACACTCGTCTACAAAATATAAGAATCCACTTCATACCACATATGAATAGTTCAAAGATCCACAAACACATCCACATCTTAAAACGGTACAACACATCATGACGATGATCAAGCATCCATAGACCGTCGCATCCTATTCGCAATCCTCGCAAGACATAGGTGCGTAATTGATATTGAATACTCAACATCAACCATGAATTGAAGTGAAAGAACCTGGAGATTTAGGGTTCAAGCTTTAATAAAATCGCATGATGAGAGAAGAAAAAAGAGAAGTTTCCTAGATGCCCTGTAGCTTCTCGAATATAAGTAAAGACGTCATCATTTTGATCTGCAAGTCTCTACTAGGAATTTGCTCATGACTCATAGAACTATGAACCTAGATCTCTGATACCAACTTGTTACGATCCAAAAATCCCACAAAGTCATGATGGCACTTAACGCAACCCGCTAAGTAAGCAAGATAGTATAAGTTAAACATATAATAATAAAAATCATATTAATAATAAATAATGCAAAAAGGATTCATTATAGCTATCCTAAGGACTGGTAGTACAAGTCATTAATCACTATGATTTAGACTTACAAGGCTGGTATAAAGAATAAATACAACTTCTTTTTGAAATTAACATAAATTGAATTTAAGTCTTAACTACCACGAATAAGAGTAGCTTGAATCAGAAACATTTGTAAGTCTTAAATGCAAGGCTCCGTCATCCATAACTACTCAGCTCCAGAATATGTACACAAGGTGCAGAAGTGTAATATGACCTATGTACTTAATATGTATCTTGATTAACCTCAGTGAATCAGTGGCGAGGTTTTTATTTCAAAATATATTCAATTAATATAACTTGTTGTAACAACCAGACTAGTCGTTTTGAGATTTTGCGTTCCTTCCTGCTATTTGAAGTCCTAAGTAGCTTCATATGATGTATTATGACTTATGTGAATCATTTGTCTTGTTTTTTCAGGTGATCCAAAAGTTATTAGAAGAACGAATTATATGTTTGAAGCATTAAGTAGGAAGAGTTGACTAAGTTTGACTTTTGTGAATTTGATCTCGGATGGAATTTTTATAGTTCCGTTAGGTCCAGATGGTGACTTTGAACTCGGCATATGCCTAGATTTGCATTTAAATATTTCTAGAAGGATTCGGCACTAATTGATGAAAAATTAGAAATTTAGACGATGGAAAGTTCATAAGTTTGAACGAGAGTTGACTCTATGGATATCAAATTCGAATTGTGGTTTTGGGAATTGGAATAGCTTCGTTATGTCATTCAGTACTTGTGTGCTAAATTCTTGTTCATTCCATATTAATTTGATATGTTTAGCACGAGTTTTAGAGATTTCAAGTTCAAAGTTCATTTAAGTTTGATTTGAGGTGATTCATCATTTCAATGTTATTATGTGTGATTTGAGGCCTCATGTAGGTCTGTGTTATGTTACGAGACTTGTCGGACTGTTTGAACGTGATCTCGAAGGGCTTGGGCGTGTTCCAAATTGATTTTAGATCATTTTTCTTCATGAGTTTCAATGCTGGTGTGTTCTGATATCTGGTGCCTCAATTGGTCTTTATCACAAAGATTTGTGTGCGATCGCGTAGAGGAAATCTGGAGCAGGGCATTTTCTTCATTGTCGTCGCCACTGGATAGCCGCGTTCATGTAGAGTGGCAATGATCTTCACCACACTAGCATCTGCATCTACGCGTTTGTATAGTTCTTGGGACTGCACTAGGTAGGTTCATCTCTTTGTGTTCGTGAGCTTTCTTCCACGAACGGTTTGTTCTGTCAGTAGGGTGTAGCGCGATCACGAGTCTACTAATGCGATTGCTTATGGCATTTTTCAGGAGTAGTGCTTTTCTTCTTCGCAATCGCAAGGATGTTTCCGCGATCGCGATTCATTAATTTGCCAAACAGTTATAAAGTACTCTACTTTGGAGGTTTCAGCAATTTTTACAAATTTGGAGCTATGGAGCTCGGATTGAGACGATTTTTGAAGCAATTTTCACCATGTGAATTGGGGTAATTTTCACCATGTGGATTGGACTTTTGGGTTTATATTGGGTTTTTAATTAAAGTTTGACTTTTATCGATTGAGTTTATTTCCTTTGGCATTGTTTGATGTATTTGAGTTACTATTGGCTAGTTTGTGTCGTTTGGAGGTCCGTACGCGCAGGATGGCATATTGGAGCATCGCCTATGCTTACTCTATATTAGATTTGGCTTGTTCGAGATAAGTAACTCTTTTAAACTTGGTTCTGAGGGTATGAATCCCTGAATTTACTTGTTACGTGATGGATGTTGAGGTGACGCGCATACTAGGTGACGGGCGTGTGAGCCTGCACTGTGTAAATTGTGAATTAGTCGATTATATGGAACTGTGTAGCTATCTTATATGAACATTTTTGCTTAATCTATGTGTTAGAGCACCTGCGCTGTAATTGATGCTAGAAATCATGTTTAGGCTATATGCTGGTACTATTAGGGACCTACAGCGGTCGTTCCTTGATGTTGAGTTATTCGTTTAATTGTAGTTATGTACTCAGTCCCATCATCATTTCATATCATATCTCAGTCTCTGTTATTATATATTGTCACATCTCAAATCATTGATTGGGGCTACTTAGTTTTAGCATTGTGAGCCCGTGAGAATGGAGAGACTAATGACTGAGTGAGGTCGAGGCCTGATTTTGAGTGATAATTAAGGGATCGGGCTACACGCCACAGAATGTTTTATTAATTTATGCCTAGATCTGGCGTATTATAATGCTTTGGCTGAAGGAGACCCTTCGGAGTTTGCACACCCACAGTGATTGCAGTTGCATTTACATTTGGGATGGATCTCCCCTAAGTATTTACATTTGGGATGGATCTTCCATAGACATTTACATTTGGGATGGATTTTCTCTAAGCATTTACATTTTGGATGGATCTTCCCTAAGCATTTAAATTCTGGCATGCATCTTGCCTAAGCATTCATATTTGCGATAGAGTTCCCTAGGCTGGAACTTACCCTATATAGCACTGAGTGACTGACTGTCGATTGTTACTTATATTGAGGGATTGATCTTCCCTGGGCTGGACCTGCCCCGTACAGTACTGAGTGTTTGAGTATTCTGAGAGTGTGAGTACATGAGTTCATCACTAAGATGCATATTATTTGACATGCGTACTTGAAATACATGCGTAGAGATGCATTTCCTCCTACTACCTAATTTTTTGGTGACATTCTTAATTTCACCTGTATATTGACATGTAGGCATAGAGATGTATTTTCCTCATGCTATCTAAAAGGGAAATATCTTATTTATTGTAGAAAGGTTTTTTTGGGAAAAAAATCATAGTTTTTCAAACTTGCTCATATATCTTTTGGGTTTTTTGATGAAAGATTTGGGATCTACTGTTAAACTTGAAAAGCATGCCTATTTTTCTGTAACTTTGAACGAGCTGAATTATTTCTGGTACCATCTTTATTATACTGTTGTGAATTGTTGCTGGTTATTGGAGCTGGACTCCGACCCTTATCTCAGCTCATTACTACCTTTAACCTAAGGTTTGGTTTGTTATTTATTGAGTACATGGGTTACTCATACTGCATTTCTGCACCTTGCGTGCAGATGTTGGATGCTGATGTTGCTGCGTACGGCGGGTGCTGGATCATAAGATGTACCTGCTTTCCAGTTGTGACTATCACTAGTTCTTGGTAGCATTAGATTCAATTTCAGTTCATATACATTTCAAATAAATGATGTATTTTTACTTCACACCAGCTTTGTAAATTCTAAATCTTAGAAGCCCGTGATTTCTCAGTAAATCACATAAACATCAACAGTGAAATGTCACCTTTATTCCAGCACATGTTCATAATCAAGAATCCCTCCCTTATTCCACCACATATGCATAATCATGAATGCCACCTTATTGTGCCACATGGGCATACCAAAAATTACCATCCTTATTTCTCCACATATGGATAAAAAAAATCATAATGGCATGACAAAAACCTCTTGCCGCAATATCAATCATGATCGTACGACAAAAATCTCATGCCATAATATATATTACAACCGCACGGCAATAACCTCGTGCCATAATATCATCACAATTGCACGACAAAGACCTCGTGTCATACCTCAGTGCATATCCAAAAATAATACCTGTGATATGTGCATATAAATAGGAGCTTAAGCATGTATGATGCACATGGACTGAGAAATAACGTGCATAGATGTGTTTATGTATACAAGAGATGATGTATGATGTACATATATATGTTCGTATGACCATGGACCCAACATGCAGTGCGTCTCCCAAATGATCATCATGTCTTAAATAAGCATCAAAAGCCATTTCATAGTCTTTAACATGAGTAAGGAACTCAAGTAGTCATACTTCAATTAAAGGTATAACACAAGAGTAGCTAATACAGGTGTGTGCTAGCAGAATACGTGCCACTAAGTGTAATAAAGGGTAAGAATAACCCCAAGAATAGTTCATCACGCTCAAAATAAGGTACTATTAGCGTCACAATAGCTCTAGCATGATTTATCGTGTTCACGTAGTCAATCAATTTAATAACACAAAGAATCGATTAGAACACACAACAAAACAAGGCAAAGAGTAATCTAGAATCTACCCCAAGTATTAATACCCATGGCATAGGTATATACACTCGTCATCTCATATAGCGTCACCCTTGCATGTAGCAAACAACATTAGTTAGTATAAAAAGTTCCCTCAACCAAATCTAGGCTAGAAACCTACCTCGTCATGGCTAATCTAAAGCTCCAAAGCTGTATTTCCTTGAGAAATCACCTCTAGCCGACTCAGATCTAGCCAAACATCATTGAAAGAAGTCAACCAATGCCATATGAATCAACCCAAACCATGAAGCTTTGATCTTTCATGAATACCCAAAAAGTCAGTAAAAGTCAACCCGGGTCCGCATGGCCGAATCTAGAACCAATACCAAAATTCAATGACCGATGACCTATCGAGTTCAAATATATGAATAGATTCCAAAACCAAATCCAGATCAGTACTCAAATCCCCAAATTTAATTTTCTCAAAGTGTAGGCAAAATACCAAATTTCATCTCAAATTTTCATATTTTTGGTGTTAGTAATTCATGTAGATTCTTGAGATAATACCAAAAATTAGTAGAAATCACTTATCCCAAAGTCTTGTGTGCAAATCTCCAAGAGAAGTCGCCCTTATCCAAGTCTAGTCTCAAAATATGCAAAATGAGCTCAAAATCCCGAAAACACAACTTAATAAGTCTGCCAAGGGGTACCCTACATGATAGTGACAGGCCTCCGACGATTTCAAATAACAAAATGCAGCCTGCCAATTGCCTTCTATGGGAACGTGGCGCCTCAATCACAAATGTGATGACCAAGCTACCAACACTACAAGAATGCGAACATCTTCGTGTGAACTTGATGAACAAATCTCCAACGCCCAAACACTTCCTTTACGAAAACATGTGCAATCTTTCTTGAATGTGTATGCCATCTACCAACACTTTGCGAAGGCATTACTATCCTCGTGAACGCATAACAAAAATCCCCATGCTCCCAACAAACACTATGCGAATGGGATTCAACCTTAGCGATCACGAAGAACATTAGAGACCTCAGAACACCAGCAATGCAAACATCATCTAAAATGGCTTGAAACCACCATGATACTCACTCGAGCCCCATGGGACCGATCATACCAGCAAGTCCTTATACAGCTCAAACCTGTCCAAGGCTCAAAACACCATAAATAACATCAAAACCTAGAATCATAATTATTCTCCTAACTTTCAAACCTTCAAACTTTAAAAAACGCGTCTCAATCAGACTTAAATCTTTCGGATCACAACAAAACCTTGTACACAAGTTCCAATAACCTAAATGAACCTATCCAAGGTTCCAAAGCCGGAATATGAGTGAGATAACATCAAACTCAACTCTCGATCAAACCTACAAACTCTCCAATTCTTCAAATTGTCATTTTTTTATAAACAGAGCCAACACCTTCTAAGAACATCATAATTAATATCTGAACATATGCCCAAGACAAAATTAACCTATTGGAATCATCAAATCACCAATCCGAGGTCGTTTGTTCAAAAGTCAAATCTTGGTCAACTCTTCCAACTGAAAGCTTCTAAATTGAGAAGCACTTTATCAAATAAATCTTGAACCTCTCAAAAATCAAAACCAGCCATCAATGCAAATCATAATACACATTATGAAGCCACTTGAAGTTTCAAATCTTGCAATGAAATGTTAAGACTCAAAATAACTGGTCGGATCGTTATAAATAACTTATGAACTAGGTTCATTTCCCCTTTATACGCCTTCCTGGCATCCTCAGACTCTCTTCACTGCGTTTATTGGCAGTCAAGTATACCTTACTTTGCTCCTCTTCACTTGCATTCATCCAGTACATTTGACATTCAAACCTATTGGTAGGAACCCTCAAAATGTGCCCCAACTCCTCAGAATTGGAGGTCACTTCCACTCCTTTGACAGTGGTGTTCACCCTGTTCGCTTCCACCAATAGATATTTTGAGTAGAATTGGGACATTTAGTCCTCATGAACTTCTTAAAGTGGACAAAGAAAAAGATGCGTCCACTTTTGGAATTCAAGCTTCTTAACAATTCTTTCATTCTCGTTTCCTCAACAACCTCCGTGTCTATCACCTTGCCCTTCAATACAGACTATCTACCAAAACTTGTGTCTTTTCCTACACAAGCAACCTTTTGTTTCTTTTCTCCTCCTTTTAGAACCGGTCCCTACCTCTTTGGGGTCAGTCTTCTCTCTCGTTTTTGGAGTTCTCTTCTTCTTGGCTGCCATTTCGGAAGAACTCAGTTTCTTCGTTATTGCATCTCAAATCTATTGCCTCCACATCATACTCATCTCTCAAATTAAACTCTTTACTCTCTTTTCTTTTCTTTTCTTTTCTTTCTTTTTTTCTTGGTTGCTCTAGTCACCTTCCTAAGAATGACTTTTCCTTTACACCTAGTGGTAGGAGTTTTTCTCTTAGATGGTTGTTCCTTTTCGGTAAACTTTTCAAAATGCCAGTCAGAGATTTGAGTATCCTATGCCACTCTCCTTTTCTTCCATGATCTTATTCCTTCAGTTAGTAACAAATTGGCATCTTTCTTTTGTTCCTGAGTCACTCCATTTTCTTCTTCCTCTTTACTGTCTTCCCCCTTAGTTTCAGCTGAATTGACACCTAAAGAATCGAGTTCTACTTCAGCCGCTTTTGCACTCTCAATTTCACCATCACCCTCACTCACAAAAATTTCCTCATCACCCTTTCCAGCACTAGAAGAGCATGGATCTTATCCAATGACTTACAAGGCAACACTAACACCTTTCCCCTTACCAACAACATCATCAGTTTCACTTTTTCTTACTCTCTCTTCCATAACCACCATAGTTTTGCAATTTCCCTTTGTAATTCTTCTTTGGACCGATGGTAGTATTTTTATGTTCTTGAGCATGGTTAGGGATTTGGGAGATTTTAATTTGGGGATATGAGGGAGAAGCATAACTAAAGAGTTAGGAAAGATTATAGTGGATTTGGTGTGCTCAGACTCATAATGAATTAATTGGGAAGGATTATAGGGGTTCGACATTATCGGGTTCTCATAGAATTTGAAGGCTTTTGAAATTGGGAGTTTTCTTTAAACTGGTTATTAAGGAGAAAGGGATACACCAATATCTGAATCTGAAAATTGACCGTTTTGGTTGGCTCTAATTTGCGCGACAGAGACGTATTATAATTCTAGGAACCTGTTCTCATTTTCACATTGACTGATGGCAAATATAATTTCCCTTTTATGACTCGAGTATGATCAAGATTTGACTTAGGAACCTGATTTCACAGCTATGGAACTTTTAACAAGTTAATGCAACTGACTTTTGGAGATGAGGTATATGCCTAAACGATACAAGAACTAGTTTTTTAGATTGATTTTTTCAATGTGGCTGAGTGTCCTCCAAGAATAGGAATAGTATCATTAGATCTCGTCTAAGATAAATGACCATACCATGCAAGCATACTTGTTACAATATAAGAATGTGTTTGATATTTTCAACACTTAAACAAACCTAACACTTTAATTTAATATAGTCAATCATTGAGGTAACCGAGAATATTCTTAGTTCAATTTAATCAAACTAATCTCCAAATGATTTCGCTAATAGTGATTCTTGTTTAAAGCTATGGTGAAAATATCAATAATCTGCTCTTCAGTCTTGCAAAAATCCATAGATATATGGCCCTTCTCCACATTATCTATCAATAAATTTTGTCCACTCATTATGAACTCCATAGATATATTAGAACTCATTTAATCACCACACCATAGTCCTCTAACTACTATTTCATACATAATAGTTGTGCACAACACGACACAGCAACATACTCAGCTTCTGTAGTCAATACTTTGCTTCTTTGATGACCAAGAGATAAAACATGAACCTAGTAAGTGAGCCATCCTAAATGTGCTCTTTCTATCAACTAGATAACCAGCATAATCTGCATTTGCATATCCCCCCAAATCAAAAGTAATACTAGATTGATACCAAAAAATCAAATCTTGAGTATCTTTCAGATAGCTCAAGATTCTTTTCACAACTTTCAAGTGTGACCAATTGAGATTTGATTGGAACCTAGCACAAATTTCAACACTAAACACAATCTGGTCTACTTGTAGTGAGATACAATAAAGACCCAATTATACCACTATACAACTTTTCACCAACAGTCGACGTAGATTCATAAATGTCCAACCGAGTAGAAGTGGATATAGGAATATCAATTGCCTTATCCATAGCAAATATTTTGAATAGTTCTTTAATGTACTTGTGTTGATGTATCACTATCCTATTCTCATTTAGCTTAACAAAGTTTTACCTGTCTTTATCAGAAATAGAATATTACTAATTCTACCTCTTGTGAACCCATTTTCAAGAAGAAGTAAGTGCTTGCTTTAACCCATACAATGCTTTGTCCAATTTGTACAACATGATCAGGAATCTCATGGCTTTTAAATCCTAAAGATTGACACACAAATACTTTTTCTTTTAGATACCCATTTAGGAACACACTCTTGATATCCATTTGATATAATATAAAATTTATGTAAGATGCAAAAGCGATATGCTTTCACATAACCTACATTCTAGCAACCAGTGGAAAGGTCTAATAATAATATATGCCTTCTTCTTGATTATAATTGTGCCTTATTTCTTGTGATAATTGATAAGTGTGGATTTTAACCACTTATTAATACCTTCTTGTTTTAGATTTTAGTCCGAAATTAATGATTTTTGTTTTCAAATCTAGTAAAACTGTGTAAATTGCAAGCGTGCTGGAGGATGTAAGATCAATGAAGAAATCTAACGCAAAAAGGAGATCTCCCAGCTCAAATTGTTACACCGCATATTTTCGTACGTGAGAGTACGTCGTAAGCCAATTGGAATAAGCTCAGAAATGAGATCATCTTTGAAAGTACATAAAGTAAGTTAATCATGTTAATTTGGAGGTTACAAATATTTATGATCATCAACTGCAAGTACCAGGAGGGTTGGAAGGCTTAGAAGCTAAACGAATTGAAAAAAATAAGTTTTCTCGAAAGTTGACAAGTTATGAATGTTATAACATATTCTTTTGGGATGAGACTAGGGTGCTCAAAATGATAAGGAGGATATGTTATGAGTTATTTTAGTCATATGATATTTTGAAGTCAAGCGAGTTGTGGAACAAAAGTTGACAATAATCATCACAAGTTACATTCATAAATATGCTGAAAATTAGGTCAAATGTAGCAGACCGTTTCTCCCGATGTACTTGTAATTACAGAATGATCTAGCTACAAAATTGAATATCTACAGATCTACTTTTCAATGGACTAATATTTTTATTGACACAACATTGGAGTAGAGAGATATTTACGTATGTACGAGACTGCGCAGACTGGTAAGTGACAAGTAGGTGTATCACATACTTGCCAAAAGGAGAAGCCTTAATTAAAAGCTCCTAAAATCGGCCAAGAGGGGACTTTTAAGGACTTCATAACTCATTTCGTTCACTCATTTCTCAGACCAACAAAATCATATTGAACCCCTACAACTCCTCCCAAAAAATCTCACACAAACTCTAGGTAATTTCGGATGATACGATGTGATTCTAGTGGTAAAAACCCCAGACAGCTAGCTAGTTTCTCTTTCTCCTTCTTGTAGCTGCATTGGGGGACTGATTTTGTATGAATAAGGACTAGGTTTCATGGGTTCTACTCAGTCTAAATGTATGTTTCTCCTTCAATTATCAATGCTTGTAGGAGTTGTAACTCGAACATAAAGATTTTACCTAGCGAGTTCCGAAAGAGTAGTATGTTGTTTGTTATTGCATCACTGGTAGTTGGTTGTGAACTTATTTTTAAGTTAAATTCATGGATGGTTTATAGGATAAGAGGCTTAATTATTTACCGTTTGTTGTGTTGCTCAATTTGAAAGAAAAGACTAGAGGAAATGTGTTTTAGTAAACAGAAAAATCAGTTTTTAGTTGCTGATCTTGTGGGACTGTTTTGTGGGCTGTTTCGTGTTGCTGTTGGTTAGTTTATTTTGCTACTATTTTATGGATTTTGGAAGGATAAAGGGTGTGGAGAAACACCACATAATGTCATGGTGGTTGGTTGGTCGTTCGTCATTACATTTTAGCGTTGTTTGACACCACTAGGGTTGTCTTTTTTTTTATGAACTGATGGGGTGTATGGGTTGTTTTGTGGTATTTTGTGATGGATATAAGGTTGGAAAATGATGTATACATGTTGATATTGTTGTGTTCTTTTTGTTGTTGGTGTTATGTCCAATTAGGAGGCAGTAAAGATTATAGGGGAGATGCTGCCCGTTTTATTATAAAATAAGCTTTTCGTTCGTTGTGCGATAGTTGTACCTTCCATAACTTGATGATAGTATTGTTATCGTTGTAGTAGATTAAGGTGCAACTAGGTGAGTTTAGCGTGTTTATTTGACAGATTGTGATAAGGTATGTTAAGACTAAACCCTTCCTTCATTTTGGCATTGGTCTCGTAACTACATGTGCTTGATAACGAGACATAAAGGGAAGTTCGTATTCCAAAATTTAGGTGCATTATCCTAGTCTGATAATTATCATATTCTCCCTTATATGGACTTTATATTCATTTATGTATTGTCTTCTTCCACTCAAGAGAGCAGAGGGTCTCTATATATACACAATGTTACGATATTTTCACCACCATCGAGCTATGATCGGTGGGCATGCTCCTATAAAGTTTCCCTACAAAAGGGCTGGCTTCAACAACCCATAAGGGACGGCTTGCCAAGCTAAAATAACAGTTAATTTACTTATAGTCGTAAAAATTTTCCTATAAAGGGGCTGGCTTCAACAACCCAAAAGGGACGGTTTCCCAAGCTACACAACTCAGAAAACTTTTGTACTATAACCAAATTTGGCTGTTATAACTCGAAAAACTTTTGTACTACAATAAGTTAACTTACTATGAGTATTATTACTCTATTTTCATACATGGACCGGCCTTTCTATCCATTCGAAAGAAAGAACAAGGGAAAATTTAGAAAGAACTCATATGTATTATATCACAAAGGTTTACAAAGGTTACGAGATGATCTTACAACTACTATATGGCCTCCTTTATATAGGTCTAGGAGGTTATTACAAGACAAACTTATGTTACAAAATAAATCTTTCTTACATGGCAAACCTATCTACAAGTAGGTCCTTTTTTACATGTGAAGGACCTTATGCAAAGCAACTAAAAAAGCTCCTAAGAACATGTGAAGGAGGTGAAATATATATGGTATAGCATGTGAAAGTATGTGGGAGCATGTGAAAACATGTGAAAGTAGGATGTTGCATGTAACGAAGCATGTAGAGGCATGTGAAAGCATGTGAAAGTGGGGTCCGGATAGTATGGAAAGATGTAAAAATTTATCTTCACATAGGTAGATAATCTTTTAGAATTTTTTGGTAGGTAATGTGGGGATTATGGTGGGATTAGCAGGGATTTAAATAATTATTTTCCATTGATTCTCTTGGTTTGTCTTCTAGACATATTTTCAAAGATCTTGTGTAGTAACGCCTGGAACTTGACGGTCTTTCTTCACTGTGTTCCTTCTTCTTTGGATTGAGAGATGTAATCCACAATCTTAATCTGGAGATGTCCTGAGTGATCTTTTCTCGGATAACTTTGTACGGGGTTTGATATTCCTTTGCTGCTTCTCAAACTTTTTCACAGTGAGGATGAGTGCTAGTATAATTCCAGTTTGCCCAATCTTTTGGCTATATATCTCTCGAGATACACCTATTTTGCTGGAAGATAATCCTTTATGTTTCACTATATTCTATTTCTATGGATAAAATGGACATGGCGAATTTCCACCAGAATGATACTTCTGGTTGCGCCTGGACTTTTCCATTAATAATTTTTACTGGCCTATGGAACAGAAATACCTTTGCCTTGTAAAATCATTGAAGCATTTTATCCAATATCTTCGAGTCTTGAACCATAATAGAAATATATTAAGAGCATGTTCAATGTTGTCAAAATCCTTGAAGACATTGCACTTGAATTCCTTGAAAATACAATACTTATGGCATAAGTACCAGAAAAACTATAATAGTTCTTGTGGAAAATCCTTGGCTTGTGCTATGAATATGTGGCAGAATGAATATTCTGGATTGACCCCATAAGACTTGTGAATAGATCCTCCATTTTTCGGAAAACCTGGAGCTCATAATAAGTTCTTCTTTCTATTATAATTGATAGATCAAAAGGATCCATGAGATTGAATAACTCTGGTGGATGATCTAGTGGATTTAATGAACTCGTTTCTGGTATATTTGAAAACATTAAGATGTGGCTGATTAGCTTTTGTTTTGACTTCATCTTTGCTAAGAAAAATCTCTTTGAGAATTCTTCCGGTCGAGACAGAAAATCTGTGAGAATATTATCCTTTCCTTTTAGGTGCTTGACTTGAAACTTGTATGGAGAGAACCACGGGGCCCATCTGAGAATCTGACGATTGGGAATAATTTTTGCATTTATCTGGATCATCTTTGGGAAAGCCTTCATATCCATTTCTATCAGAAATTCTTTATGAATCAGGAAAAAATTGAACTTCTTGATTCCATTCTTCACTGCAAGAATTTACTTGAAAGTTGAGAGATAATGTTGCTCAGCATCTTTGAACTTTCCGCTAGCATATTTGCATATCTTCCTCTGGCCATCTTTTTCTTCAAATAAAAAGCACTCAATTATTCATTACTAGCATCAGTTTGTAGTATCTTCTTACCGTTTGAAGGGATGACGAGAGACTTGACATCTTTAGATATCTCCTTTATTTTCCTGACTGCTTCATCTTGTTCCTCTCCCGATGACGGAGCATTTTTCTAGAGCATCTTCGTGAATGGAGAAATGTATGTAGAGATATTTGGGATGAAATCTCTTACATAATTTTCTGCACCCAAGAACTATTGGATCTGCTTTGTTGTGAGTACGGAATCAGAAAATTTAAGTAGTTCCTGACATATATCTTGTCCTGGACTGTATGCACCTTGGACAAAATGAATTTGGAAAAAACCAATCTCTTTCTGGGCAAGAACTATCTTTTTTGCTGAAAAACCAATGCCTCAAATTGATGAAGCAAGTCGACATGTTCCTCTAATGTATTACTAAATAACAGAATGTCATCAATGTAAACTAAAGAGATATGGAGGATGGGGCTGGAATATTTTATCATGGCTTTTTGGAACAAGGAGGGTGTAGTTTTTAATCTGAAAGGCATGACTTTCCATTGGAAGTGATGATCGGGGATGCAAAATCCTGTTTTTGTTCTTTCATTGGGATGGATTCCCAATTGCCAAAATCCTTATTTAAGATCGAACTTGGAAAAATATTTAGCCTTGGCCAAGTGGGAGAAAAGAGTGAGATTATTTAGGATCGGGAATTTATGATCTCGGAGGAAGTGGTTAAATGGCTGGTAGTTAATAACTAACCTAAAGTTTTCCTCTTGTTTGCTCACCTCTTTTGTTGACACAAAATGATTTTCATGCCTATTGTGAATCTGATGGCTTTATTAGATCAAATTCTAAGAGTTCTTCGCATTCTTTCTTTGCAAGCTGAAGATGATCCCGATTCATGACTGAATGACTATCTTTTGTTGGATTGATGTTTTCATTCTTCTTGAAAGGGAGCTTGATAAAAAAAACTCTTCATTCTTCCATAACGGGCTTTTCCCTTTCTTCATAAAGTCCTTATGAGATTCAGCACACGAATGCTTAATGAGATTTTGTTCAATCTCCTTGATTTGTTCGTTGCTGGTGATTTGGAATAGCCTTGGAATTTCATAATAAGGTTTGAACTGCTTCTTAAAGTTTATCCCGTTAGCCCTGATCTGGAGTTGATCTTTTAATTTCCTGAAAATGTCGAATCCAACAATAAGATCTTTTACTGGTATATCAGAGCCGATCAACTTGGTTTTGTACTTCCATCCTGGAAAAAACTCAATTGTGACCGGGTGCTTTGTGATAATGGTGGTAGTCAGGATTCCATTTGATGCAGTATTGAAATCCTTAAAGTGAGGTACCCACTGATCTTCAGGGAGAACAACATGGTTCATGAGTGAACTAGCAGCTCCAGTGTTAATGAAAGTGATGATTCGATTTGGTTTATCCAATTTGGATGAATAAATCTTAAGTTCCACTTGAAAGATGACTACAAGAGCTTTGATCTCTTCTCGGGCTTTGGCCACCAATTCTGAAATTTGGTAGTGGTCATTACCATGATCTTCGTATATATCAAGAGAGAATAAGGTTTCTTCAGTGGGTCCATAGAGAATATGGATTTGAGGTCCTCTTCCTTTCCGAGTTGTATGCTAGTGTAATCTTCAATCTCTTCGAGGAGTTTGACAGATTTCCTCGATTGTGGACAATTTCTTGCAAAATGTCCGATGTTGTGGCAAATAAAGCATCTGTTCTTTTTATGAAAACTCCCTGGCCTCCTTCATCAAAAATATTTTGTGCACCTCCTGGACCTTGATTTCCCATCTAGAATTCTTGGCCATCTGAACCTCCTGATCCTCTCTGTCGCTTGGATGTGTGGCAGGAACATCCTGATCCGGTGATCAGATCAGATTTACGGCATGCTTTGCCAAACGCTGCATTGTGTTGGATAATTTATGTTAGGGCAGAGCGCTTCGTACAAATGTCATCTAATGCGATGAAAATAACTTGTCTGATGTAGCCGACTCGTGGTAATGTTATGGACTGAAACTTTTCTTCAATGATGGACATGGTTCGGGTTGCCAACAACTTTGGAAGGGAAGAGACAATGGCTTGCTTCAGGTTGATGTCTCCACCAACCTCAGAATATATCTTTGCCATTTTTTGAAAATGCTTGTCAATGTCATTTTTGTAGAATGACACCACTTCATCTCGAATAGTTGTCTTCGCATCTATTTAGTGGCCAGTATCTCCACGGAAAACTTCATGTAGGACCTGATGTTGAAGGCAAAGTCCTGGGATGTAAGAAAAGTATTTTTGTCTTGAATCCCAAGTGAGTTCCACCAATCTCTGAGGATTCCTAAGAACCGTGAAATGATTTCTGAAAAGATGATATACTTTTCTTGTTCCACCAAATTTTTGGTAACCATCCAATTATAGAAGGCTTGGATCCTTTGAGGCCATTTTGTAACCCTGACGTCATCTAAGGTCAAAATGTGGAAGCTAGTTCCAACTGGTTTTGACGTCATGGACTTATATCTTCTTTTTGGGATTTGTTCATCTGTCATGCCTTCTTGATCCTTATCAATTTCAGATATTTCTGGGTCTCTTGGCTAGTTTACAAATATTGGGGGATCATCTTCTTCAGAAGAGTTTGTTGTGGATTCATTGCTTGATTGAGAGCTATTTTCCATTGTATCATCGTCTGATGAATTAAGAGACTCCGACCATGTGGTATCTTTTGCAGATATTTTTCTTAGTTGGGAGACATATAGGTTCGGATCCTACTAATCAGAAATCATTAGATTTTCGAGGTTGGACCCTTTGAACTTTATCCCTGATCTCACCTTTTCTTGGTTTGTCTCTGGGAAGCAAGAGCATCTTTTCTTTCCCAAATCATTTTTGCAATATCAAAATCATATTCTTCTTTTACAAGTTGGGTGAAAGAAATAGTATTTTTTGAGGTAGTAGGTAAAGTAGAAAATGTGTAGTCCAATTTAGGCGGGGAATATACTTGTGGTGATATAGGGAAGAAGGTAGGTTTTGAAGGGAAAACCGGGGTCTTTTGTGACTCGAAGTGGTTATTTCTCAATAGCTGAATTTGTTCCCTGATGGAAATATCTCTTTTTGTTGTTGTTGGAAGAACTGAAAAAGTGAAATTCCTGGCAAACAGATCTCACATTGTAGATTTGCCAAACCTTAGTTCCACTGCTTTGACTAGTCCAGCATGGCGAGACGATGTCTGCTCCACCTTTTTCTCAATTATTTCTACTTTTCTCATCATTTTATTTTGTGTATGGGCCATGTTTATGGTGTTTCCAATGTTGTTCAGTACTTTATTTTGGCAGACGAAATTTTCTGATTGCCAGTTCATTGTCGCTTCGATATCACTCTTTGGGGGTCTTTCTCCAGTAAGTAGCACTATATTTTTCTTGCGGATTTTTGGAGCATGGCTTGTATCCTTTTTGTCAAAAGGTTGAAGTGAAAGAAAATCTTGGGTATAACAGGAGCTTGAAGGACTTGGCATGAATATATGTGGTTGTGTGGGCTTTGGTGTTTTTTGAGTTGGTGAAGTCTTAGGTTCAGGTGGCTTTTTGGATTCTAGGGTATGAGCTGAGCGTGGTTTGGTTTTGGTTGTGGTTTCACCATCTTCCCAACTTGGAGTGAATTTTTCTGGTAGTTTTGGCCATTCCTGGGGTTTGTAACTAAGAATAAATTCATATATGCCTTGAAGGCTTAATGTGACAATTGAAAGATCTTTATTTTTATATTTGACTCGAAATTGCTTTTCAGTGGTTTTCCCCTTTTCTTTGGATTTTGATTTGTTCTCATTGAGGCCAAATCTTTCACAATGATGCAGGTGGTGGTCATCATATTCTCCGATTGGATCTTTCAAATAGTCTTGACAGTCGCAACCAAGATCCCAAGGGCAGTTTCCCGTAAAGGGAATTTGAACCACCAAATTCTTCTGCCCTCTTTGTCGAAATGTCTAGACCAGTCATGTTCTTCGATGATAGTTTGTATATTCCAGAAGAGTTCACTTTCACGGTCAGGTTATGTGTCTTTAGGTTGGATTATTTGGCAAGAAAAGATGGTTTTATTTGATTTTTTGAGATGGGAATGGTCAAAGTTTGTGGAAGTGTTTTATCATTTCTTTTGGTAAAATTTGGCTCACTAGATTGCAAAGATTACTCTAGTTCCCTTAACTTTTCATGAGTTGTGATCCAGGAATCAGGAAGGATTTTGACGAGCTCACTCTGGGTATTTGGGTGCACAGGGTGTTTCCTTTAGTAGCATCAATATTCAAGAGTAAAGCATTTTCTCCTCGGGGAAGGCAGAGATCCATGGCATGATTTTGGCACGCTAATTTGGTGATGATGAGTGGCTTGGATAGCATCTTTGGCTTGTGGGGTTCCCTAGATTTGAACTTAGATTTTTAATGCTTCGCTTAGGTATGGGTCATGAAGGGACATGTTGAAATTTGAAAATATAGTTATGAAGATAGTCCCAGCATTCAAGGTAACTTCTGCAGTAGCCAAATTGGCATGTTGGTATTCATAGTATCTTGTATCTAGAAGAGAAAGTCGAGCAACAACAGGTTGACCTTTTCTTCCGTGATATGTTAAAGCAATTCGGATAGCACCAAAAATATGGGTAAAACCATGATTTCTCCTTTGTATGGGAAAATCATCTAGGATTTGAAGGGTGATAAATTGTTCCTCTCGAGTAGCAAGAATAGGATGCTGGTCAAGTTTTGAGGCAGCAACATATTCTTTGGCTCCTTTTGGTCTATGTTGAACTAAGGAACGAATTTGGGACCATGGCGCAAATGATTTTTTGGCAAAAGCTGAGTAAGGGTTTATAAGGGGTAATTCAGTGGAGCTTACTTTCTGTTCGTCAGGTAAGATATCTACTTCATAGAGGTAATCATATTTTCTGGACAAGGTTTTATGTAGAGTATGGGACATATTCACCTTTGGAAGGGACGAGGATGATGGAAATAACTTAGACATATTGAGTAAACTAGCTATAATCGATGGGCAGGCCCCTATTGGGCAGCCTCTAATCAGATGGTAAGTTGTATATCGAGCCTACTAAGGCCGAGCGCGTACAAGAGAGCCTAGAATGGTCAAGATACAGAGCTAGTATGGCCGAGCATCTATGAGGAAGCCTACTACGGCTCAGCAGTTATATGTACCGAACCTTATAGGGCTGGACAGTTATTTTACTTACTGTATTGAGAGAGTTGAGTCAGTATCACTAGGTTAGCATATCCTCATATCACCTTTGACTCTCAATTACTTTCAGTTATTATATTATCGGTTCAGTTTCAGCTTTCAGTTATTCTATTGCCTTACATACTCGGTACATTATTTCGTATGACATCCCTTTTGCGGAGACGCTGCATTTCATGCCTGTAGGTCCTGATGGACAGGTGGATAGACCTTCCCAATAGACCAAGCCAAACATTAGCTCGGTTGGTGAGCTCCACTTCTTCGGAGTTACCAAGTCTAGACCTTAGAGTTCATTTTATATATATATATA
>MCJB01044904.1:114899-160354 GCA_002018475.1 Nicotiana obtusifolia | reverse complement strand
GATTTTGTTGACAGGGTGAACAGCGACATATATTGATTTAAAATATCTCTCTCTCTCTCTTTCTCTATATATATATATATATATATATATATATAGATTTGATGTGTAGGTCGAGGCCCATTCCCGACCATGATACACTTTTATCTCTAGACGTTTGTAGACAAGTCCTATATATTTTGTATGCTAGTATCGTGGCCTTGATAGCCTGTGTATATGTTCATTTGGTATTTCTAGTTGGAGACATTCATGGCGGCCTCGTCGGCCTACACTGTTATGTATATGAGTTTTTGGGTATTTTTACCCCTCAAATAAGAGAGACGTTATTTGTAGATGATTCAAAATATGGCCCCATTAGCCTCGATTGGTATTGTCAGCTAGCAGGTAGGCCTCGTCTCCCTAAGTTGAGGGATACCCTTCTAGAGTTCACAGTTACAGAGTGGTACGCTCAGGCCGAGTATGGCACCGGGTGCCAGCCATGCCTCCCTAGGTTTGGGGCGGGACAAACTTGGTTTTAGAGCCATTATATCCAAGGGGGTTTACAAGTCGTGTCTAGTAGAGCCTTCTTTATAGATGTGTTATGCACCACATTATATAAACAGGAAGTTAGAAGGCATTTAGGAGTCGGTACCCTTTTTTCAAATCCAAATTGTGTTATAGACCTATGTCTTAAGAGTTTGAGTTAGGACTTTTGTTTGCTAATTATGCAGAGATGTTTGCAATTATGAAGATTACAACTAGCCCATAGGGCTAATACAGCAATATGTAAGGGTACTAATAAAGAGAGAGTTCTTGACGACGTGGCCCTATTTGAAGCCCTATCAGATCGTGCATACCAAATGTGCAAATATCCAGCTTAAGACCCAAGGATGGGAATATCAAACACACCTCATAATAGCAGGCCATAGGAGTATTAGAAGGTAAGACAATAAGTTTCAATAGGTAACAAAAGCAAGGTGAAGAAGGGTACTAGGTACCAAATTAGTAAATATCATCAGTATTTACAGTTGCCCACACCCATGTCAATTATGCCCTATGGGACAGATATAGTTTACGAGAAGGATGGGATATCAGGATCCAGCTGGGGTTAGAGTAAACCAAAATGGTGGATATATTAGCATTAGATGATATTTTCAAAGGATATTGCAAACATAGTAATAGTTCTCCTTGTGAGATACCCATATGGTGCAAACTAGAATAGTACAGTCAGGTTTGAATACTGGAACGTTTAAAAATATCAGAAGACATTTAGTGAATCCTAGAAGGGATAAACATTTACCATGGTATGACTCCTGCCCCTAATAAAAAGAGAATATTAGGTGACTCGAAGAGCTAGTGAGATGGAGCAAGGGGAGATAAAAGTGAAAGAATATTTTGTTGAAGTTTTCAAAATAAGGTAATAGACAAAGATATTAGCAGGAGAATAAGAAGAGAGTAAATGAAGCATTACGAGTAAGATGTGATAAAAGGGTGAGAACGATAAATCATAATATGACAAGATGACAGAGTCTATAGACACGTAAAACAAAAAAAAGAGGTGACATGCCTTGACACTATAAAAGAGTATATGCCATAAAGCCATATCCTTATTTTGAGAAAATGAGTTGGCGACTCCAACGTAATTGCCAGAAGACTAAGTTAGACTCCCCGGAGTAATAGAAATCTGCATAGGTGTCACGACCCAAACTGGAGGGCCACGACTAGCACTTGACCATACTTGCCGAGCACCAACGTACATTTTATTTAACCTTCTTTATTATCTTTTAGGGCTGACGAGATCAATATGAATGGTAAACATGAATCATGGACAACCAACAATAAAATATGATGGCATGAACATACATAACATGGGATGACCAGAAAATCAAGAAACTATATATGAGGTACGAGCTACCACGCTACCATGAAAGACTATACAAAAAAAATCAGCCAACAAGGCATACCAAACTATACATGAGTCGACACCTGTCTATGAGCCTCTAAAGGAACATAAGTACTGCAACATAGCCGGAGCAGGGTTCCGACATACCCATAATGTCTATAACAAAAATGCATACCCAGACCACGACAAGTCCGGAGAAGAGATCTCGCCAATCACCGCTGAACTGGACAGCCTACTGTGGTGGGGGAGCTGTACCTGCCTGTCTATCAGGACCCGTAGCACGACATGCAGCATCCACAAATAAAAGGACGTCAGTACGAATAAAGTACTGAGCATGTAAGGCAGGGAACCATAAGTACGAACAGTAATGTAAGCAGGGATAGAGAATATACAACCTGTAACATCTGGGTACCTCTGAGGGCTACTGACATGAAATGCATGATACATATGTATGTATATATAAAATTTTAAAACATACGCCTCTGTGGGCATCATCATCATCATATTATACCCGACCGTAATAGGCTCGGTAAAAACGTACCCGGCCACATGGAGCTCGGTAAAACCCAACTGATCAGTGGTTGCACAATAGGTGCCGTACCCGGCCGACTATAGTACGGCTCGGTAGAGTAAAATAGATACATATATATAATGCATGCTCGACTCATGAAAATACGTTCTAAGCCTTTTGGAGTGAAGTAAGTTTGGTATCCTCTGTACACGTTATTAGGACTAACTCTTCGCCATGAACCATATAAGAATCTGGAAGTACCAACAACATTGATAACATAAGAACAAGAGAAGCAACATCAACGTCAATCGTTCCATAAGAGGGGAAACAATGTAAGTACTGCTAGCTTCTAAGAGTAGAGGTTCTTTGGAAGCTCGTTCATTACATCATGTACCATCGAAGTCATGTAAAAGAAGGAAAGGATTAGCCTCACATACCTTGTATACACTGCCCCAATATCAAGCTATGCAACTGTCACAACTCCTTAGTCTACAATAAGAGAAACGATACTATCGTTATCATTTAAGCGTCATTACTATTATGTATCGACCACAACCTATTTTACGATGAAATGGACAGCACCTCCCCTATATATATGACTTCACACAATTCAAAACAATCACCAAACAGCCCAAACAACATCAATAATAATCATATTGAGCCTCCCAAAACAGTCCAAGCACAAGCTAATCACTTCATACATACGATGGCCACCGTAGTCGTCTCAAACGACCCGGAAATGTTACGAAGAACTATCAGCCCACAACCCTAAATTTATATGGTGTTTCTCCACACCCTTATTCCTCCAAAACTCCACAATACAGTAGTAAAACACGTAGCCCAACAGCAACACAAAACAGTCCATAAAACAGTCAGCTACAAGTGAATAACTCGAACTCACGGCTTCCGATCACCGTCCCGTGAGTTCTTACACGTATAGAACGAATTACCATGAATTCACATGGGAAAAAATGTATGAAAGAAAGCAGTAAAATTACCTTACTTGTTGGATAACTCAGCCTTTCCTTGGTTCTTCAAACTCTAGGTTTCACCCCCAATTAGAACTTGAAAGAGAGGGAAAATCGATTAGGGTTTGTGTGGGATTTTTGGGAAACGGTTGCAGGGGTTCAATTTGGTTTTGAAGGTCTGAAGTAAGGGTGAAATAACTGAGTTTATAATCACTTAAAATTCCTCTATTGGCCGACTTTGGGACTTTTAGTTTTGTCATCTAATTTTGGCAAGTAGGTTATGCACCTACTTGTCACCTACCAATCTGCGCAGGTCCGCGGAAATACAATTATCTCTATACTCCGAGATCATATTGACAAACGGTTTAATGAGTTAGAAACTAGACTCATATATCTTAAATTTGGTAGGTAGATCACCCTATAATTCCTTGTAAATTGGGAGAAAAGCGTAGAAACATTTGACCTAATGTTTAAGTAAAATTATGAACCTAAGTTGCGACAACTTTTGTCGACTTTTGTTTCATAACTTTTTTGACATCAAGACTTATGACACGGATATTATATGATTCAAATACCTTAAAAAAAAGACCTCTTGAGTGTATTAAGCACCTCTAGGTTTACCCGAAAATATGAGTTACAACATCCTTGATTCGTTTAACTCCTAGTGCTTGTTAATCACCCTTGTACACCCTTATATCACTTAAGACCAATAGGATTAACTTCTTATCATCTCAAAGATAATTATTTCTTGGATTTATGTTAAATAAAATATGGCATGAACTAACATGTGTGGATATGGGTTGTAACAATAGGCTAGTAAACAAGGTAAATCGAAGAAGAATTAAGGACCAGATGATTTGATAATAGACGTCATCATGAGAATTTCAGAGACCGTGTTACGACAAAAATTGAATGGACAATAGAAGTATAGCCTTTAAAAGTCATTCGAGAATATGCTTCCTTAAAGCAAGCACTGTGAGCATAGTTAAGCTTAAGGAACTAAGTGTGCAAGTTACACTAGGTGTCACCCTCACGCATAAGAAATTCAGTTATCCTTGGTACGGAAGGGACCGCAAGGCAAGTAAGAGTTAGTGAAGATGTGAAAAGATGCCGAAGATGAAGAGGTAAAATATTTATAGGTAAATATTCATAGCATAAAATGTTAGTACTCTCCTAAAGGGGGGAAGATGGGGTGATATGGTATTAAGTCAGAGCTAATTGGTTCAGGTAACTTTGGGATAGTAAAGGAAGAATGCAGTAAAAAGGCAAAAGGAATGAGATTGCATTTATTTAGATCCTACAGATATGTTACGACTCCATAACATTATGCAAGCACAATGCCAAGTAAAGGCAGTAAGGGTTCCTAAAAAGGATATTATTGATAAATAAGTGTAGATGGGCACTTGATACA
Source organism: Nicotiana obtusifolia (assembly GCA_002018475.1). Taxonomy (NCBI): domain Eukaryota; kingdom Viridiplantae; phylum Streptophyta; class Magnoliopsida; order Solanales; family Solanaceae; genus Nicotiana; species Nicotiana obtusifolia. The sequence goes on along the minus strand of MCJB01044904.1, from coordinate 155,585 downwards.
TTAGGAGCCAATGCGAAAGGTAAGTTAGAAAAAAAAACATAACCCATGAGAGGTTACGCATAATATAGATGTGAGCATGGATTAACGAGTAGTTAGTAGTTGATTCCGGAAGAGCATGGTTATGGCTAGACAAGAGGCCTCAGATAAACCAGCAGATCATACAAGATAAATATAGTGAAACCCAGCACAGAAAATTCAGTCTCACAGATATGACATCATAATCCTTCAGAAATATTCAGATAGGAGTTGGATAGTTAAAATTACCATATAACTGTTACAAAAATAAAAGAGAGTGCCACTAGGGAGATACCCAAAATTTGAGTTTTGAAGTAACCTTACGAGCACAAGGACGCGGATGTAAGTAACAAAGGATAATTATAGGCGAGTAAGAACATTAAATATTCCTTCGAATACACGATGTAATAAGCGTGCAGCTTTATAGGAGTCAGAGAGTCTCCCCTAAGTGCTACAATGAAAGACTAGCTGAGTAAATAAGGAAGAAGGCTTCAACATAAGCAAAGTGACCTAAAAAAGAAATGATCTTGTAATAGCAGTCTCACTATAATATTGTATGCACTCTATAAGAAAGTGGCCCCCATTGTGATAAAGGAACGGAAAGTAAAATCAAAAGTAATATTCGTGATCCTATCAGTTGCACAATATTCTAGCATGCGTGGGAACTAAGATAAGCCTAAGTATTCATGCAACAAATGCCAGAAAGACCAGGATAAGTAATTGCTTATGTTTAAAGAAAGCTAAGAAAGCACAAAAAATTATTCGATAAATGACCCGGAGTTGGTACGTTATGAACGCACTTAAGATTCTAAGTATTATCCATGCAGCATATATGATGTCATTCATACAACTATAGGAGAGTCCAGTATAAGTTAAAAGAAAGAATTGAGTCCACGTCACAGTCAAAGGCTTGAATTGTCAGAAGGTTATATCATGGATGTCCCATAGCGTCCATGAAAGGCCAAACTAGTAACTAATACCCTGAGCCACAGATCGGAAGATAGCTTAAGCCTACTTAAAGACTGAGAGAGAAGAGGAAACTAAAGAGTTACATCAGCTAAGTAAATCAAGAGTCGGATTATTAGATCCAGATAATTATAGATAACATGATTCAGAACATTGCAGAATCACTCTTAATATTAAAGGTACAATAGAGTAGTACAATGGTCATATTCTATGACAGCTCTACGATAAAGCCAGTTAAAAGAGTACCAGCCTCATAAGAAGTCAGTATGAAGTATGCATCACAGGTGCAAGTTCTATAGTGGAGCTTTAAGGTGTGGACGTGAATTCCTCCTATGTGTAAGGAAGGTTATGAAAGCGACATAAGATACAATGCAAAATTTAAAGATAAAAAAAGGTAAAGGTAAAGAAGGCATGAGATACTTAAGTGCAGAGGGTTGTGAGTAGTCCAGATTTTAGATAGAGGGCTAGAAGCATTGTGATTTAGTATCCACAAAAAAAAATTGTGGGGTCTTCAGTGGCATATCTTCAAGCCTATGGTTTCTAGGTACCAAGGGATCTAATTAAGAGAGTAAAAAAAGAGTTAGAGACGATGTGGTATCTCACATAATGTTTCCGAATAACATAAGAAAATCTATGGTGCAAGCAATTTAAAGGAAGATTGTGAGTAGTATAAATAGAAAGGATGGGATGATGCCTTGGTAGTAGAATGAGAGTGTAATTGTGATAAATGATAAGAAAACGATGTTTAGGCCTTTGATTGAGTAATGAGTTAAAGAAAAGGGATTTCATGAATTGCACATGATTAGAATACCCTTATAAGATGAATCACGTTGGTATGCTATGAAATACGGTTATTGAAGTATAGCATCTCACCTAGGTGGATCAAGCTAATTGCTTCATATGTTCCACGATGAGACGTGAGCCCTAGTGACAGTGTTACGTAAGAGATTTCAAGTTATTAGTGGTAGAATATAGACCAACATTAAGGTGAATAAACAATAGATGGATAAAAGTTTCAAATTATGAGATGTGATTAGGCTGTCATTCATAAGATGAACGGTAATGAGAAAGCATTAAAGGACTTAGATTTATACATATAGGATAAGCAAAAAGAGACTAATTTGGAGTTAGGTAGCAGACCTCGATAATAATAAATCGAAGTAAGTGTTATAGTGTAGCTTGACCTACATATATGCAGTAAATCCATAAGGATAGATAAATTAGGCTATGAAACAAGATATAGTTAATAGTCGTAAGTTCAACAAAGTACCAAGCAAAAGACTTTGGTACACCTATAGATGGCTAGAGGAATAACTTGTCATAGTTCTGTATGTGTTCACAAAGTGAGCCATAGAGATTGGATAGTATCTGTAGGAAAAAGAAGAGAAGAGTTGCATAGCTAGGATAGAGTCGTACAGGCTAAGGTAGTAACAGTAACGATATTGGAAGAATTCCGACCACAGGTCGTGGTGCGAGAAAGAGGCCTAAAGGAGGGAATGCCCTGGGCTTTGGATTTATTCACAAAATAGTTACATAGATGTCAAGTGCAACACTAAAGTATTCTTAAGAGCTATAGTTTATGTGACTGATAAGCACATCAGTCAACATTCGAGGATGAATGTTCCAAAGGGGGGAATGATGTTACACCCCATATTTTCACACGTGAGAGTATGTCGTAAGTCAACTTATCTAAGCTCAAAAATGATATCATCTTTGAAAGTACATAAAGTAAGTTACTCATGTTAACTTGAAGGTTACGAATATATAAGATCATGAACTGCAAGTACCAAGAGTGTTGGAAGGCTTAGAAGCTAAACTAATTGAAGAAAACAAGTCATCAAAAGTCGACAAGTTGGGAATATTATAACATGTACTTTTTGGAGTGAGACTAGGGTGCTCAAAATGATAAGGAGGTTATGTTATGAGTTATTTTAGTCTTATGATAGTCGTGTGTTATGTTTTTAAGTCAAGCGAGTTATAGAACAAAATTTGGCAAAGATCATCATAAATTACATTCATAAATATTTTGAAAATTAGGTCAAATGTATCTGAGTATTTCTCCCAATGTACATGGAATATGATCTATCTACCAAATTGAAAATCTACGAGTCTAGTGTCCAATGGTTTAAATCGTTCATTGACACAACATTGAAGTAGAGAGATATTTGTGTTTCCGCAAGACTGCGCAGAGTGGTAGGTGACAAGTAGGTGACAAGAGGAGAGGCCTCAATTAAAAGCTCCTAAGTCGGCCAAGAGGGGACTTTTAAGGACTTCATAACTTGTTTCTTTCACTCATTTCTCAGATCAACAAAATCATATTGAACCCCTGCAACTCCTCCCCAAAAATCTCACACACCCTAGGTAATTTTTGGTAATACGATGTGATTCTATTAGCGAAAACCCCGAACAGCTTGCTAGTTTCTCTTTCTCCTTCTTGTAGCTGCTTTAGGGGACTGATTTTGGATGAATAAGGAGTAGGTTTTGTGGGTTCTACTCAGTCCAAGGTAAATTTATGCTTCTCCTTCCATTATATATGCTTGTACGAGTTGTAACTCGATCGTAAAAACTAGACCTAGCAAGTTTTGAAAGAGTGGTATGCTATTTGTTGTTGCGTCACTGTTGGCTGGTTGTTTACTTATTTTTAAGTTGAATTCATTTTCAGAATTATAGGATAAGAGGATTAATTACGTACTATTGGTTGTGTTTCTCAATTTGAAAGAAAAAGACAAGTCGAAACGTGTTTAAGTAAACTGAAAAATCAATTTTGTCACGACCCTAACCCCGAACCCGGCCGTGATGGCGCCTCTCGTGAAGACAAGGCCAGCCAATTTAACCAAAATCTCATTTTAAGTAGTTAAATAACATGAAAATAGTATAAGCATGATTTAATAGCAATAATTCACGAAAATATAGTTAACCATCCCGACACAGCCCAAACCGGGGCGTCACAAATCATGAGCAACTATGGATCCTGATAACAAGTCTACTAAATAGAATATCTGGCACAACTGTTTGAAGAGCATAAAAACAACAAGATAAGAGAGATACGAGGCTGCGTACACCAACAGCTACCTCGTAGTCTCTGAACCACCGTCTGGACGGGAGGAGTCAGCACTCCGGAGAGGAACCAACAACGCCTGAATTTGCACACATTGCGCAGGGAGTAATGTGACTACTCCGACTCAGTGAGTAATAAATATAAATAACGACTGAAAGTAAGAAAGCACGTAAAGCACAAGAATTTCTATAAGGAAGCAATAAAACATCATTTTAAAACAGTAAATCAGTGAGAAATCAAGTAAAATCTCCTTATCAACAATTCCGCCCCTCGGGCAATATTGCAGAACAATACCAGCCCCTCGGGCTCAAATCTCAGAACAATACCAGCCCCTCGGGCTATCGCATGGAACGGTATCAGCCCCTCAGGCTATTTCTCACATCACAATGGGTAACCACGCTCACTGGGGGTGTACAGACTCCGGGAGGGGCCCCTTACGGCCCAAGCGTAATATCAAGCCACCTCGTGGCACCAAATCTAGGCCCTCGGCCTCATATCAGTCAAACCACCTCGTGGCGTATATAAAGTATCTCAGGCCCTCGGTCTTATATCACTCAGTATATCCTCACATTTGGCCCTCAGCCGCACTCAGTCAGAAAATCATCACAACCCCTCGGGCATAGTAAAACAGTAGTTCTCAGCCCAAAAACATCATTAAAATATTATTTAAGTCTCAAAACTGAGTAAAAGTGGCTGAGTTGTAAAACAGTAGAAAACAGCATAACTGAGTTCTAGTAATAAGTCAAAATAGTGAGAAAATAATGGTAAAAATCCTCGAAGGGTTCAAATAATTGGCACGAAGCCCAAATAAGGCAATCAGCCCAAATCATGATGAAAACAAATAAGTTTCAGTCAAATATGTGGTAAAAATCATCAATCGGGACGAAGCAAGTCACAATCCCCAGTAGTAAACGACCCCACGCTCATCATCGAGCGCGTGTCTCACCTCAATATAGCACTACGATGTACAATCCGGGGTTTCAAACCATCAGAACATCATTTACAATCACTACTCACCTCGAACCGGCTAAATCCCTAGCCCGCGACGCCTTTGCCCCTCGAATTGGCCTCCACGCACGTCGAATCTATCCAAAATCATAACGAATACGTCACAATATGCTGAGGGGACAAAGCTCAAGCGAAAACAATCAAAAAATACCAAAAATTCCGAAATTAGCAAAACCCGAGCCCCGGGCCCACTTCTCTAAACTCATAAATTTTCACGTCAACGGGTTCCTTATCTCCCAACGAGTTCGTACATATCAAAAGTTCTCAAATCCGACCCCAAATGGTCCTCCAAATACCCAATTAAAATTTCAAAATCCCAAGCCCTATTTCTTCCATATTTAGCAAGACTTCAATGATTTTCTAAGTGGATTTCACAATATAAACGAGTTTTAGGTCCGAAATTCTTACCTCCAATCGATTCTCCTTGAATCCCTCGTTAATTTCCTTCAAGAACCTCAAAAAATGAGCAACTATGGGTGAAAATATACCCAAAATCACGGACAAAATTAGGCTTAAAAACATTCTGCCCAGACTTCATCGAGTTGTACCTGCGCTGTGCAAGTTGTACATCCTCTTACCATTTTTCCTTGTTGTACACCATCTGTTAAAATGCTCATAACTCCTTGTGAAAATATCCAAATGATCAACGGTTTGAAGATTTAGATACTAGACTGGAAGATCTTTCATTTGATAGGTTTTACACTATATAACTCTATATATATTCCGAGATATGAGCTTCTAAAGTGCATCAGAAAATTCTGTCGAAATTGCTCTACCAGCCAACTTCGATCAACCATAACTTTCTATACAAATGTCCAAATGATAAATGGTTTATCTTTCTAGAAACTAGATTCAAAAGGGTACAACTTTTATGTTTTGATCATCTCATAATTCCTTATATATTGCGAGATATAAGCTTCCACAGTCGGTCCTGTGCAGCAGAAATTTCTGCCATGCTCACTACCTGGAAAACAACAGCAGTACCGAGCTTCGGTTAATCGATCGTAACTTTTGATACAAATTTCCAAATGATAAATTGTTTATCTTTCTGGAAACTAGATTCAAAAGGAAACAACTTTCATGTTTTGCAACTTTTTTCTGATTCCTTATAGATTACAAGATATGAGCTTCCAAACTGGACTACTCGCACCAGTTTTTCTGTAAATTTTCTGCAATTTGTTTTTTTTTCAAAGATGAAATAGTCCGTTTAACCACCCAAAACTCACCTGAGCCATTCGGGACCCCGTCCAGATATACCAACAAGTCCTAAAACATATTATGGACTTATGAAGATTTTCAGAACTAGATTCTGACCCCGATATCAAAAAGTCAACTCCTCGGTCAAACTTTTCAAAAATCTTCCATTTTCCAACATTCACCAAAATGCGTTGAATTGTCCTACGGACTTCCAATTTCAAATCTGGACATACGCCTAAGTCCGAAATCACCATACGAAGCAACTCTCGGAATTCCATTCCGACCCTCGGATCAAAATCTCGCCTAACAATCGAAAATCACCAAAATACTAACTCCACCAATTCAAGCCTAATTCTACACCGGACCTCCAAAATCAATTCCGATCACACTCCTAAGTCATAAATCATCTCCCAAAGCTAACCGAACCATCGGAACTCACATCCGAGCCCTCTAACTCATAAGTCAACATCCGGTTGACTTTTCCAACTTAAACCTTCGTAAAAGAGACTAAGTGTCTCATTTCTTACCAAATCCACTCCGAACGCAAACTACTCAACTCGATCATATACAACACGGATAACGAAGCATAATGAAGCAGAAATGGGGGAAACGGAGCGGTAATCCATGACACAACTGGCCGGATCATCACACTCGACTAAGTTCGTATTGTTTTTTGGAACTTGTTAGTATACTTGGTTGGGGTCCCATGAGCTCGGAGGATGGGTTTTTAACATATTTGGTGTTTTGTCATTGTTTTGAGCATAAGGTAATGATCCAAAGGTTTGTAGAGATCGAAATTCGATTTCTAGACTTCCAGGAGTTTGATAATGAATTATAAGAAAGATCTGGAATGTTTGGTCTAATTTTATCAAGTCGCGATTGGGTTTTTATCGCGAAACATGAGTTAATTATTTAACGAGTGAAGTTGGTATTCCATTGAGAAAATGAGCCCTAAATTGAGTTTCGATTGAATTACTAGGTTCGTATTATTATTTATGACTCATAGGAACAAGAATCGTCGAATTCTGAGTTCGTATGATGGAGTTAGAGCCTTTTCAGTGAAAAATAAATTGCTGGTGTAAACAGTTCTTGCATGTACCTTTAGTGACCAGATTTGGCAATTTTAGCGACGGGAATTGGACTTTTAGCGACTGGATTAGTATTTTTTTTTTTGACAGAAACTTAAGGACCAAAAATGGTCATTTCCTTCATTTCGTTTTAGATTTTTGGAGCACGGTTCTTAGGCGATTTTGAGGATATCTTCTAGACTTCAACTTGGGTAAGTGTCCTATATCCGAAAGTGATTACATTCCATAAATCCATGGTTATATTCATCATTTAATTCGGATTTAAATGGAAGAAATTGAGATTTTTGTAAAATCTTTCCAAAAATAGAAATTTAAGATTTGGAGGTTGAGTTGTCATCGTAATTTGATAAAATTGATATGGTTGAACTCGTATCGGAATGGGTGTTCGTATTTCATAAATATTCTGTTGGATTCCGAGAGGTAGGCCCCGTGTTGACTTTTTAATGTGAAATTTTAGGTCGACATTATATTATCCGGAATTATTTCCGATGAATTTTAATAAAGTTATACAATTAATTTGGATAGATTTGAGCTATTCGGAGTTCAGGTCAAGCAAGAAGGCTATTTTGAAATATCGGCCTAACTTCAAAAAGGTAAATATCTTGTCTAACCTTGAGTGAAAAAAATACCCCTTAGGCATTGAGTCGTATGTGCCATTTATGAAATGTGAAAAGCCGTGCACGCGAGGTGACGAGTACGTACTCGAGCTTATATGTGCAAATTTTATTTGTTTAAAGTTTTAGATATTTTTATGTATTAAATTGGAAAATTATTGGCACTTATTAAATCCTCTATTTGCCATGCCTTAAACCTTATTTGTCGAATTTATTTTTATGTGATAATTTGGTGCAATTGCCACTTTAATTTTTATGTGAATCCTGTATGTTTGTTGAGTTGACATTTCCTGAAAATAATTACATTATGGATTTTCCATCTGTAAATAATTAATTAAATAAGTTTAAAAAGAGGCATTAATATATTTATCTATAATTTGGATTAAAGAATGCATTGTCCTATGCTGAGTTATTTTTCATCCTTGTTGTTATTTTTGAGGTTTTATATACGTTATGTTGAGTGGTGGGCTATCTGTTGTGAAATTAGTTGATTTCATTGTACCTTTGGAAAGATTATGGCCTACAGGCAATTTGTAAATACAAGTTGATTATGTTGTGTTATTGCGATAATATTCTGTGTGAATTGTTGTGTGATTTAGGTTACTGTTGCGTATAAGGGTATCATTTCACTGTTGATATTATGCGGGCATAAGGTGGCATTTCACTGTTGTTATGTGTGTTGGGATATTGTCTGCGCGGAGTGATAACGGATGCTATTAAACAGAGTGATAAAGGAGGCTATTATAGGAGTGATAAGGGTGGCTATAGGAGCGATGAGGGTGGCTATTGATATTGTCAAGGTGGAGGGATAAGAGAGGCTATTATAGGAGTGATAAGGGTCGCTATAGGAGAGATAAGGGTGGCTATTGTCAGGGATATTATGTGATGATGTGGGGTTATTATGCTGGTGATTTTCATCTGATGATGGATTTTTTTGTGTTTATTTTTATATCTTATGCAACTTATCTTGTTATTTTGGTAAATTTGATAATAGTCTGATTTATGTTAAAATTGTGAGCTTGTGGCTATTGCCGGGCAGATTATGTTATTGGCACGTGAACTGTTCGTGCAGATGTGATATGAAATGTGGGCACGAGGTGTCAGAAAAATATAATGATTATAATATTGGCACGTGAATTGTCCGTGCAGGTATGACATGAAATGTCCGTGGGCACCGACAGTCGGGGGAACTATCCGTGATTTTTATTGTTGGCACGTGAGTTGTCCGTACGGTAATGGTAGAAATATGGGCACGAGATGCCGTAGAAATATGAAAGTGGCTGAGACTCATGTTTATGATTTTGAAATGAGGTGTCACGGAGTAACATTTATTTGAAAGAATTATATTCGGAAGATATTTATTTGAAAGAAGTATATTCGAAAGATATTTATTTGAACAAATTATATGTGAAAGATTTATATTTGAAGAACTTGATTAATTGGTTGTACTTGCATTCCTTATTCGGTTGAGCAATAATTATGGTGTTCTTGTTGCTATCATTGTTAATTGTTTTCCAGTATTACTGTATACTGCGCTACATTGCACAGGTTATTTGACTAGAGAATGTCTTGACTGTACCTCGCCACTACTCCACCGAGGTTAGTCTTGATACTTACAGGATACCGACTGTGGTGTACTCATACTACACTTTTACACCTTTTTGTACAGAGCCAAGTATTGGAGATATCGGATTCGAACAGAGATTAGAGTACGATAGCAAGGATTCAAGGTAGGGCTGCTTGGTCGTCGCAATCCCTTGGAGTCTTTCCATTTTACTGTACTATCAACTCTTATTCGAATAGTATTGTATATTCGATCCTTGAGATCATTACATGTAGTCAATTAGAGTTCGTGACTCAGTATTACCAGTATTAAGAGATTGTTATAAATATTTCCTTTGTTGGTTTCGATTATCTATATTTAAAAAAAATGGGTTGAGTTGTTATTAAAATCGGCTTACCTAATCTTAGAGACTAAATGTCATCACGATGCCTGTTGTGAGATTTTGGGCCGTGATTGTAAAATTTTCTAAAATTTTCTTACACTATCAAAATAATTTAATTGGTACTAATAATTAATGTTTTTTATCAAACTATCAATTAATATTAATTATAAAAGTTTTGAACTATAATTAATTTAGTGTGACTTGTTTGTGTAAAAAAATTTACTAGGGGTTCATATAAGTCGAGTTGGCTCGAATTTTGTAATCTAGACTTTTTTCTGGGTTTGCGGGTTTTTCCTGGTAAAGTATTTATATACACAAAATATGTAACTTGTACTCCAATATTTCTTTAGTCCTTGTAGGATACAACTATATAATATATTTTTCAAGAAAATAATATAGTATTGTACTAAAGTATTCAATTATAAAGATACTAAAATTGTATTTTATAAATATTAGTACTAATTAATAAGCCATAATAACAATAAACATAATCTAAAAGTACTAAGTCATGCTAAGATAAGTAGGCTAAATAACATGACTAAACACTAAAGAAAAAAATGAACTAAGTTTTACATTTTCATTACAAAACAATACAAAACTAAAAAATAGATATACAACATATTGTTATTTCTAGTATTAAATTGAATTTCTTTTCTTATATAACATTAGTATTGATCTGAATTTTATTTGAGTTACTAGATTAAGTCCAACCTTAAAATAATTTATTAAAAGATAAAACTATAAAAACATTTAAGAGATATTTATAAATTATATTATAATAAATATTTTTATGTATAAAATATTTTGTAAATTATATAAATGTAATGTCGTGTTGATTTAATTTCGGCTTGATATTTTTTAGTTAAGAACAAATCAATTTAATTTTGATCGAATTTTTTTCTAATACCAAACTAAATCAAATCAAATTATAACAAATCTTTTTTCCTTTTACTCAATCGATTTGATCCAATTTATCCATTTTTTTAATTACCTTCCAGTTTACATACATGAAAGTTAAACACGATAAGATGATTGGAGTACAAGAATGGTTGACTGGTCAATAATAAACACTAGTGTAAACAACTAAACAACCTCTGCTCCACCTCCATTGGTTTTTTAACTTTTTCCTTTCCTTCTTGTTCTTTCATTTCTACTTTAAATATTAATACTCTTTCTCTTCATTTTTAACTTTTTTCAGGTTTTTTCTCTTTTGCTTCTCTTGTATTATGGTTTGTTCATTAGAGTCAAAGTCAAAGAAATGCTACTACAACAAGAAAATTATCGTTCTCCAATTTTCAAGCTTTAGCACGAGAGGGTGACAAAGATCATACTTTGACATGACTGTTTTACAATTTTTTTAATTGCTCTTCTACTTTTAAACTTTTGTTAATACCAAAGACTAATTGTGCTATGTTTAAAAACCAATTTATCATTTTATAAGCTAACGACATATCTGATTATGATTAAGGAAGCTGTTGTGTTTATCAAACTAAATATTTTTTCTTAAACGGTTTAAAAGAAATTTCTTTTAGCTAATATCTTTTCAGTTTCATTAATAAATTGTTTTTACAAGTATCATGATAGTAATTTAACTAACCGATACTCTAACAAAAATAAGAAATTAAATCATGTGAGTAGCCAAAATCAAGCAGTCTCTAATATTTTTCTTGAAAAAAAAGATAATTTATTTTGACTGAACAAGCAACTATTTAAATGACACCTTCATGTGGTACTAGTATAACAACTTGCATGAATAGAGATCAAGCTAGATAAAAAGAATCCCTTCGAATTCCTAACTCGGACTATTATTATGTCATGTTAAAAATTTTAAAAATCTCCTTGTACAAAACCACGTAACCTAGAATCACGTGATACCATTAAGACAAAACACCCCGACCAAGTAATTAATTAATCCCAAAAATTGTGTGAAAAAAAAAAAAAAAGGGGAGGGGGGGAGGTAATCATGAGCAGTGAGCCAAGAATATAAAAAAATTCCTAGTTGAAGTGGTCAAATCAAGGAAATTAAAATGTGAGAGAAATAATGAGAAATTTTGGTGGCTACAAAATTGAATTCTAACACAAAGGAGACCTATGAGGAATGCCTTTTCTTCTACTCATACTAGTAGCCATATCCTCATCACTTATGTTCTTATAATTACTATTAACTATTGTTCTTCCACATACATATAATCCACTTCTCTTCTTCCTCACAAACTCGGTACATGGAAAAGTAGTAGTACTCATCATCATCATGTTCTCCGATCCTGACGAGCCAGACGTCGACGAGCCCCAAGGCTCGTCGCTGTCCACAATCGTCGAATGAGCCGTGTCGTCGTCGGCCATGTCTTGAGGGATAAAGAAATCTGGACTAAGTTGTAAAGTAGTGCATCTCCTCAGGAATGGAGAAATGTCCTTGTAGTGTTTTAGAACAAAATCCACCTGATCATAAATAAAATTCAAAATTATTGGCACTCTACTAGAGAATTCTTGTCACTTGACCAAAATTATGTTATTCTTTCATTAAATTTACATGGTCCAATATATGTTACGTCTTTCTTAAGCAATTTCAAGAAAACTTAATTTACATAATACTATGGAATAAATAATAAGTGTAATTGAGCACATGATCTCAACAACTTTTTCAAGAATCAATAGAGCATTTTTGAACCATATTTTATATGAACTGAATTATGCTAACTTAGGCGAAAAATACAAGAATTATGGTTGAAAATCAAAACAATATTTCCATATAATAAATGTTATAAGTTACAAAGAAAATTACCTTGCACCCTAGAGAGCAATGGACAAAGGGTTCTTGAAGACTTCTATCACAAGAAGTGCAATAATTTCCAGATCCTTTGAATTGCCTATTTTGAGGTCTTTTCTTGATAAAAATCACCTTAGCACTGTTTATTGTGTATGCCTAGTATGAATTATGAACCAAATTATCAGAAAAATTCAACCATCAAGAAAATTGTTGAGCAAAACTATCTTAGAATAATTAATGATTATCGAATTTCTTGTTGAAGGGCAGCATTCTTGCAACGGTAAAATTGTTCCATATGACATATAGGTCATGAGTTCGAGCCATAGGTTTAGCCAGTGATGTTTGCATTAGTATAGGCTCCCTATATCACACATCCTAGGAAGTGGCCTTTTCCGGGATACTCTATGAACACGGGATGCTTCGTGCTCAGGTTGCCCTTTTTTACTTGTTGAATAATTAATTAATTAATTAATTAAGTACCTGGACATTTGAGCAATCTATGAGCTTCTCCAAATCTTCAAGTCGAACAACATCATGATAAACATAACGTCGAATTTGAACTAATCTGTGGAAACGATGAGCCATCACACAATGAGGGCAAATACTGATGCAGCAATCCAAACAACAAATATTCTTCTCGTTCTTCTTTGCACTCTCGTGAATTGGGCATGGGGCAAAGAATTTCTCTGTGCAGATTGCTTCCAACCATGCTGGCTTCTGAATTCCCTAAAATCAACATACCATAAGACAATTGAGGAACTAACATACAATGTTCTCACGCTATCGGTAGTTTTCAGAAATTTAACTTTTATGTATTGACGGTTTTGAAAAATATTTTACACAATCAAGTTCAATTATGATATAATTACACGCAGATAAACATAAATTGATAACTTGAATTAGCCTGCTATGATATATTAGACTACACCAATACTGTAAAAGATTTTTATACTGTCAGTTTATATAGCCTACGTCGTTCAGGAACAAAATTCAATCACGAAGGAAGATGAGAAACTACTACTACGACAAAAGGGGAAGATGGTCATTTCTCACTCCGATCTCACTAAAGGAGAAAGTAAACAACTCAAAGATTCTACGTACTTCCGTTATAGAGGATGCGGACAGAGGACGGAGAGAGGGAGAAAGAGGGCAAATAAAAGTGGAACTGAAGAATGAAAGAGAAGCAAAGATAGCTTACCATGATCACATAAAACAGTAATACACCTTGACTCACAAAGTACTAAAGAAGAAGCTAAGCAATGAGAAAATGGATTGATTAGAAGAAAGAGGGGGACTATAGGGTATGGATGTTAGTGTATTTATGGAGAATCACAAGAGAGTAAAGGATATATTTATTCCTCGGGTACATAACACAAAACATTTTGTCAAGAGGCTCAGTTGCAATATAAATTATATACAACTTATATATAGAGAGAAAGAGAGAATAAAATATAGAGAAAAAGGGTAATATATGAGGAGAACGTGGGCACTGTTCCCGTGTCTCCCATTGCATTTCTTCCCACATAAACTAAATTTCTCTATCTCCTTGTGTTGAGAGCTTAAACCCTAAACAAAAGGAGAGTTCTTGAAAGAGCTGCCTCACTATTTTTATTTGGAATGAAGTTATATACTTCTTCCGTTCATTTTTATTTGTCCATTATACTAAAAAGATATTTTTACTTTTACTTATTTATTTTAACAAATCAAGTAAGACAATTTTATTTTCCTGTTTACCCTTATCATTAGCTTTTTTTTTTTTCAAATCATTTCTCAAGACTTTTTGAAATGCTATCATTATTATGGGTAAAACTGTAAACTATATACTTCATTTTTTTATTTTTTTAAAAGGGGTGCAAAGTTAAAAATGGATAATTAAAGGTGTACAGAGGAAGTATATATTGATAATGTAAAAATAATTACGTTATTAGTATGGTTTAACTTGTGATTGTAGGTTAATTAGTTATAACATCTTTATCAGGTTTCAATTAATTTTTATTATATCAATTTACCTTTAATTATCTTATAAATGACTTGATTATGTGAATATTTTATATCGTAATATGTAAACTTAAATTATATTTAATTTGTAGTTTTTTATCAATTTTTACTTTGCTTTTTGATCTCATATCTCGGTAAATTAGGTTGGAGCTAGCTAGCTTCTTGTCTTTACTAGGTAAGTCAAGAAACAGATATTAGTCCAATTTATTGAAATTTTCTAATCGTTCCTCCCTCTTGTCTTTCCATATCTTTTTCATTTTTGTTAATTTATTCTTCGTTTTTTTTTTTTTTTTTTTTTTTTTTTTTGTATCATCCCAATTCACAGCTGTTGGTTCAAAGTTTTCTTGACTAATACAAGGGCAAGAACTTTAACCGTCCGCTGGCTGACAGTTGAATTGTTGTTTATTCGCGCAAACATGGTGCAATTGTGGTGGAATCATAGCCATCTAACACATCTTTGACATTAGAAACTTTGTTTTTATTTACTTCTATACACGCTGATGTCATGAAAGAATTTTTATAACTATTAGTTCGCTTAAAAAGATAATTACAATAAATTGTTCATAATAAATGGTGGTACGAACTGAAAAATAAAGGATCACCTACTATAAATAAATAAATATATATATATATACACATCCAGCTACTTAAACTAAAAATAGAGGCGAATATTATAATTTATATATAATATGTTTCCATTCGTATATAATTAATATATAATCAACGAACAGTGAATTGACTGATTATGTGTAAAAATACCACAAATTATTAGCCAATATAAGTTATGGTACGGTGGTAAGTAGTAAGTACTACTCGATCCTTAATTAGAAATCTCGGGTTCGAACAATAGGAATAAGGTCTTTAGGGGATGCTTTACCTCGAAAGCGTGACTTTCCAGCTAAAAAATCTAGTTAGTCGGGCCTTAGATAATGAAGCGCACATATGCTATATCGAGAGAGGTCACCGGCATTCATAAAATTCGGCAAAAATTACATGTATACATATATATTTTTTAGAAAATAGTGATATATTAGTAGTGGGCACTCTATATACAAAGCATATTTTGATTGAATCCAAAAATGTACCCCGATCTTCAAGTCCTGGATCCGCCACTGCTTAGATATATGGACATTAACCAACACATGAGGACAGAATTCTCAATGTTTTAAGTTTAACTTTCCCAAGTTATGGTCAAAACAAGCAGTATCAAAATTATGTGGCCCAAACTTTCGAATTTGATGCGAAACGCCAATTACTTAGTGAGAAATGCTGAATATTGCACTCATTATAATGATATATCAGCATCTGACTCACACATGCTTTTATAAACCTTTTATTTTTACCTCAGTTTTTGTTGCCAGAAATTTGACGTTACTAATATAGTCGGTGAAGTTTAGTGTATGTGCGAAATTTACCTTCTCATTTTAACTGATCAATAAAAGATGAAGGATAAAAAGGAGAAATTGCACGGGTACTTATAGTCTATGTTTTATTATACTCTTTTATATGTGTGTGTAGATATATTTACTGTTCTAAATATTTCCTCAACAATGCAACTCTGAAATCTATATTTTCTGTTTTTAGAAAGTAGAGTATGCTGAAATGCTTATGCGGAGCCGTGTGTATTCAGAGTGTTTCGTCGAAAAATTATACTAGATAATTTTTCTTATATATGTATATTGCATATTGATACGCACTTCTTGACTTCTTCATATTTTTATTTTTATTTTTTTTATTTTTTTAATGAAAATTTTCGTTCCGTCACTAAATTCGTCAGTTTTTAAGTGCCCCTCCAAAACATTTAAAATTGTTGCTCGGATTACTTACTTTATTTACTTTTCTCTGTTTACATCTTTTTTGCTTGGAGTCTTCTACTCTGTGATCATGATTATTATTTCTGCAGACAGAAAATTTGTAACTCTACCCAAAAAAAAGAAAAGGAATCAAGTAGAAGCTCTTTTAATCCCTTTTTATATAAATAGATTGTTTAGACAACCAGAATTCATATAACTAACCTCTAACTTATAACTAATTAGAACCAAGGCATAATTTGTAATGTCGTATTCAGTATGTCGTTGAATTCATTGAATACATCATAACCACAGCAATGGCATGAAAAGGAACAATGTAATCACTGCGGCGACCATAGCAAACTTTACCCTAAAATTACTGCAAAAATTGCTTCACACAGATTTTCTTAATGTCACGGAAAACCTATATCTCGACTTTAATACCACTTTAGCACTCATAAAGCTAAGACAAGTCATTAGACATGTACGAGGAAACTCGGATTCTGGGAAACTAAAACATGGCAAACAACAAACCTTAACAACTCCACTTATCAAAATTAAAAAATTAAAAAAAAATAGTCTTGTGCACGAAGTATTTCGCGTTTACACAGGGTTCGAGGAAGAGTGCACCTCAAGGGGTGTGATGTAGACAACTTACCTTAATGCAAGTATCAGTAGCTAATTTTACGGCTCGAACCCATGGCTCATAAATTACACAAAGACAACTTTACTCATTGCATCAAGATTCCTGTTCACTCCACTTATCAAAATGAAAATTAAAATAAGTAAAAAGCAATTATTATTATTTTTCAAACAAATAATTGTTATGGGCTTAAGTAGAGATTTTTGTTGGACAGACAAAAGACAACTCATTAAGCACTAGTTAAGCAAATTAATGACCTGATTAATTAATACGTACTCTCCTTTGCTAGTTTTGAGGAAAACCCTTGTTTCTTGCACCCTTATGCTTTAACCCATAGGTGTTCTTGGAATTTTAAACTTTGACAATAAATAAAATAAATAAAAAAAGTAAATAACCCTTATAATATTTAAATTTGTACTACATTAGTCTGCTGTAACTTTTTTACTTTAATTTTTTTTTTTTGGCATTTGTCTCCGATTAATCCGGTGATTGGTGAAGCCTTAACCACATGTATTACTGTCATTACACAGGAGTCCATTTCTCCTAAGGTCATTGGACGAACGAAAATTATTTATGAAAGTCACTTTACTTTGTTTTGTAATTGGAAAGTCATTAGACTTTGAATATAATTAATCAAAAGTCACTCAACACTTTTACAGCATATTAAATATTATTTTTCATATTTCTTTTTAACTGAATCATTTAAAAAATCAAAAACATCCATTTAAACAGTGACTCAATCCGATTTATGGTCCGAGCTACTTTCTCTTTCTTTTTTATACAAAAATATAAATATTAAACAGTAGTGAATTATCTTGATTTTCAACATAGTTATACTGAATGTATACATTGTTTTAAATAAAGTATTAAATAAGCTGGATTAGAAATGGTCTATTGATAGCATTATCTTTACTATAAGCAATATGCATTCTTGTTCTAAACCAATGAGGATCTTGTCTTTTAATCTAGATAACTAATTTTCTTATATTAATATTTCTCAATTAAAATTTCAAGCATAAATAATTTTTTACATTTTTCCTTCTACCTTTTTATTTTCTTCCATTCCAACACTACAAAATTTTCTTGTTTTACTTTCAAATTTAATTCCTCTAGTTTGTTAAGATTAATTTATTATTTTCTATATAATACTTTGCTTAAACCAATACATATATTCAGTATAACTATATTGAGAATCAAAATGATACATTATAACAAAGTAATATTTACGTTTTTCATTATACAAAATAAGAGAAAGTGGATCGAGTCATGGAACTGATTGAGTGACGGTTTAAATGGGTATTTTTGATTTTTTAAATGGTTGGACATAAAAAAAATATGAAAAACAATATTTAAAATGCCCTAAAAGTGCTGAGTGATTGAGTTACAATATACAGAGTGTAATGACTTTTCGATTACAAAATAAAATAAAGTAACTTTTATAAACAATTTCTATTAATTCACTGACCTTGTGAGAAATGGACTCTATACAAGAGATAATAATATAATAGCCTCATTTTTAATCTTCTCTAGAAAGTTCAAAATAAAAGTCAGATGTATTACTTTCATTATACAAGAGAAATAATATAGTACAGTATCATTTTTAATCTTTTCAAGAAAATTCAAAAAAAAAAAGAAGTTGGAAGGTTTAACCGATTTCTAGAACTAGAAATGTGACATTAGAACAAGGATTGGTTAACAATCTGAGTAGGGAGTTGGCAAGGCAGATGATATTATTAAAAAAGTATCTGAACCATTTAACCATCATGATGATCATCATTAGCAATTGTTCATAAGGGATGCTTAACGGTTTTGCTAATACCTAATTTGGATTTTGATAAGTTATGCGATTTTCGTTTTGATAATTTACCAAACTTCATGAAAAAATTAGATAAGAAATCTGATATAATTAATTTTCTTGCACTCATTATAACTATTCAAATATTTGGTTTAATTCTCAAGGAAATCAGATTAGAGAACAACGGAAGGAACATATAGAATCAGTTCCTCAGGTCGTCGTACAAGTCAACTCTACAGTTGCTAAAGCCGCTGCACTGTACTCGCAACAGTATAGCAGCACTAATGAAGCCTGCTAGAGACCGGACACTCCCTTGCATCATCTATCATGATCTCATATATATATTATCAACATGATGCAAGGTTTTGACTCAACACTTGCAAACCTAAATATTCATTCTCTCAAGTGTGCAGCCGCCCTTGTTCTCCCGGGTGCGTTGAAGAACAAAGCAGCTACAAAATAAAGGACCAGATCCCAGCATTGATTATGTCATGCGTCCTTTAGTATTGGTGTATTTTTGTCTTATGCTATGAACTTGTAATTCCTACTCAACTTTTAAGAAGCATTCAGTAGGACATCTTTTAAAATATTGATTTGGTTGTTTGGTTAGAGTCAGTCAAGTGTGTGGCTTTGTAATAGAGTTATTACAAATGACTTATAATAGAGTTGTTGTAAGGGGTAAGGGATTAAGGGTTTAATTCCTGGATACAATAGGTTGTAATATGAAGTTTGCTCAGTTAGTAAAGTTGAAATCCTACTAGGGTATGTCGTGGTTTTTAATTCCATGAGTTAGGATTTTTTCACGTAAATATTGTGTGTTGTTTATTTAATGTTGTATATTGCTGGAACTGATAAAGAACTGATGGTAGGCTAGTAACACATGTTTTAGCCGCATTCTGCACTCTAATTACTGCACTTTGAGCGTGTTTGAGCTTAAATGATAGTGATTTGCACTTATTACGTGTTTTATGCCTTACAGGAAATGATTCTGAGTTAAAAAGATAAATTGGAGCTAATTAGAATAATCTGGAGCTTTGAAGTCTGAGTAAAAGGCAAGGAATTAAACCGGGATCGCATCCAGGGCTCGTGAACCGGCGTTGCGTACGAAAGTTGGAAGAAAGCGCAAGGGTTATGACATTGTATTAATGCTCCACACTGATGCGCCGCACTGTGCTACGCATGGTGCGAGGCATTAGTACAAATGTCATAACCCTTGTGCTTTCTTCCAACGTTTGTATGCAATGCCGATCCACGAGCTCCGGACGCGATCACGGTTTAATTTTTTGGCTTTTACTTAGACTTCAGAACTCCAAATTATTCTATTTAGCTCCACTTTATTTTTTTAACTCGGAATCATTTCCTGCAAGGCATAAAACACATAATAAGTGCAAATCACTATCATTTAAGCTCAAACACGCTCAAAGTGGAGTAATTAGAGTGCAGAATGCGGCTCAAACACGTGTTCCTATCCTACCATCAATACCCCACACTTAAATCATTGCTCGTCCTTGAGCAATAAAACTACACTTCATATAGAAAGGACCTTCTCATCAGACAACTTCCTTAACACATCATGCCAAGAATATTCAAAATAGACTAAGCACAATATCATAACATCCTAACCTCAAGACTTAATTCAAAAGCACCACGCATTTTTTACAACCTCTTCACTTACTCTAACACAGAGGTCAAAGACTTTACCTTACCTCTGCAAATCACATGTCCTCACACAAACAATAGAGAGTAGTTCCACACATAATAAAATTCAACAACAACTAGGAACTTGAGATAGACAGAATTAACTCAATCTCAGAAATAAAATTCATGCGCCACAGAGGACGTATCATAGGCTTGTCCGTAGTGTAATACTCTACTAATTGAGCTCATTCAATCAAGGATTAAATAGGAATTTATTTTGGTTGTAATGTGGGCTGCGGGACGAGTAGGATACATATAGATATAGTGACACACCACCCTGAGCACTTTAATACATATACATTAATAATTCAAATCCCACACTTATTTTGAACCAAACCCCAACCATCACAACATTAAGCTCCCCATATCTTTAAGCACAAACAAGACGAGAACTACCACTAGCAAGGGATCGATTTTTCTCTTTTCTACCACATACACACTCCTTTTTTTTTTTCTTATTTTCAAAGTTTTGATTTATTTTTCTTTCTCTTTTTTTTTTTCAATTTCATACATGTGGCTCTCATAATTTTTCAAACAATGCACCTTTCTCATTTTCTAATTGTTCCACTCAAAAACTTGACCGTACCTCCCTTTAGCTTTTACAAGCTCATACAAATGCAAGTGCTCACGAGAGATAAAAGGTTCAAACAGATAGACAATTCAATCAAAGGGGTCAAGCTTGTAGTGTGGTTGCCAAAAAAATAGGAGTACATGCTCAATGGGTCTAACTAAGATATCCATGAATTAGGTGGATAAAAGCATATAACTAGCTCAATAATGAAATGCCTATATCACTTCCTAGACTGAACAAGACTATTATTTTGCTTTGCAAGCACACGGGGCAAGTTCTATACATCAACTGACATGCACAGAATATCAACAAAATCTTACACACACATTGGCACATAGCTCACTCAGGATCGGATCTATCCCGACTCTCTAGTCAAAGCAGTTAAGCAAAGTCACAATCAACCAATTTAAGGTACTTACTATGAGTCAAGAACTTAGCCTAGATGTCACAACTAAGGCATTCACTGCTCTCAAGGCACAACACGTC
Source organism: Nicotiana obtusifolia (assembly GCA_002018475.1). Taxonomy (NCBI): domain Eukaryota; kingdom Viridiplantae; phylum Streptophyta; class Magnoliopsida; order Solanales; family Solanaceae; genus Nicotiana; species Nicotiana obtusifolia. The sequence goes on along the minus strand of MCJB01044904.1, from coordinate 133,945 downwards.
AAGAAAAGTCATCTCCATTTAATACATAGCACAAGATTTCACTATTCCTAGTAAAAAAACTAACTACACCCGGTTCAAACACAAAACCCTTGGAAAAGAACCGGCACAAAGAAAAAATAAGGAAAAATTGTTACACTGCCTAAGCAAACAAAACAAAATAAACAACTAAAAAAAATTCTTCTTTTTCTTCTTCGACTTTAATCCCTCAAGAAGACAGCCGAGGAAATCCATCATCGGGAAAAGTCAATCTTTTTTCAATCAAAAGAAACGAAAAACAAACACACATATACATATTTACATCTCCCACCCCACACTTTAAATTTTGGCATGTCCCCATGACACACAAATTAAAAGCAAGAGGTAAAGGAAACTTTCCTGGTTCATCTAGTCGGGGTCTGAATCAAAGTCGGGATCTCCTTTGCACGCCCGACTTAGTGCACATATCCATGCTGGGAGTTTCGTTTGTGTACACCTCACACTTATTCACTTGACTCTCTCCAAGTTGCTCCTTTAGGGCCGCCCTTTCTCTTTCCATCTTGAAGATCAACCTTTCTTCCCCCACTCTGAGCATGAGCTGCCTTTTCTGAATATCCAGAATTGCTCTGCTCGTAGCCAAGAAGGATCTTCCTAATATCAGAGAGACCTCCCTATTCTCCTCCATGTTCACCACAATGAAGTCCAGACGGAACACAAATTTGTCCACCGGAACTAGCACATCTTCTACTATTCCTTCAGGTATGCTTGTGGTCTGATCCGCCAGCTGTAAGGACACAGGTATCGACTTGAATTCTCCAATCTCTCCCTCCAATTTTCTGAAGATAGACAAAGTCATAAGACTAATGGAAGCACCTAAATCACACAAAGATTTCTTAAACTTACTACTTCCTAAAGAGCAAGGTATAGTAAAACTCCATGGATCTCCACACTTTTGAGAGAGCTTATTTTGAAAAATGGCACTACAATGCTGTCTGAGCTTGACCACTGATGTCTCTTCCACTTTCCGCTTCTTGGATAATATCTCCTTCAAAAATTTAGCATAATCTGGCATCTGGGATAGCACCTCAGTGAAAAGTATATTCACATTCACCTGCTTGAGCACTTCTAGAAAACACCCGAATTGTTGGTCCAATTTTTCTCTTCTTTGTTTCTGTGGGAAGGGTAGAACAGGAATGTATTTACTATCCTTAGTCTTCTCATTCATTCTTTGTATGTCTTTATTCTTCCTTGTTGGAACCTCAGATTTGTTCTTTTCCTTCAGATGACCCTCTTTCTCTGCCCTCACTTTATTCTGAACTTTATTTCCCGTCAACTTATTCTTCTATGCTATCAATGGATCTTGCAATACCTTTCCATTCCTCAACGACACTGCATTTATTATTTTCTTTGGATTCCTTTTAGTATCCGCAGGGAGGGTTCCTGGAGAAATCTCGGATAACAGACTATCAATCTGCCCCACTTGCCTCTCTAAGTTTCAAATAGCTGCACTATGCGTTTCCAATCTCTCATCCGTTTTAATAATGAAAGCTTTCATTAGCTCTTCCATGCTAGACTGATTAGCATGTGGAGGTTGGTATTGCTGCCACTGCTGATTTTGAAATCCTGAAGCTCCTTGTCCCTGGGATCTCGGATTATTCTGCTACCATGAGTTTAGGCTACCACTGGGTGACTACAAGAAAAGCCTAGATATCTCTGTCCTATAGAGTTAAAATTATTACCACTCGGGTAGTTGCATCTGTCGAAGCTTCCCACAACATTTACCACTTCATCTGCAGCTGAGGCCTGACATTCATGTGTTGGATGACCCATTTCACAGAAATCACAAACAAATGATGGTTGGCTATGGACCTTGGCTAAGGTCAACTTTCTTAACTCTTTCACCATGGCGTCTAGCTTGGCTTGCACTGATATGTTGGAATCTACTTGATAAACCCCAGCATATTTTCTTCTATCATTACTCTCAGCAGGCTATTAGTTAGTATCTTGAAAGAGCTCATCCAGAATTTCCATAATCTCCTCCGGAGTCTTCTTCATTAAAGGACCTCCAACTGCAGTGTTCGGAGTTCTTCGTGGGGGAGGTGTCAGCCCATCCCAAAAGTCCTAGAATTGCATCCACAATTCAATACCATTATGCTGAAACTTCCTCACTATCTCCTTGAATCTTTCCCAAGCCTCGAAAACTACTTCAATGTCCGTCTGGCAGAAGTTGTGAATTTCCCTTCTGAATTTCATTATTTTTGCAGCTGAAAAGTATTTGTCAAGGAAAGTTTTAGTCATAACTTCCCATGTCCTGATCGAACCCGTTGGTAAGCTATAAAGCCAGTGCTTCACATCATCCTGCAATGAAAAGGGGAATGTCCTTAAGTATATTGCATCATTTGACACTTCGTTGTATTGGAATGTGTTCATGATTTCCTCAAAATCCATCAACTGAGTGTTAGGATCTTCATTCACCTTCCCTCTGAAGACACAGTTGTTATGGATGGTTCGAAGCAAGCCTTGCTTCAACTCAAAATTATTTGCTGCTACTGGTGGAGGTTTGACACTAGACAATCCTTGATTGTAGACTGGTATGGCATAATCACCTAATGCTCTACCAGGCCTGGGTACTGCATTCTCGAACTGGTCTTCAACCAAGGTTCGATTTATATTGAATCTTCGACCCCCATTATCATTGATGGTCTCATCATCAGCTCTAGGGCTGCCTCAGCTGCTATCTGTACAGCTTCTTCTCTATGTTGTGCTGCCTCTCTTGTAGCTAAATCTACTTCGTCGTCACTGTTATTGTCCATGTGCTCTAGGGTTGAAGGTTGCCCCACGAAGTTTCCGGTGAGTTCTTTATCTTTCCGCAACTATCACAGACTCTGTTCTACCTTTGGATTATACGGAATCAATTTCTTTGAAGAAGATCGAGTCATACACCAGAGACGTCAATCTGTTACCTGCACGCGGAAGAGGAAACCCGTGAAGAATAAATAAACTAAAAAAAAATTCCTGAATTAACACCAAAAACTAATTCTAACACTATTGATTGCCAATCCCTGGCAACGGCGCCAAAATTTGACGAGCTGAAAACACAACATGAAATTGATGCTCGCTAGCCAAAGATATAATAGTCTAATGATCGTCTCCACAGGGATTAGATTTAAATAATGCTCAAGTAATTTCTAGCTTAACGCTATTCAGGATGATCAAAACTTGATTTGTAGTGGTTATAAACTATGATTAACTACTAAAGTAAAGCAATTGAAGATGGACTGCAACAAACTAGAGTCGGTTTCTTATCAATGTGAGGAACAAGGGTTTTGACGTGACAGGTACAAGGTTGTTATTCTGGATATGATAGTGTTATATTTCACTCTTGGGTTTCTATCGATTCTCGTGAATTCAATAGGTAATTGACTTATGCTTCCGATTCAGACTCCTCTCTCGATTAAATCTAAATCTTTCAAATAAGTTAATGTGAAGTGTGGTGAAACTTGTAAGAATCTATTGGTAAGAATGGTCTAAGAGAAACTTCTCTCGAATATTTCTCAATCTTTATTTAAGAGGTAGATCACAAAGCAATTTCGATTACCCTAAAGAAGTACCAAAATAAATTAAGGCATGCATTGCAACAATATTCAATATTATGCTCCTCTTCTGATTAAACAAGATAATGAATATAATCACAACTAGAATTAAAGTTCTTCCAAGAAATTCAAGCAATTAAGCAGTAATCAAATTCATAAACAATAAACAAGCCACCAAATCACGTCAAATCCTAAGGTAAACTACTCCATAAATTATGGAGAAAGTCATCACAAAAAGAGTTAAAGATAAAGAAAGCATCAATCTAACGTTAGAATCCAAACTCCCGTATTGAATTGATGGAAAGATAATGAATTCTCGTGTCTTGTAGCATCCAATGCTCTCCCAAAGCTTCTCAAAATTCCCTTCAAAAACGTGTTTCCAGTGTATTTACACCAAGTAAGAACGAACCCGGACGAAACTACCCTCTCTGAGCCGAAGTGGGAAAACCTACGAACTTTTTACACTTCATGCATCGCACTCTATACAGTTTGGTGGACCCTTAGTTTCTATCATTTGGTATCATAGCAGGTTCTTTCTAAAAGGTTAACACCAAGAAAGGATCTTCATGGCTGCTCCACCAAACTTCGAGGAAGGAAAATCAACCTACAAACCACAAAGATTCAACAGCTAATATTATGATTGGTGGAAAACAAGAATGCATGACTTTATCATGGTTGAGGATTCAAAGCAATAGGATGGGATCTGTGATGGTCCTTTTGTTCCCATGAAAACTATAGGTGAGGGAATAGCTACAGTCCTAAAGACAATAAAGGAGTACAATGATGCTGATCGAAAGGCCATCGGGAAGAACTTCTGGGCAAAGAAGATTCTTGTTTGTGGCACTGGACCAGATGAATGCAACCGCATCTCAGCCTGTCAGTCTGCTAAGGAGATCTGGGAAGCTCTCCAAACTGCAAATGAGGGAACCACTCATGTCAAGCAGTCAAAAATCGATATGCTTACTACTTAGTATGAACTTTTCAAGATGAAGGAGGATGAGTCTATTCAGGACATGCACACACGATTTACCTCCATCATAAACGAGCTTCACTCCCTTGGAGAAGTCATCCCAAGAAACAAGCTGGTGAGGAAAATTCTCAGTGTGTTACCTGGTTCCTAGGAATGTAAAGTTAATGCTATCATTGAAGCCAAGGATCTGCAGAAGATGACCATTGATGAACTCATTGGAAATCTGAAAACATATGAGATGAAGAAGAAAAAGAAGGATCTTCAAAGAAGAGAGCCCAAAAAAGGAGAAGAACCTTGTTTTCAAGGCGAACAAAAGTGATTCAAGTGGTGATAAAATAGACACGGTTTATCTTACTCGAAGATTCTAGAAAATGGTTCGTAAAAAATGGAGGAATTCCCAAGAGAAGTTTCTCTAGCAAAAATACTAAAGGAAAAAATTGTTGTCACAAGTGCGGAAAGCCAGGACATTTCATCAAAGAGTGTCCTCTTCACAAGAAGGACAATTACAAACACAACGCCGACAAGGCGGTCTAAAGAAACCCTATAACGACCTAAAATCCACTAAAGGTCGTGATGGCGCCTAACATCGCCGTCAGGCAAGCCAATAGTGATTAATCAACTTAATTACCCATTTTTGTATTTTGAAATCATAATTTTCCTTATTAAATTGTATGAAATAGTTTACACAACTACAATAACGAATAACCTGTAGGAACCCCCAAAACCCGGTGTCACAAGTGCATGAGCATTTTCTAAGGAATATAATAATAATAATAATAATACAATATTTGTCCCAAATATAATAAGACAGAATAAACAAAAAGTACAATGGAGACTCGTTGGACTACGATGCGTAGCCTGGAATGCAGCTCACATAAAGTCTCCTCAACAGGTGCACCTACGTGCCAAGGTGATCATCAATGAATCTGTCAGATCCTGCACATTTAGTGCAGTATAATAAAACATAAGCAGATATGAGACATACGGCAATGATGGGGTAAATCTGTACGTTACGTAATCTTCCAATTTCTTCTTTCAAAGCATAAATTTCTAAATCTTGTATTCTACCTTAACGGCTCAGAAAAATGTCAAGTGTCATTATCAAATAAGTAAGGAATACCATATAAAATGTCGGGCATTAGTGGAAAGTTTAGCTCGTGAATATTCGGACTACTAGCGATATAACGCACGATTCTGCCGAGGTCGCTCGGCCCGATGGGGAATAACGTGTACACTACTGAGGGTCATGCGACACGAACCATAGATGTATCTATATACTTCCGAGGCATTCGGCCCGCTCCACAAGAAAAGGAAGAAAGTTACCGAATTACGAGACACGTGTTTACAATACAACACATGAGCATAAAAGGAATATAATCTTTACCATTTCTCAAATAACTCGCCAACAACTCATAGTGTTAAGGCTTGGGCTAGTGTGCATATATTTATTCTAAACCGATTTCAATTATAACTTTGATTAATTAAGCAAGCAGAATGAGTTCAAATAATTCAAATATTACATGACAAGATCCTAAGTCTACCCGAACATAAACAAGTTGTAGCTACGTACGGACTCTCGTCACTTCATGCATACGTAGCATCCATAACTACTCGCACATAACAATAATTATCACCTAGGGGATAGTTTCCCCCACAAGGTTAGATAGGAGACTTACCTTGCTCCGAAGTTTCATTACCGGCTCCAAAGCCTCTCTAACACCTCGAACCAAAGCCTGTCGATCCAAAACTATTCAAACAGTGTGCAACCCAATCAAAATATATTCTAATACCCATAATTAATCAATTTAAACAATTCCCAACTCTGCTCAAAAAGTCGATAAAGCCAACACTCGTGCCCACGTACCCGGATTTCGAAAACTTTCGAAGATAACTTTACCCATAACACCACGACCTCAAATATATGATTTATTCCTAATTCCATGTCCAATTTCGTGGTCAAAATCCAAAAATATCAATTTTTAGGTTTTCTACCAAAATTCCAAATTTCTACTAATTTTCATGCATAAATCTATATACAAATCATGTATTTAATTTGTAATAGGTGGGAATCACTTACCTTGTGTTGCTTGATGAAAATCTCTCCTTGAAGCTCTTCAAAATCGCCCAACCAAGTGAAAATGGAAAAAAATGCTAAATGTCATTCTTAAAAGAACACACTGCCCAGCGACCTCTCGCGGCCACTTGACCGCTTCTGCGGTTCTGCAGGTGCGGCCAACATGCCGCTTATGCGGTCCCCCTTCAGCCCCCTTGCCTTTGCATTTGCGGAGTCACACCTGCGACCAAGAGTCCGCTTCTTCGGTCTCGCATGTGCGGCACAAACCTCACACCTGTGCCTCCAGCCTGCCTCACTCCCTACCGCTTCTGCGACCCCTGGGCCGCTTCTGCAGTCACGCAAGTGCGGGAATTCCTTTGCACCTGCGCCTCTTCCCAGCTCCCTTCTAGCCGCTTCTGCGGTCTGCGAGGCTGCTTTTGTGATGAAGCTTCCGCAAAAGCGGTTGCACCAGCAACCAGAATCCTGCAGCTTTTTCTTAAGTCCAAAATCCGATCTGAAATCAACCCGAGGTCCCCGGTACCTTGACCAAATATACCAACACATCCCAAAATACAACACAAACTTAGTCGAAGCCTTAAACCACATCAAACAACATAAAAATCATGAATCGTGCCTCGAATCAAACTTATAAATTTTCAAATTTCTAAATTCTATATCTTGTGCCGAAACATATCAAATCAATCTGGAATGACTTCAAATTTCACACACGAGTCATAAATGACATAATGAAGCTACTTCAAGGCTCGGAACCCCAAGCGGACATCGATAACATCAAAATCCACTTCAAACCAAACTTAAGAAATTTTTAAACCTTTAAAATGCCAACCTTCTATAATAAGTACCGAAATGCTCCCGGGTGATCCGATACTCAACCCTAACACATGTCTAAGTCCGAAATCATCAAACGAACTTATTGGAACCTTCATGTCCCGATTCCGAGGTCATTTACTCAAAAGTTAAACATTAGTAATTTTTCCAACTTAAAGCTTCCGAAATTAAAATTTTCTTTCCAAATCAATCCCGAACAACCCGAAATTCGATTCCGACCACACAATATAAGTCATAATACTGAAAGTGAAGCTACTCAAGGTCTCAAAACTAACTTCACAAGTCAAAAGTGCAACACTAAATTCTTGCACATGCTTCATTATCAAAGCGTTTATAGCAACATTTTTTAGGGGGGACAATGAAAATATCTGAGTACCTATGAAAAGTCAAATCAAACTGATTAAAAAATTTGATAAAATTTTGTTTGATTTGATTTGATATTGAGTAAAAAAATCTGAACCAAACCGACATATAAATATATAATTTTTATATATACGTTTAAGATTTTATATAGATCTTCTTTAAAAAAAATGTCTAAAAATATTTGGGATTCTCTTATGGGATGTAATATTTAATAAAAAGTAAAAGTGCTTCATTTTTATTAACTTTATATAATATGTTGTAGATCACTTTCTTATATAGATCTTCTTATCAATTGGTCCGAGCCATGCACGAATAGGATAAGTAATGACAGATTCAGTTATTTGGCCCTAATCGCCACACGTACGGAGGAATAAGAAAGAAAGACAAGACACATCCTATCACGCTCTCGCAGAATCACGATTAGGGGAATAGCCGACTACATAACCATAATTGAGATTCTACTATCGACGTGTGCTCCATTAGTCACAAGAATAACCTAGAGCTCTGATACCAACTTTGTCACGACCCAATTTAGGATTATGACCGGCGCTTAGGAGCAAGTGCTCCCAAATAAGCCTCATCGAAAATTTTACAGAAAATCGGACAGAGTTTTCCCTATTTTTGGACCATCCCAAAAACTTTCCTGTCTCAAATCAACAACCAAACATCCTAATATTATACGAAACAACTGACAACTTGTCAATTAACCAATACAAGTCTCCACCATAACTAAACCATCAACTAACTACTAGAAATACTAATTTATTTCCAACCTTGATAAATGAGAACGATACTCAACATAAGACTATAATAACGAAAGAATACGCATGACACTAAAATAATGACTATGGAGCGACACTAGGAGTTCAATGAAAAGACCGTAACAATAAGTAAAATCTCTGCCCACGCGAACAAGTGCGAGGCTCACCGAGAAATATCAACCTGTGTGCTCTAATTAATGAGACCCTCGCCTGCGTCAACTGCTGTCTCTGTAAAAAAATTAGCGGGGAATGAGTCGCTAGCTCAATGAATAATAACACTTAACCACAACCGTTTTTATTTGGGGACATGTCAGAAACATGCTAGTATCTCAAAGAGAAAATAACATAAAAATGCCCTTTCAGAAACAATAAATAATTTTCAGTCTCATCACGCTTTTCTTGTAGCAAAATATAATTAACAATTCATTAATAAGCTTGGTAACCACTGTATAATATCAGTATTCACATTTTGGAGAGGTTCCAATGAACGGATCATGTAATCGGTATAACTGTGGACTTCTTTACCACAAGTCATATATAATGGTAGTCCCTACTCGAGGAAAATCGGTAATGGTATGCTAGTTCTACCTTCCCAGTAGCGAGGGCTATAACGGTAATCAGTAATTACAAGGTGCACCAGGTCTAACGAACCCGCCGTTAGCTACGGGATCCTTCAATGTCCACTCCCATTTATACTTGTCTCTGTAATCCGTATATGCTCGTAGAAACTATTTTAAAACAATATAGAGAATTTCAGTTCTTATCAAATCATATAATTTTCTTTCGATAACAGTAAATTCAAGTAACGGCAAAACAGATCTAGTGACAACGAAAATATTTAAAATCACGGTACTCATCTCAAATAACTATTTCGGTTTCAAATCGAGTAAAAGACTTGTCCCACATACAACTCAAAATAATCGGTAACATATTCATATTAAAAATCATGTATAAATCATGCAAGTTATGAAAACAGAAATTGCGGTAAGATTACTACTCACAATACTCGTGCCGAAATTTTCAAATGCTTCACCTCGAGCAATTCGTACAACTTCCTCCAATTCAATCTCAAAATTGGAGATGCTACTTGTCTTGAAACCCAACAACGGACGGAACTCGAACCAGAAAGCCTCGACGAACCATGCCTGACTCAACTCCAAACTCGCCGTAAAATGGTTGTGGTTATGGTGCGATGCAGCTGGTTTTGAGGTTATTTAGGGCTGTATTCGGCTGATTTTGGGACAATGTTTATGCTGTTTTTTTTTCTGAAGCTTTTGACTGCGTTTTTATGGCTAGTTATGGAGCTGTTTTTGGGGAAAAACGGGCTGATAAAGGTAGAGATTTGCAGCCCTTTAATGGCTGAGTTTTTGGTGTATTTTTAGGTGTTTTTTTTTCTTTCTATCTTCGTTCCTCTCCTCTCTAATATCTATCTCTCAAGAATCTGAAATTGTGGCCGTGAAAATTCTCTCCATTACTCTCCTCCCTTGACTGAAATTTTTTTTTTCTTTTAAAATTCTACTAGGCGAAGGACGCAAATCCCCTTTTTGGTTTTCAATTACGCCACTTCTATTGGCTATGGCCTAACTAGCTCTTCTTCTTTTTTTTAGTTTGACTAGATTTTCTTCTTTTTGTTTTATTAGTTTAATTTGTTTCTTTATTTATTTTTTTTGGTGAATTACTTAATTGCCCCTTTTTTTTGTATGAGGAGTATTACATTCTCCCCACCATATGAAATTCGGTCCCCGAATTTAACTCAAGTACGTACCTGTAGACTGAAATAAACGGGGATACTTTGCTTGCATATCTTTCTCTACTTCCCAAGTACCCTCTTCAACGGTATAATTTCTCCATAAAACTTTAACGAACACAATTTCTTTTGACCGTTGCTTTCTTACTTGCTTATCAATAATTGCCATCGGCTCTTCCTCGTAAGACAAATTCTCATTAAGCGGTATAGTTGGTGCTTCCAGCACCTGAGATGAGTCTGATATACATTTTCTTAGCATTGTGACATGAAACACTAGGTGAATAAAAGATAACTCAGGAGGAAGTGCCAAACGATAAGCCACCGCTCCCACTCGGCCTAGTATCTCATACGGTCCTATAAACCTGGGACTCAACTTGCCTCTTTTCCCAAACCGCATCACACCTTTCATAGGGGAGACTCGTAGGAACACTTTATCCCCAATTGTGAACACTAAATCTCTTCTTCTCTTATCAGCATAAGACTTTTGTCTACTATGAGCTGCAAGCAATCTCTGTTTGATCAACTGGACCTTGTCCATAGCTTCTTGTATTAGGTCGGGTCCCAATAAGTTAGTCTCATCAGCTTCAAACCATCCAATAGGAGAACGACATCATATACTATACAGGGTTCCATACAGTGCCACCTAAATCTAGACTGAAAGTTGACATTGTAAGCAAATTCAGCTACAGCTATATAAGTGTACATGCTACCTCCAAACTCAATATGTAAGCTCTCAGCATATCCTTCATGAACTTATAGTACGTTCAAAGTGCTCGTATGTCTGCTGATGAAATGTAGTATTAAGATATACTCGTGCGACTAATGTTTCTTGGGAAGAATTTCAAAATCGTGCAGTAATTTGTCATCTTCTATCTGAAATGGTAGGCAATAGACCCTATAGAATTTGACAATTTCTATCCATGTGTCTTTGTGCTTATTCATTCTCAGTAAAAGAAGTTTTGGCGAGAAAAAAAAGTGTACCTACTATGTAAGTCAATTTGTAATTTACCACATAATTATAACCTCTAATTGTTTCAAGAGTTTTGTCATAAAATTCACTTTGATTCCATTCTATTCCCACTTTGAAATCTCGAGCTGTTCTAGTAGGCCTGAAGAGTTGCAAATGGTGAAACGCCAACAAGTCAATCAGTTAGAAACAAGGTTAAGGAAATCATCCATCTTTCTATTCCTATAAATACAATTTTCTTCTAATCATGGTACACCATACTAGACCCAAACGTACGGGATATCTAGAGTTGTGAGCTCCTCAAGGATAATTCGTCTTAACACATCTACATCTAGTACAGATAACTGGTTACTTAGTCGAAGAATACAATTTCTATCAATAGTCATACTCTTTCTTTCACTAGCTAGGACCTCATCTCCATGTTTGCGTAATCGCTCATCTTTATATTGAGTGGCCTTTATTAGCTTTACCATTGAAGACTTTTCTTGAATACAAGCCAACAAAAACTAGGAAATATTTTTTTTTGTACTATTTAGCCTGTGCATATTCTTGACCAAAAATCTCTTTACATTAGATATATTTTCCAAATTACCCATGTTTTTTTTCTTTTTTTTCCTTTTTTTTTTTTTTGCATAATAGTATAATTATATCTTTAGTAGATCCCTTCATCAGCATTGCTAAATATTAATATCTCTGTTGGTTTTAAATGTACTTTAGGCTCTTGTTCAAGGTATAAATCTCATAGGTTTCTTCATATAAATAGTGTCTCTAAATCCTAAAAGGAAATGCCACTATGACCATCTCCAAATCACGAGTGGTATAATACGACTTGAGCTTCTTCAATTTCCTTGAAGCATAAGCTATCACACGACCATTCTACTTTAGAAAATATCCTAATCCTACCATCGAAGTATCACAGAACATTGTGAATCCCCTAGAGCCTATTGGAATAAGCTAACATTGGTGTGATTGTCAAACATGCCCTGGGCTTCTGGAATCTCGTTGTACATTCCACCATCCACTGAAATTTAACGATTTTCTATGTTAACTTGGTGAGTGATGGTGCTATTCTAGAGAAATCTTACACAAATTCCTATAGTAGCCTGTCAAGCCAAAAAAAAAAAAGTCAACCTCTGTAGGAGAAACGGGTCGCAGCATTTAGGAAGTGCTTCTATCTTCTCAGAATGTACCATCTTTTCATTTTTAGATACAATGTGTCCTATGAATAACACCGAGTCTAGCTAAAGTTCACAATTGAAGAACTTGGTAAAACGTTGATTTTCTTGCAGCGTCTTTAACGTATTTTTCAAGTGATTCTTGTGATCTTCTTGGCTACGAGATATACCAAAATATAATAAGTAAGAACTATGAATTTATTTTTTTCTAAAATCAACTTGAAAACCATATCCATTATATACACCAATGTAGCTGGAGCATTAGCCAGTCCAAAAGGCATCACAAGTAACTCCTAATGTATGTACCGATTTCTAGAGGCGGACTTCGAATTATCTGTAGTTGATGCACATTCTTAGGGACTATTCTTTTCTTCTTCTTTTTTTTAATAATAGTGGTGCACCCCATGGTGAAACTTTCGGTATGATAAAATCCTTATCCAGTGGGTCTCGCAATTGTTCATTCAGCTCTCTCAACTCTACTGGTGAAGTCTATTTCTCATATTGGAGGTAGTCCTAGTAAATCCTTAGGAATACATTAGAGAATCTATCATTATGATATATTTTTTTCCTCAAACTAAGTGTTTCTTCTCTTGTGCCCCTTACCGTATTAATGAGACCCAAACAACCTTTCTTTTATAACCATTAAGCCTTCAAAATATATACTTTGCTCATCTCTAAAACCTATAATCCCCTTTTTGGACAAAACTAGCTTTTAAAGTTCACCAAACTTAATAATCTTTCCATAATAATCTTGGGTAGCTTGGTAAGAAGATAATTAATCCATACCCATCAGTACGGTAGAGTCAACCATATCAAGTACAACTTGGTTAGCTAGGGTTTCTTTCTCTTAACTTGAATCTTAAAAGCTTTAAACACATGTCTAACTACTATAGATTTTTCACATAAGTAGTAACCCAAAAAGGATTGCTTAATATCTCAAAATGTCCTTGATTTTAGATCTTCCACTCATATTAAAATCCATATTAAATGATATTTTAATCTCAATCTTCTTATGTGAGTTCTTGCACGCCTATCATGTCCAACTTTTCAATCTTTCTGGTAAGTGCAACTGCTACATAATGGGTTTAAGTCTTCATATATGCAGTTACTACCTTGTTTAAACAATTAACCAACCTTTCAACAAGCCTCTAAACTTAAGACGTTGCTTGCGTATCCAGCTGAGAAAGTTTGGTGTTATATGTAAGTATACAAATCGTCTAAATCAATTTATTAAATGATCTAGCAGGCAAGTTCACCCAAGAAACTGTCAAGAAGGAAGTGATTCATAAACACGTTAGTAATATTATTCCCAAATTAGTTGTATTGCTCTTGTTGGCATCCCTAAGAGTATAATAGCATTTCATGTATTCGCCATGTTCTCTAGTCTAAAAGTTTCCTATTCCATAGGCCTCTTCATGAAATATCCTATAGCTCATAACATGGTAAGTATTTTACTAAAACCTTTAAGGATCCTTTGAACTATCAGAAATAGTAAACTTAGTAGTTTCAACTTTAGGAACTTTATTAAGAATATTTTGTTGTTCCTTATAATCTTCTAGGTGCATGAGGACTTTAGAGCCCTTATTCTGTTGCTCATTCTTCTTACGTTTATCATATATTCATAAAGATCTCAATTTTTTTTCTTCTTCATGGAGGTAAGTACCTTTTTGTGATAGCACTACTCTATCGTTGTAGTGGTAGACTAGTATAAATTTTCGAAATGGACTCTATTACGCATCTTACCAGGAAGCACCTCATATGGCACAATGAACCTTTCACTAGTCTTGTATACTACTTATGTAGCATTTCTTTCCTCTGAGATGGTTGCATGTCCATTGGCGAAATTTGACGTCTTTGAAATTTGAACCTCTAGCCAAATTCTATTATAAGATAATTGGTCCGAGCCATACACGAATAGGATAAGTAATGACAGATTCAGTTATTTGGCCCTAATCGCCACACGTACGGAGGAATAAGAAAGAAAGACAAGACACATCCTATCACGCTCTCGCAAAATCACGATTATGGGAATGGCCGACTACATAACCATAATTGAGATTCTACTACCGACGTGTGCTCCATTAGTCACAAGAATAACCTAGAGCTCTGATACCAACTTTGTCACGACCCAATTTAGGATTGTGACCGGCACTTCGGAGCAAGTGTTCCCAAGTAAGCCTCATCGGAAATTTTACAGAAAATCGGACAGAGTTTCCCCTGTTTTTGGACCATCCCAAAAACTTTCCTGTCTCAAATCAACAACCAAACATCCTAATATTATACCAAACAATTGACAACTTGTCAATTAACCAATACAAGTCTCCACCATAACTAAACTATTAACTAACCACTAGAAATACTAATTTATCTCCAACCTTGATAAATGAGAATGATACTCAACATAAGACTATAATAACGAAAGAATACGCATGACACTAAAATAATGACTATGGAGCGACTCTAGGAGTTCAATGAAAAGACCATAACAATAAGTAAAATCTCTGCCCACGCGAACAAGTGCGAGGCTCACCGAGAAATATCAACCTGTGTGCTCTAATTAATGAGACCCTGGCCTGTGTCAACTGCTGTCTCTGTAAAAAAAATTAGCGGGGAATGAGTCGCTAGCTCAGTGAGTAATAACACTTAACCACAACCGTTTTTATTTGGGGACATGTCAGGAACATGCTAGTATCTCAAAGAGAAAATAACATAAAAATGCCCTTTCAGAAACAATAAATAATTTTCACTCATCACGCTTTTCTTGTAGCAAAATATAATTAACAATTCAGTAATAAGCTCGGTAACCACTGTATAATATCAGTATTCACATTTTGGGGAGGTTCCAATGAACGGATCATGTAATCGGTATAACTATGGATTTCTTTACCACAAGTCATATATAACGGTAGTCCCTACTCGAGGAAAATCGGTAACGGTATGCTAGTTCTACCTTCTCACTAGCGAGGGCTATAACGGTAATCAGTAATTACAAGGTGCACCAGGTCTAACGAACCCGCCGTTAGCTACGGGATCCTTCAATGTCCACTCTCATTTATACTTGTCTCTGTAATCCGTATATACTCGTAGAAACTATTTTAAAACAATATAGGAAATTTCAGTTCTTATCAAATCATATAATTTCCTTTCGATAACAGTAAATTCAAGTAACGGTAAAACAGATCTAGTGACAATGAAAATATTTAAAATCACGATACTCATCTCAAATAACTATTTCGGTTTCACATCGAGTAAAAGACTTGTCCCACATACAACTCAAAATAATCGGTAACATATTCATATTAAAAATCATGTGTAAATCATGCAAGTTATGAAAACACAAATTGCGGTAAGATTACTACTCACAGTACTCGTGCCGAAATTTCCAAATGCTTCACCTCGAGCAATTCGTACAACTTCCTCCAATTCAATCTCAAAATTGGAGATGCTACTTGTCTTGAAACCCAACAATGGACGGAACTCGAACCAGAAAGCCTCGACGAACCATGCCTGACTCAACTCCAAACTCGCCGTAAAATGGTTGTGGTTATGGTGCGATGCAGCTGGTTTTGAGGTTATTTAGGGCTGTATTCGGCTGATTTTGGGACAATGTTTACGCTGTTTTTTTTTTCTGAAGCTTTTGACTGCGTTTTTATGGCTAGTTATGGAGCTGTTTTTGGGGAAAAACGGGCTGATAAAGGTAGAGATTTGCAGCCCTTTAATGGCTGAGTTTTTGGTGTTATTTTAGGTGTTTTTTTTTCTTTCTATCTTCGTTCCTCTCCTCTCTAATATCTATCTCTCAAGAATCTGAAATTGTGACCGTGAAAATTCTCTCCGTTACTCTCCTCCCTTGACTGAAATTTTTTTTTCTTTTAAATTCTTACTAGGCGAAGGACGTAAATCCCTTTTTGGTTTTCAATTACGCCACTTCTGTTGGCTATGGCCTAACTAGCTCTGTTTTTTTTTTTTTTTTAGTTTGACTAGGTTTTCTTCTTTTTGTTTTATTAGTTTAATTTGTTCCTTTATTTTTATTTTTTGGGCGAATTACTTTATTGCCCTTTTTTTGTATGAGGAGTATTACAACATTAACGAAAATTTATTGTCAGACAACTAAAAAAATAACTATCGTGTGTTATTAAGAAAATTCTCCCATAAAAATATTTTAATAAATCATATGTTTGTCAATTTTTTTAATTTTTATTAAACATATATTAACTTATAAAAAAATTAATAAAATAAAATTGACATATTATTCATATAAAAAAATTCAACAAAATCGAATCAATCCGAATCGATATAAATAATTTAATTTTAATAAAAATCGAACCAATTCGATCCAACTACGACCCTAACTTTGACAAACCTTTTTCTTTTCCTCTGCCTTTTGCTTTCTGCTTCTGTCTTAAAAGAAGAATGTACGGTTTCTGAATTTACACATAGGAGCTTCCAAAGGTACCACGTACTAGATCACAAAGGTTGATAGTGACCTCTACCAACACTTTCTTGCCCAGGAAAAACTTCTTGTATCCCACTTTATGTGATACATTTATTATTTTGAAAGTCAAATATATTTTTTTGCCGTGTTGTATTGTGAGTTATAATATTTTTTATATAGATTTTAAAATATAAATTTTATTTCAATTTCCTTTTAAAGAATCTGTTTAAAAATTCACATAAGAAATTAGATAGTTTTACACATATTCCGAATCGTCTAACATAAAATGAAACGAAAAGAGTACCTATAAAACCAGAATGCCTATAAATTAGCCTTTCAGCAATTGAAATTTCAAGTCACAAACAAAATACTCCCTTCCTTAACTTTTAGTTGTTTACTTTTTATTGTGCATTCTCTTTAAGTAAAAATAAATAAAATATGTATCTTACAATTTTATTCATAATCATGATAGCATTTTCAAAAGTCTTAGGAAATAATTTGGGAATGTATAATTAATAATAATGTTAAAATAGAAAAAATTTATCTTTCACTTGACTCAATATAGTAAACAAATAAAAATAAAAATATATTTTTAGTATAGTGGATAACTAATATGAACGGAGGGAATAGTAATAAGCTAAACTCGAAAGGAGATTATTCTGATTTTTCGGCAAATTAGAGAAAGAAGTTTCACTAGTAATTTATTCTCTCTTTGTTTTCGCAAAAATTAAACAGTAATAAATGTCTGAATCATGGCATGTATGACAAGAAACAAAAGTGAAGAATGGGTAGATTACACATGAGAAAGGGTTTCTGATAAGTTTAGTCTTTTAAAATACTTGGTAATCACAAAATCTCACATGCAAAGGATCCAATGAACTGACTTTCACATATGTAATCCATAATTGTTCCATTTGTCCATCTCGCCTCGTACTCTTCAAATATTCCTCTAACCCTCTCAAACTCTTTGTTGCTGACACACAAACATGTTACGGGGGCGAATGCAGCTCACCTTGACTGGCCTCATCTGAATTTAATATTTTTAGTGCGAAATATAAATTTATATGTAAAAATTTATTAAAAAATATAATAAATAATATATATGAATTTTATAACTTTATACATATAATAGGTTCAATGGTAAGAACTTTAAAGATTGAATTCGTTTAGTTTAAATCTTGGATCCATCTCTGCGTGTTGCTCGTATTTTAAAAGTTGAGTTTATTTTATACTCTAGCATCATATATATATATAAAAACAGAAATCACAAATTTATCCTTTATGTTGTGGCACTTCAAGCATAAAAGCATGCATAAGATGTGAACATATGCTTTGTTTTATTTAACGGATCACTTTTCTCTAATTTTCTATATAAAATCTGTATGAAGTGTCATATGCACCACTTTTTCGAAAATTCATTATCTAGAAGTT
This sequence comes from Nicotiana obtusifolia, assembly GCA_002018475.1. NCBI lineage: Eukaryota > Viridiplantae > Streptophyta > Magnoliopsida > Solanales > Solanaceae > Nicotiana > Nicotiana obtusifolia. The sequence goes on along the minus strand of MCJB01044904.1, from coordinate 115,628 downwards.
TGATAGTCCTTCTCCTTTACTCGTCCTTACTCTCCTGCCTTCGATCATGGCACCACATACACCTTCCTTAAGGACTCAGTGTGCTCCCCGACGTTTGCTCCATCTTCATATGGTGGGAATCCGACTATGATACCATATTTGGCATAGCTTAAGCCATGAAATTAACTTATCGTCCCCATTGGGCTATTGCCCAACACACCATATTGATTTGTCTCTTGAGGTATTGCAATATTGAGCAAGAATTAAATGAGTGTACTATATGAATTTGTGTCTAATACAGTAGTTCAATTTCCTTCATCTTTATGTGTAAGATTTGACTAAGGTGTTCTATGCATCCTATTTGATTAAGAGCCCGTTTGGCCAAGCTGCCAAAATCTGCTTATTTTGAAAAGTATTTTTTTTTTAAATGTATTTTTTTCAAAAGTACTTTTGAAAAAAAATAATTTGTGTTTGGCCAATTCATTTAAGAAGTATTTTTACAATATTTGATGAATAAATTGTGTTTGGCCAATCTTTATAAAAAGTACTTTTGAGTGTCAAATTACCAAAAAGGATAGTATCAAACTTTTATAATTATTTAAAAAAAATTAATATTTATTATTAGAGACTGTTATTATTTTTTATTTAATTTAATTAAAATATAAACATAAAGTAAACTTACATACTAAATAAAATCATTGTAATATATATATATATATATATATATATATATATATATATATATATATA